>JAGXJF010001658.1:0-386108 GCA_019208055.1 Stipa capillata
ATCTCCATGAGGCGCGACTTGCAGATGGCCGTGTGTGCGCTCTGAGCTCAACGGCCAGCTGCGGGAGCGGCCTTCCTTATATGATTGCAGAATTATCACTGACGGGCACAAAAAGGTGACGTCAGTGATAAGTATTGCCCTCGAAGTTACTGGAGAAAACTTCACTGAGGGTCTTAATTGACCCGTAGTGGAAATGTTTTTTTCTACTTTCACTGACAGGCCAATTTTGGAGCACCGTCAATGCAGGTTTCTATCAGTAGAGCGCCAAGTTTTTCCTCTCTGCCACTAGTACTTTGGGATCGATTACCTTTTGAGGAAATTGTGTTGAAGAAGTAACACAGCCTGATGATTGGTCTCAGATATGGCTGGCTGGATATTTGGATTGTGAACAGGAAGTATCTGTTCATCAACACATGGCATCATTGGACTTCATGCGACTAGTTTTAAATTTTTCAATCGAAAAAGTTTCGAGAGTTAGAGAGTATCGGACGGATTTTTCACCATGCAAGCAGGAGATTGCTCGGTTCTCTCGGGCTTATTCAGATTATAGAATGCCGGAGGAGGCCTTGTTTAGGCCTTTTTGGGGGCTCTGGTGCCAAGAGGGCTTGATCTTCATATCAACTAAGTTGAGCTGTGTGTGGAGACGGTCCTGTCTTGCCTGGAATGTTAAGTAAGAGACTAGTCAGGTTGTGTGCACACGTCTTCTCTACATGCATCACGTTGATGCTAGTGGTAAACTTTGAGGTGCCGCTCAATACGGTCAACTCCAAAATATTGATCTCTTTTTCGACATGCCGGGGCCTGGTTTTTAAGCCCTTTTCCAAGCACAACATCGATATCTTAAACATGTTGTTCACCTCTTGCCGCTTGTCGGCGGGAATGGGGCCCAGGGTACCCCTAACGCCGGGGAGGCCAACCAGATACCGCAGAGGGTTGACGCGAGGGGGCTCCGGTCGCTGGGCCTTGGGCCCCACCAGATCGAGTGCGGAGCCCCGCGGCCAATCCAAGGAATCAGGGGTCTCCTCCAGAGGCTGCATCCGACAAACCAGAAGGAAATCGTGGGCCTCCGGGAATCCACGGCCCAGTGCGCTGGAGCGAGCACTCGAGGGTCCGTACCGAGCGCTCGGCGTCCCAGAAGGCGAAGGGCGCGCTCGGGGTCCACTCCCGAGCGCTCGGCATCTTGGCAGATGTGGGGCCAGGGGAGCGCTCGAGGGGATCGCGGTGCGCATCATGCCCATGAGCGCTCCCCTTCAAGGCTGCCCCGAGCGGCCCCCAGCGTGGTATGCCTTACTCCCGAAGCGCTCGAGTTGCATCAGGGGCGCGAGTAGATAGACACTGTCGCCCAGCCTCCTAGCGAAGGAGGTCCGCGGCGTACGGGACCGAGTGCCCGGGGCGATGACGTGTCTCTGGTGGGGCTCGTCCCATGCGCGTCTCGTCCAGCGCCAGCTTCTCAGCAAGCCTCCGCCCTGGCGGAGGCATTTAATGCCTGTCATTCCGACGGGGAACCCAAAGCCCTGTGAGGCAGCATGTATGACGATCACGGCGGTCCACGGTGCAGCGCGCTGAAGCTCTGTTAGCTATCCCTCTCTCTCTCTCTGAGGGTGGGCCGGCTGATCGATTCTTGACCAGTACCAAGCGGGCCGCCCGACACGCCTGTCGCGCTCAACCTTTTCATCCCATGACGCGCGCCAGCGCGACCAATGCTGCGCGGCCATGATGTGCTGTGCACGGGGCCGCTGAGCGGGGACGACTACCAACCATGTCAGAAGAACCCCGTAAGTCTCTCCCAGTCCGCGGGGCCCGTCGAAGTGCAAGGTGTCCGATGTCCCCTCTGCTACCGACCAAGAAAGTCTACACCCAGCGAGGCGACTGTCGCCCGGCCGAAAGTCTCAGTAGCATTAAATTAGAAGGTGTGGTCGCGTTCAGTAGCGCCCACGTCGTCTACAGCGCAAGTAGCAGCTTCATCGTTCTCCTTGCCGACTATGTGGTATTCCCCGAGTATATAGGGGGAGAGCCTGGTCCATGCAAAGTAGGTTGGCTCATTTTTCCTAGGTTAGATCTCTCTAAGTTTACATCCTATATCAAGGAGCACCGTCTTCTCCGGGCTATGAGCTAGTAAGAAGAACACTGCTAGTGAGCGTACTCTGTGACTCATGCATACTTGCCATATCCACACATTGATATACAAAAACAAGCAGGACGTAGGGTATTACGCCTTCCGGCGGGTTCACGGCGGCTCTCGAACCTGGGAAAGCCTTGCGTCATTCATCTCTTAGCCACCGGCGGGTTTATTCGCTAAACTCTATCCACCCCACAGCTCCGTAAGAAACTCAACACTCCCATGGGCGATACTCAAAAGGGGGTCCCTCCGCGACCACCGCTACGAGGCGTCGCTACCCCTAGCCGACAACACAGGGGCCCAAGGAGTGCAACCGTCTGTAGTTATGTTGCCTTGAAAATAGACCTCTCTCTTCCTCGTCCTCCTCAAATGTCCTTCATATTGCGTATGGGCGATTTCCTGTTAAGGAACCTAGCAAGGTGGCGCATGCACAATCCGTTTTGTGAGAGTGCGTCTAACCACGTACTCATAGTACCGTCTAAGCCACTGAGGGCAAGCCTTGTCTGCGGTCTTGTGCACGTCTAGCCCGACAGGTTAACATAGGGCGAGCAATATCGTTGACTCGTGTCCAGGATCAACATGTGGTACGAAGCATTAAATTCTCCTCTTGAACGCATCCATACTGTCGCCCTTCGACATCCGACAGCATGTTTGTGATCTTCACAATGTCATTCAGTACACATCAATTATCGTGTACCCAGTAGCTTACGGCATCGTGGTGATAGCAGCGACATCGCTGATGTACTGGATTTCCACGTTCATACACAACCAAGGAGGTAGGTGTGTACATACTCAGAGCAACTAGCAAGTTATTCGTTGTGCCAGCTGCTCCTAAGCTGCACCAGGATCATACTCATGCTGCTCACACCAACCTTATATCCTCAGTTTTGCATTGAAGTCTTCGAAGATCCTGGCGATGTGTTCTCCACTGGGCAGAATCAGGAGGGTGTCTTAGCTTTCCCATCTTCCCTCGGTCCTCTTTTTTTTATTGCCCAGCACAATAATTTGGCTCGTTTGGATCACAAATAGACGCTTCAAACGCGGGGTTACAAGCAGATACGACACTACATTAGCGGGGAATTCCTTCTTCACCTCGAGGCATACTCAACATCGTTGATTGGACTTTATGCTTGTACCGCGAGCTGCACAATGGACATGAATGCAAGATTGGCTAATGCTTAGGTAGAGGATATAGTCGTCTCGGACAGCATGTATCCTTTCTACCTCCATCCCCAGGAAAATAAACCTGCTTTGCTTTGTGTGTTTTTGGCATCTACGTTTCATCCGGAAGCAGTTGGATAGGAGAACTAAGAGCGCTTAAGGATATTGAAGACAAGCCAGTGGATGGTGCCAATGGTGGGGAGGAGAAGCAAGCGAGGGGGAGTAAGGAGAGGAGATCCAACGGGAGAGGGGAAAGAGAACAGAGGGCAGCGTGTGGTGACTATGAAGAGGAGCTCGGTAGCGTAGAGGAGAGGAGGAGATTGGGTGGCCAAATGTGAGGTCGAGAGAGAGAAGAGGAAGGAAAGAGGAGAAGAGAGGTGAGGGAATGACAAGTGACTCATCAGAATTTGCGGTGATTTGTTTTATTCTAGGTGGGGAGAGAATGAGGTGGCTACACTTGTTGATGTGGCGGTGGTCAAACACCCATACGTGCAGTTCAGGCGCCACCTAGATAGGTAAGGACCTTCAGTGATTCACTTAATGTACTATTGTGACGTAAACATGCACTTCATACTATTAGGACTAAATTGATACACCGGTGATACTTATAGGACCCTCAGTGCACTTTATTCTTTAATTAACAGAGTAATTAGTTTTATAGGTAGGTGGACCCGCATTTTTCAATTGTTTGGTCTTTTTTGAGACGTACAAACCGTGGTGTTACCGAACATTAGATAGGCAAAGAACCGATAATTTTGGTACAACTGGTACAATATTTTGGTTTCGGGATTATGGCAACAAGGGTTTTCAGATTTTTCGATGAGAAGAATAATTTTAATTTGGTGTACACGGCTTTTAGGATCTAATTACAACCGTACGATAATCGTTGCACCTGGGTATCACTGAAATAATTTTGAGACGTTATCGATCTTGCTAGAAACACAATCTACTTGACCATGAAGTCCTTTCCTGCAAGCAATCCAAGAACGAGCAAGAAAATTATAAAGATCCTTTTGTAATAAACCTTGTATGTAAGGTCAATGAAGACCATCGTCTATAAAGAGAAGTTTATATCCCATGCATTCATATAGGCCATTTGCAAAAAGAATTAATAATAGAAATCTAAAATGTTGCACTAGAACTAATCTAAATAGAAATTATGAACCCAAGTGCACCAAAACTTTAAAACAACATTTTTCCAAAGCTCTAATTGAAAGTGCATATAGGTGCCCCGAGTGGATTTGGATGATTAATAACAAATGATTAATGTATTAATGTGTATGTCTAATGTATCAGGTCATATGGTCCCAAAAGCGGTGGTACATCCAGCCAAGTTGACCCTTATAAAGTTCTAAGGAAGGATGTCTTGAAGAAAGGAAGACTAAGCATAGTTTTCTAGCTCTTTTTGTGGTTTGATGAATTATTTTGAGTTTTAGAAAAGCCGTACTATTAAGAGGGGCTGAACTTAGGTTGGTAAGGAGTGCACCTTACAGAAATTCTTAGCTAAGATTCAAAATCGCATTTGAAAAAGTTTTGGAAAACCTTATGTCCTCACTTTGTCTATAAAAGTTAGAGCTTTCGAGATTTTCTCGGAGTCCCTGAGATTCTCTTGAGTGTATGGACTCAGGGAAATCAACGCCTCTGAGTTTCCCTTTCCTCCTGTTTTCTAGATGTCGGAGCTTCCAAGATTTTCTCAGTCTCTGAGAGTACATTTTGACCTCGCTTGAAATCCCTCTGTCTCTATGTGGAGTACTCGGGAGCTTTTTCGGAGTCTCTATAATCCTTTGAGGGTAAACCTTTTTGAAATCTCGGAGTGTCCTAAGTTCTAAGTCAGAGTATCTAATATTACTTTCTGTCCTCGCTCATTGAGCATCTTTGAAATCTCGGTGTGTCCAAGTTTTGAATCAGAGTATCTGAGTTTATCTCGGAGTGTCTGAGTTAGAAAGTCGGAGCTTCTGGAAATCGCCTTTGACCTCGCATGTCTATGCATTCTCTCTTTTCCAGAGTGTGTGCCAAGTCGGAGCCACCGGCTGTGCTATTAGTCCTCCTTGCTTTGAAAAGTCGGAGTCTTTGAGTTTGTTCCAGAGCCTTCGAGATCTGCTACTGGACTCTCTATAATCGCAGATATGGTTTGCAATGTCGGAATCTCTAAGATGAAGTAGTGGTAGATTGATAGTGATCAAATAGCTATTGATTTGAACATTATCGTCACATTACTTGAATAAGTCTGTATAGTCCGCGACTTGCATAGCCATGTTTTGGATCTCTAGTGAGATTCAGTATTTCTGCTAGATGATATCCTCCATTGTCAGTCATCTGTTGCTGCATACTGATTTCCCTGATTTCAGATGCATGACCTGGTTCTATCCTATGTTGTGGAGTTTGGTGAAGTATCAAATGTAGTAAATGACGTTGATGCCTTTTAAATTGCTTCATTTTTTCTTGTCTTTCTCTCTCTCAAATTTATTGTCCTTCATTTTTATATTAATAAAAGTAAGTTTCAAACTTGAAAGCTTTGCACTTTGTTTATCTGCATAGTATGTATGTTGTGGGCAACCTGTGATATTAGAGATGGACGCGTTATTTAATTTAATTTGGTGTTTGGATAACATACTAAAGATGATGCATTCCTGGTGGTTGCAGCAAGTATACAGCAAAGCCACATGTACACTGAGACTTATAGGATGCATCGATTGCTAGGGCTTGCCTGGTGTGGATTTTGAACAAAATGTACATCACATGCAGGTTTTAATTTTGTAGTTTGGATTTTTGATCCAGGTGGTTCTTTGTTTCATCGGGTTTTTAATTTCTGGGTCGATGCATCGACTGACCATTTGACTTATTTAGCATCGTTGTGCCCAAACCTCTAAACAACTTGTTTACCGATGATGTAAGGCAAACCGAGTGTGCTCTGAAGATAGGGCTAGTATGCAGGGCAGGTTTCTTTCTTCATCATATTGAAGCAACGAAAAGCTTGCGCTTTTCCTTTGTGATGATTCCTGTTGGTTATCTTATGGTTGCCGCATTAATCTACGCCTGCTTGACCTGCCATGCCTTCTCATCGGACGTACTTACCATTGGTAATGCACGGTAACCGCACACCGCCACGCTCTACTTACCGCAGTAATTCCTGGTTGAGGGCCCACCCGGAGGTGACACGCGCCCCAGTCTTTCTGTTTTGTTTTCGTTGCGCGCAAGAAAGCTAGCAAGTTTCTTCGCTCGGCTCTGTGCCTCTGTCCTCTATATATACCACACCGCACACGCAGCCACCCCGGCTCAGTTTTCAGTTCATCCTCCTCCGATCCATCGAAATCCACCAATCAACGCACTCCGCCTTCCCCGACCTCCCGATCTAGATGAAGTTCGTGGCGGCGTATGCGTATCTACTCGCCACCCTCGGCGGGAACCCGAGCCCCACCAAGGACGACGTCCGCGCATCCTCGACTCGGTCGGCGCCGAGGTGGAGGAGCACAAGCTGGAGAGAATGATTATTTCATGCTGCTTGTCATGTTTAGCTTCCGAATTTAAATGTTAAACATGTTGAGCTGAAGAGTACACTGAGAATGTACATGTCTGAGGCATTGTTAACATTTTAAGACTGCATACTTACTGGGAATGATTAGATTTGGTATATTGTAGAGACGACGATGACTGATTCAAGGTCAGGTAAATGTTCCGTTTCAGGCAAACAAATGGTTCATCTGAAGAACAGTTCATATCAAGGGCTGTAATTGTTTCACCTGCAGAGAGCATGTTTGTAATGTCTGTAGGTTTCAGGCAACGTGTTTTCGTTCTGAATGATTGTACTGATGAACGTAGCACAGAATGTAAGGATTAATGGTGTTATATTCTTGTTTCATGGATAGAGCTGCATCTCTGGGATCGCACAAAATGATGCAGGGCTTCAGGTTAAGAAAATTGATCGGGGTGAAATGGCAATACATGCCAAATGAACTATCTGATACTCTTCACTAAATTATCATCTGACAAATTCCACTATTATCTTGTTGCATCATTGAACTATGAATAATTTGCTTGTGTTAGTCCATGTTTCAGACACTACTGTACGTGGGCGTCTTGATGTGCAGTCATGTTTCCGCTAAAGAAGCAGTAGCAGGTTCACCCATGGTCCGGTACAGACAATCTTTTTGACAAGCATCTTTATGAACAGTATATCTCACTGAGACATTATCAGGCACATCGACAACAAATAATAAGAGTTCAAGGAAAGATGGCATAATTATGACCTGGTTCAAGAGAAAAAATAGTAGCACATATATACTAGATGTTTCAGATCACAACGAGGATCAGTTGTGTCCGAGAGCGAGCAAGCATCAATAACAATTCTAGATCCACTTTTTGTTTGACTTTGAACGTCCTATTTGGTAAAAAAATGTTTGGATCGTACGTAGAGGTTTGGCGTGAAGGAACGGCGATATTTTTCTTAAAAGATGATTACATGGATCTTAGGCTGCTATACCCGTCCATTTGTCGCTACCAAAAATCTAATCAACCCATTGTAGGTTGACGACAGGAGTGCTATGATGCTTTCTAACGGCATCCATCAATGCAGAATCTGAAGCTCTTATGTCGCATTCATCAGCACCATCATCCCAGTTTCCATGGAGATAGTCTTAGGGCCTGTTTGGTTGGGCTGTGGCCGTTGACAAAACTGTTGTTAGCTAACTATCTGAAAAAAGCTGCTGTGGCTGTGGGAAAGTGAACATATGGGTTTTGGTTGATTCAAACCATTTACAGCATTTTGGAAAATGAACATTAAAAGCATCAACACATTACAAAAAGCTGGCAGAAGACAGCTTTTCCAAACAGCTGAATTTGCACTGCAAAGCCCATAGCTACCATTGGCAAAAGCTGCTAAAAAGCTGGCCGTTTGGTTGGGCTGTAACTTTTTCCAGTAAAAAGCTGCTGAAAAGCCCAACCAAATACCCCTTAAGGTTGCAGAGCTTCCTGAGAGCTGAGCTCAAACATTTGATGATGCTCTTCAGACGCTCGGGCAGCGCTGTGAAACAGGTGAGATGAAGATCCCACAAAGTTTTGTACCACTCGAGCAACTAATCGATGAGATTGGAATGCCCCAAACTGCGAGGAAATGTCACGCGGCCAATACCGGCCAGCAAATCAGTTTCACTAGGAAGATTGAGGTGCAACAAGCCAACAAGCCCGACAGATAAACTATATCTGATGGAACAACGGTTACATTTTTGCTTCGATTTCTAGGGCCACCAAATATATTATTGCTCTTGCTATTACACAAGTGACTGCTTTTTTTTCTATGTTGTAGTCGATTCGGCTTCTTCAACCTCATGAATTTGCCGGTGATGTGGGAACAACGAAGGTGGCTGATGATGACATGGCACCCGGGTATCATCAAGGAGGACGAATCCGGCCTCCCGGCTATGGGATGGGCCGGGCCGACTACTCGGAGTCCGACTACAGCACGGGGGCGTCTCATCAGCGTGGAATACAAGACAAGGACTATTACCAACCCGGCATACCCGGAATCTGTTGTAACCGAATAGGAAATCAATCTGTTAGCCGACTCGGACTCTTGTAACCCTACCCCGGTCGACTATATAAGGCCCGGTAGGGGACCTCCGATCGGCAGGCAATCAAGTCTTCCATCATCATCTAAGTCTCCATTGTTTCATAGCTCAAGCCCCCTCGAGATCGATTCTCTAGGGCTTGCGGCACTCGGGATACACGCAATACCAGCCACCAAACACTGGACATAGGGTATTACCTCTCCGTGAGGGCCTGAACCTGTCTAGATCTTGTCTCCCGTGTGCACCCATCCAGATTTGCTGTGCTCATGCCGCCCCATAATTAGTATTGCCGGAATAATACTCTGACAGTTGGCGCGCCAGGTAGGGGTGTGCGCATAGATCCATCTGCACGAATCTGGATGGGTTTCATCAATGTCAACAACGTCTTCGTCCCGGGAAGCATCATGAGATTCGCTTTCATGAGCGCTGTCCCGGACCCCGGCCAACTTTTCCAATTCGGAAAGTTGAACTTCATTGCCGACAAGATCAGCCAGCTCCACCTCTGCTATTCGGCGACGTCCCGATCGGCAGAGACTCCATCGGCTTTTCAGCACGGCTCTCTCCCCAGGGAAGAGGCTGCGCCGGAACCAGATCCATTCGCTCCACCCGATTTCACGCTCGGCTCCCAACTGGTGGGGGCTATTGACTCTCTTCTCTCCGTCCTCGAGTATAACTCGGACGATCATGAGAGCTCGGGTAGCCACCATCCGTCTCGGGAAGTCTTCATGGCCAACGCCGGCTCGCCAGACGGCGGCGATGGCCGGGCGGTCCCCATCGTGGAACAAACGCCGGTCGAGCTCGAAGCCACCCGACTCCGACTCCTTGCCAAGGAGGAAGAGTTGATCGAGCAACAGACTCGGCTCGCTCGCCAGCGTGATGACCAGCGCCGCAATGACGACATGAGGGCTCGCGGACGACAAGTCCATAATGAGCTCCGCATGCGTGAAAGGGATGGGGTCACAATATTTCCGCTCCCGAGTCACAACATCGTCGCGGCCACGATGGCGGCACGCGCCATTGAGATCCCTGAGGGCAACCCGGGACACGATGAACTTCGGCAACTCCGTGTTCTGCTGGAAGAAACTACACTTCAGCAGGCCGAAGCTTCAGAAGATCGTAGGGGCTCCTCAGCCGGCGCCAGGAGTCGGCGTTCTACCCCTCCAAAAAGCCCATCCAATGTGGGTGGACGACGAGCCACCCCCGACCGGCATCAGCCGGCCGGAGCGGTTCATGAGCGACTCGGTCCTAACCGAGACGCCCGCGGCACCATAGCCGCCAGAAACCGCGCCCGACAGGATGCGGACAAAAACGCTGGTCAAGTTGCACCGGTCCGCGATCGACTCGGACCAAGGAACCCTGCAGGCGCTGAAGGAAGCGCTCATCATGGTTCCAGGAAAGACGATCGTGGCGGCCACCGCGACGACAGCGGCGCCACCAGCCGGGGACGTTCTCCAACTTCCTCCGGCATGGGATATTCGGGTCCAAAAGCATTCGGTCCTCGTATCTGCAATGTCATTTTCCCGTCGCGGTTCCGAGTCACCGGCATCGACAAGTACACCGGAGAGACTCGACCGGACATCTGGCTGGCCGACTACTGTGGCGCCCCCGGTTTTTAGGCCAGGTAAGCCCTCGTGATCACTGTACCGGTCCCTGGATCAGTAGCCGATACACACGAGTTAACCTGTATATCATTGTCATACATGCGTAGACATTTAAATAGACCGATAAGGTCGATAATCTGATACCTGTAGCCCATCGGCTATAAACTTGCAGCGGTAATCCAGCGGAATGTGGCCCATCAGTATGCCCTACCCGACAGGCAACTGACTGGGGTTACGCCCTAGCCTTCGCGATCGTGATTGTATCTTCGGAACTGATGTCTTCTTCGTCTGGCCAAATCAACAAGCCAGGTGAGTACATTGAATGTACTCGCAAGCTCCCTTCAGGGGGAATATCACAGATATATGCATGCACAAGGGAATCAATAAAGAGGCTCTAACCTATGTTTCGTAATTGTGCGGAAATGTAAGTTTTCATTTGAAATAATTAAATAGATGATAAAAGCTCATTTTCGAAAACAACCTCGGCCTTGCCGAGTCATACCAATCAGCCAGTCATAACATCATACCTGCAATTCGGCCGTCCACTACGGGACCGGCCATTCATCTGCATTAGATAGCCGTTCCTACACTCCGGCAGAACAGCGTCCGACAATACCTCATTTCTCCTCAGATAGCTGTTCCTACACTCCGGTAGAACAGCGTCCCACTCATTCCACACCTCCCGTGTAATCGCATTACACGAGGCTCTCCCAGCTCACTCTGCATGCCCATCAGGAGAATGCGTCCTTAAACCCATGACCCACATGTCATCATATAGTCTAACCGGTTGTGTGGCCTTGCCAGATTGTGTCCATGACCGAGGACGCGGCTATTCGAATAGATTTTAACACTCTGCAGAGGTTGTACGGCTTTACCCACAAGATGTAGTTCCTCCTGGGCATGCTGCGCGCCGCATGTGTCCAGGGTTTGTACAACGAGACGTTTCACCCGTTTCATACTAGAGCTGGACCCGCTAGATGTTTTACCCAATCTTCACCCTTTTGCATCGATCGCAAATTCTAAAGTGGGACTATTCTCATCTTTGTGTCGAATCCTCACACCCGCCTTGGCCTCACCATCTAGGAATCTTGTCGCAAATAGCGTCGTGAGAATTCTCTAGGGGCCCATCGTCCTACCTAGCACATGCTTCTTACTTCCCACGGGTCCAGATACTAGCCCTCGACGGGGTAAAGGTCAAGTCCTTCCCATAAAGGACATGTGGACGCACGGGGTGAATCTGGTTTAGCGGCACGGTAGGCACGGTCCTTAAGTGATCCGAGAAAGACTCCACACCTTGTCCGTCGCACAGACCGCGAGTGCCCCACTGGGTCTTAGCTCGCTTTTATTCCTTCCTGCTCACGCCTTTCATTTCTAACCCGGATCCAAAACATCTCCGTTTTGTTGTTGCTCTACAAAAACTACCCTTCGAACATCCAACCCGTGGATTATACCGTGACCTCTTCTCCATCGGTCACAGCGATCCATCCCAAGTTTATCTCACACGAGAATTCTGGGATCTGTTTATTTTTGCAAAACCTAGATTTACTACTGCAGGGCTAAGTGATATATATATATGTATATACTACACCTAGGTTTTCGATATTTCTTTCGGAACATACGTATTCCTTAGGGCGACAAGGAACGAAATCGGTCTAGGGTTTCTACCATATCGGATGTAGCTATTACTACATAAAATATCGTTTTCTATCACATAGCATGCATGTTTTGCAAACAAAATACATAGTTCGCAATCATGGGATTCAACATGATCAAGGAAGGAGAGCTTGCCTGGCAATATTAGCCGAGTCTTGATCTTGAACTTGGTACGACAATTGTTCGAATCCTTTGCGCGGTACTCCTAACGTCGGTATCTACACGTCGAAAGAACGACGAATAAATCAACGATGCAAAGAAGAACCAAATAACATTGAATCAGAAATTCCAACACATGAAATCATAACGTGCTTGATCAACTATTAGATTCTACGGAGCTATCGGAGGAGAAGGGTGCAGAGATGGCTTGCTGCCGCGGCAGGAGCAAGGTGGCGGCGACGGGGCTTGACACGATAGGAGTTGGGCAGCAGCGACAAGGTTTTGCTGCGGTAGGAGCAATGCGGCGACGGTAGAGGCTTGCCGAGGCAGAGGGAGATGACAACGGCAGTTGCCGCGGCGGAAGAGAGGCTGTCGCGGCGCTGCCACGGTAGGGGCTTTAGCTTGCCGCGGCGGGGAACTGGCTTGGCGAGGCAGAGAATGGCTTGACGCGGTGCTGCCACGGTGGACAAAAAGGGCTGCCGCGGCGGGGAGGAATTGTCGCGGCGGGGCAGGGGAGCTGCGATAGGAGCTTGCCGCGACAGAAGAAATAGCTGCCGTGACGGCAGGGGCTTTTAGAATAATGGAACCGGGTGCTTTAGGTTATCCTGATAACATAGCTACTATAAGTTCCTGTCGTGCTAGGGTTTAGGGTTTTTGGCGAGCATGCGCTTGGGCATGTAATAGCTCTAGGGTTTCGGCCGTGATTGCATTCCCATTTTGTTAGCTGGCTCAAATGGTTTATCACCTTCAGAATACCTTTAGGAGGAATCATTCGAATTACTTCCGGACAGATATCGCAATAGGATTTTTCTCAAAGATGACGAAGTGGCAGGGTTTCCATATTCTTTGTTGTCTTAATAAAACATTTGTACTTCAAGTTACTGCCGGACTCAACATGTCGTCTATGGTTCAAAACAAAGCTTTTGGAATAAGAGTTTTGTTATCCAGACCTATACCAGAAGAAATATGCTTACTATACTTACAATTGCATTGCGGTCATATTTAAATTTTAATTAGTTTCATATGCTGAAATTGGTCTGGTTGAATAAATTTCGGCTACTAAAGTTGTAGGAAACGGGGTCGGGTTATTTGCCTTACCACGAGGAAAATACAGACACTCGTATTCCTACCGGAAGGGAGCAGAGAAAAGGGGAAATCCATTGGTAAAGGTAGGGCTGGGATTATTGGCGCAGGTTAGGAATACGCCTTCGGTGACTGGAAACGTCTCTGGCCGAGAAGGCTAAAGGAAGTACGCTTTCTCTCCAGAAAGGTGGAACAGGCCGAGACGGAGCAAGGGTTACTGGAATAGAACGCGTATTGCGGAAATGACGCCTTCCTCGGCCTTACAGGTGGGGTCATCCGGTCATTAGTTGGGAGGTTATCCCGGTCATGAGCTGAGAGGTTAGTAATGAGTGAATTAATTAAACTAATAACATGCCACTTCAGCTAGCTAACAGGGACAGGGAGTCAGGAGCTTCGCCTGTACTCACCATGAGCACTCGCCGGCGGCAAGGGGAGAAAAGGGCGGCGCGCTAGGGTAGGCGGCAACCGAGCAGCTCTGGAATGCTTAGGAGAAGATCAACCGGGGAGGCGTCGGAGTTGGGGCCGGGCGGAGACCTGACCCCTCGGCTGTTGAGATGCGGTGGCCGACGACGGCAGTGGAGTCCACGGCGGCGGCGTCCCAGGCGGGGCCGGGAGCAGGGTCGGTGCGAGGTGGCGGCGCATCCAAGGTGGCTGGCTGCGCGGCTGGTCGGAGGTGAGGGAGGAGCCGCCGTGGCGTGGAGCAGGGATGGGAGTGGCGGTGGTCACCAGCGGCAAGGGAGCCGGGTGGCGGGGAGGGGATGCGAAGGCGGCGGCGGATCTGACGGGGCTCACCGGCGGGGTGGCTACACCAGCGGCGGCGGAGGCACGTGCTAGGGAGCGGCGGCGACCTCCGGGGCGGCGGGGCAGCCGGGTCCAGCCGGCGGTGGTAGCGGCTGTGCGAGGCGGCGGTGCTCCGGCCGGATGGGGGTGCTAGGCGCCGCGGGGCCCCAGGGAAGCATGGGCCTGGCTCCGGCGGCTCACGGTGGCGCCATCCTTGGTGGAATCCCGGGAGCAACGGCGGGGGTAAATCAGTGGCGCGGTGGCCGGCGGCTCGACCTGGGAAGGCGCAAGCAGGGGAGAGTGGTTGCTCTGTTGAGATTTGGGAGGCTGAAGAACAGGGGAGTGGATCTGGAGATTAGGTGAAATGGAATGGAGGGGAGAAGGGAGTGAGCTAGCTGGTTGAAGTAGCAGTCGAGTGAGGCAGAGGGTGAGGAGCTCGGGAGATTTAGCTCTAGAGGAGGAGTAACTCGGGCTTGCTGAGAAATATCTAGGCAGGCAGAGCAAGAAGATGGAGAACTGGGGAAAGCAGTTTGGTTCTAAGCAAGTAGTAGAGAGAGAGGAAAATGGGAGCTCGGAGCAGAGAACTGGTGAGCTAGTTGCTGTGCTGTGGTGAGTGAAGAAGGGGAAGAGGAAGCCAGGAAAAATATCTAGGGAAGGATGAAGCTGCATCGGCCGGGGAAGAAATTTACCAGGGGAGGCTCGGTCAGTGAACGGTTGCGTCGCACAGTGGAATTAGCATTGCTCAGTGTGTGCTGGCAGGAAGAATAGGGGCAAGCAGGCACCGATTTTTGAGCTGTCCCTGAGACGTGTTCAAAAGGAATAGGGAGTTGGGCACTGCTTCGTACTTGGTGTTGTGCACGACTGCTTGACGTGGCTTAAAGCTACAATGGAAGGATGGGATGTGTTGTGGCAAGACCTGCAGAAGATAATTAAAATACCAGGCACTGGTCCTGTCATTTACCAAGCTGGCTGGCAGGAAGAGCAGGGAGCAAGGAGTTAATGTTTTTCTTTTTATGCATCCTACGCTCACAACGTGTGTATCTGGCTCTAGTTGCACCGAGTGATTACTACATGCAATAATTCTTATGCCTATTCCAGCATGGTTCGGGTTACGACGAGAGATATCACCACGCTGGATTGGACTGATTAGCCAGATGGGGATGTATATATATATGTGTGCATGCATGGTAGCTTGTTCTGTAATTACCCGCATGACAGCTTTATTATATAGAATGAGACTAGCACATTAGGGTTTAGTATTAATTTGCGGATCAACATGTTAGAAATATGCCGTTCGATTTATCCCTACTCCAGCACGTTAGGTTTAGCTGGTGAGAAGATCAGGGTAATGGCAGGTGTAAGAGAGATCAGATTTAGGCACCCAGGAGAGAGGAAAGGTGGTGGAGGTCCAAACGGACACATGCAATTATATGCTGGAATTTTCAGGGTGCGTGCTCACATACACTTGGAAATAAATTTAAGGATACTTTTATACAGAGAATGCAGTGGTTCGAACGATGACATAGGGTTTTGGAACTACCTTCCGTTGGAAGGTTTGTCGCGGCCTGTGGAGTGTACGTGCATACATACACTTGGACGTTTTCACGTATATGAGAGGCAACGATATTGAACAAGGTTGGGGGTCCTGGGCTAGGGTTCGGGGAGGTATCGCCGGTAGGCCCGTATATATATATGTTTAGGGCGGTGGTAAAGCTAGCGACGAGATAGGGTTCAAGAATTAGATTTTAAAAAGAATCGGAAGCTCGGAGTTAGGGTTTCGGAGCACGGCCAGGGTGGAAGGGTTATGGGCGCATATGTTGCCAATTAGGGTTTCGATCGATTCGACAGGAGGAGGCGACAGCTAGGGCTTGTGTATACGGTGCGTATGTGTGCTTATGCTGGAAGTCTGACGGGGAAGGAGAGACGGTGTCGCCTTACATCAGGGGTCATAGGATTGGGATCGGTGGGAAGATGGACACGCGTCGGAAGGGAAGGATGAACCAATCAACGCTAGGGTTACGAGGGGGGACGACGAGGTTTCAAATAGGTTCGTTTAAGCGATTACCATTATTAACGCAAAAAGTTTTTGTTGGCCCTAATTTTCGGGTTTTGGAAAATCGGGGTGTGACAAACCTACCCCCCTTAAGAGGAATCTCGTCCCCGAGATTCAGACAGATTAGAAGAAAGAATGGAGAAGAACAACAGGGTCTTCTGCTACAGAGAGCTTTTACATATTCAGCGCAGGTCCTTCATCCAAATTCTCTAGACTACCCCCCTTAAGGAAAAGGCTATTGCCTTGATAACAGGGTTTTACTGACAACTCCCTCGGGACGTCATGATTCTTCGAAATACAGAGTTCTGCGGTGAACATTGGGGATGCGTCCGTTACTGTGTCCGGGCTTTGTGCACTTCCTTAGCGTCGAGGGGGTTCGTGTGCCCCTCGCTGGAGTTCTGGGTACTTCTTGTCCGTAGCTTCAGGTTGTGGCGGAGCGTCTTTGGTGTCGACTTGCAGCAGGTGCGTCTCGTGAGTGGAGTTCCGAGACTTTCCAGGGCATTGACGAGCGAAGTGTCCAAGTTTTCGGCAAGAGTAGCAGATTCTATTCTTGGGGTTCTTGGTAGGGGCGGCGGAAAAGTTAAGATGGGTCTTGTTCTTCTGGAAATCTTGTTTGTCCCAGTTGTTGAGTTGACATGCCGGGAATGCTTCCCGTTTGTGTGGATGGCCGGCGACTTCGAGGGATTGTCCCTTCCCATGGCGGGATCGTCTGTGAGAGTTCTCCGGATCATGTTGCTTGTCATTCCTTCGTTTCCGGGTGTTGATTAGGTCAAGGTGTTCATTTATGGCCGAGTTTACAAAGTCTCGAAGGGTGGTGGTTATTACGGGTTCCATAGGGCATTGCGCTGGAACGTGGTCGTGTGCCTCACAGAGGTAACAGGTGACTCGGCTCATCGGACATTCTTCATTCAGGTGGGTGGTGTCGCAGTTGGGGCAGATGTCGGGGCATTGTTCCTTGAAATGTCCTTTTTCACCGCATCGTTTGCAGGCCCGACTGTTAGTTGGTATTACGAGGTGGCACTCGCGAGCATAATGGCCAAGTTGATCGCAACGAAAGCATCTTTCCTTGGCTTTCTTATTAGCATCTTCGAGTGGTTTATCCTTTCCTACCGGCTTTTGCTGGTAAGATGACGCCGTAGTTGGTGGCAAAGTTGCTTCAGGTGTTGACTGGAATGGCTCGTAAGAGGAATGGGGTGGATCCAAACTCTGTACTGGGGAAATTTCTTCTCTTTGATTACTTGACTTGTCCATCCTGTAACTTTTGTTTCCAGATGTCAATCGTCGCGTCAGGGAAAAGGGGAAAGTGACACTAGATAAGAGAGAGATAACATGGGGTATTGGTATCGCACAAGAGCAATCATCAATGCATGGTGATGCCGTTGTGGTTGGGGAATAGCCCACCAAGACGCAAATAAAACTGCGAGAAGAACCAATATAGCACACATATATATAGGTGTCTAGAGGCACTTAGCGTACCCATACATCGTGCATAAGGCACAGGGCTAGGCCTAGATATGAGCAACATTATAACAAAGCACGTAAAACGATAAGAAAACCAACATGAAACCTATCCATACGCCTAAGAGCGTATCGAGCAGGCGCACCTTAATACTGAAGAGCAGGGAGTAAATTCCTCGGGCAAGTATCAAAACAATAAAAACACACATGAAACTAGTGGCACGGAGGGGGCTAATCCAACCTCGGGGTGCCTCGATTATTTGGCCTAGAATAAACGGGTAGCACGGGGCGGAGTTGTTCTGTCACGGAGATTTTCGTCCTCAAGGAAGGGGAAAGACTCTAAGAGTGTTGTTGTTCCTACGGTGGCGGAGGCTTCCTCCAGGTGTCGTCGTTCTTGGCGGTGGCAACTCGATGGCTTCGGGAGCACGCGCAAACGGCACCGAGGGGTTGCTGGGGCAAGGCGGGGAATCGAGACTGTTGAGCGACATGATCCAGGAGTCCGCCAGTTGGGTAATCAAGTCGTGCTGGGCGGCGATGTAGCGGTTGGCGTGGACCACTGCCGCGTCTTCTTCTTGCTGTGCGTCGGCGAACACGGCGTCTTCTTCAGGGGTACGACTGGGGTAGAGGAGATAAGCACGCTGGTTCGCGCTAGGAATCCGGTAGCGCAGGCAAGAGATAGCTTCCACCGCAGCCATTTGAATGGCCATCGGAGAAGTAGGCACGATTTTCCCGATGAAGCGGAGGGGGAAAACTCGGTTGGTGGCGGCTGGGTAGATATGAACTTCTGCCCAGAATTCATGCAAGGAACAGGAGGCAGTTCCCAGGTACACACGGTATATGGGGCGTTCTGTCGCTCCAAGGCTCTGCCGAGCCATGGTCCATAGAATATCTGGAAATCTGGTGAGCTCCGTGGCGGTAGTCTGTTGAAGTATGGCGCCACGGGACGGCATGCTTACCAGGAAGGAGGTTGAATAGGAAGACGAGCACTACGAGCTAGGTACTCCTCTGGCAAAGGTGGGGGGGTTGAACGACAAAGAGGAAATGGAACGGGTGTGCCACACAAGAGCGGAGATGGAGCTTTATATAGCCTCTCGGCTACATGGTGGTCAACGAGGATTCCAAGGAAAGATTGCTTCGGGATACGACGGAGGCTCACGTCTTATCCGGTCGGTGACTTACAGGCGAAGCGAGGTCAAAGTTGTCAGAGGAAATCAACATCGGGCTGACAGAAAGAGGAGATTTCGGAGGGAATCCGGGAAAAAGGGGTTTGACGGATGGGACAGCATGACTTATCCAGTTGGAAGATGGGGTAAGGCCTATTGATTACTCAGCAGTGGATGTGGCCGCTACATGCGTCGGAAGACATATGTGCAGGCCACATTAGACAAGCAACAAGAAACATGAAATAACGAATGCGTCGCAAGGAACATAGTAAGGTATATCGTACACCGCAAAGGACGCATATAACTCGAACTAAAAGAGTTACCTATCTCGCTACTCACGGTAAGCGAATTCTAACATCCTAACCTTATAGGTTTAGTCCACTCGGTTGATGCTTGGGATCGCTATCCTTGTCGGGGCATCAGCGTCACATGCTGACGAGTCTCTTTCACTTAATGCAGTGTTCCTTCACGAACTCCCACGCTCTTGTCGTCATGAGTCGGAGGGGTTGAAGTGCTGGTATCGACCCATTGGTGGCGAGTCTCGACGAGTGCCCTGGATGACGTGACGGCACAATTCTTCTTGATCTTCGGTAGGGTTGGCAAATCCTTGCTTCATCGGTAAAGGTCTCGTTACTTACTTTGTTAATATAGCCTAAATGTTTGAAGTAGACGAGAGAATAGAGGAAACTCGGTGTTCCTTTCAGAGCAACATAGGTGAGAGGGGAAACTAAGAAGGATAAGAGAATAGAACCCACACTTATAGTAAGTTTAGATATATTTTCGAAAATACTGGTTATACCTAAGATTTATATCTAACGTCCGTGCTAACTAGGGTTAACCTACAGTCAGTATGGCTCTGATACCAAGCTGTGGCGCCCCCGGTTTTTAGGCCGGGTAAGCCCTCGTGATCACTGTACCGGTCCCTGGATCAGTAGCCGATACACACGAGTTAACCTGTATATCATTGTCATACATGCGTAGACATTTAAATAGACCGATAAGGTCGATAATCTGATACCTGTAGCCCATCGGCTATAAACTTGCAGCGGTAATCCAGCGGAATGTGGCCCATCAGTATGCCCTACCCGACAGGCAACTGACTGGGGTTACGCCCTAGCCTTCGTGATCGTGATTGTATCTTCGGAACTGATGTCTTCTTCGTCTGGCCAAATCAACAAGCCAGGTGAGTACATTGAATGTACTCGCAAGCTCCCTTCAGGGGGAATATCACAGATATATGCATGCACAAGGGAATCAATAAAGAGGCTCTAACCTATGTTTCGTAATTGTGCGGAAATGTAAGTTTTCATTTGAAATAATTAAATAGATGATAAAAGCTCATTTTCGAAAACAACCTCGGCCTTGCCGAGTCATACCAATCAGCCAGTCATAACATCATACCTGCAATTCGGCCGTCCACTACGGGACCGGCCATTCATCTGCATTAGATAGCCGTTCCTACACTCCGGTAGAACAGCGTCCGACAATACCTCATTTCTCCTCAGATAGCTGTTCCTACACTCCGGTAGAACAGCGTCCCACTCATTCCACACCTCCCGTGTAATCGCATTACACGAGGCTCTCCCAGCTCACTCTGCATGCCCATCAGGAGAATGCGTCCTTAAACCCATGACCCACATGTCATCATATAGTCTAACCGGTTGTGTGGCCTTGCCAGATTGTGTCCATGACCGAGGACGCGGCTATTCGAATAGATTTTAACACTCTGCAGAGGTTGTACGGCTTTACCCACAAGATGTAGTTCCCCCTGGGCATGCTGCGCGCCGCATGTGTCCAGGGTTTGTACAACGAGACGTTTCACCCGTCTGCAGTGCTACTCGGGACGACAAGGGAAGAAGCAAGGGCAAGGTGTCCGACTCACCCAGTCGGGATGCTCAACCCGAGTCCTCGAGGAAGAAGCACCGGAAACGTAAAGGCGGAGATCTCGTTGCTGCGGCTGAGCGCGCCCCGCCGCGCCGACCTCAGCGCACCAACGCGACCTTAGAGGAGATGATGGGTCAGTCGTGTCACTTCCATGGACCCAAGTCCAATCATCTGACACGCGACTGCAATCTCTTGAAGAACCTGAACAAACCCTTCGTCCCCAATCGGGGCAAAAAAGAGCCCCCCAGGATGAAGGCGACGAGTTCCCAAAAGAAACCGCTTGTCTGATGATCTTCGGCGGGCCCAACGGCTACGAATCCAAACGCCGCCAGAAGATCATGGACAGAGAGGTCAACGCAGTGGAACCAGCCATGCCCAAGTACCTGCGATGGTCCGAGTCCGTAATTTCATTCGGACGCGCGGATCACCCCGACTACATTCCCTAGCCGGGACGATTCCCTTTGGTGGTGGACCCGATTGTTTGCGGCGTCCGTCTCATCAAGGTCCTCATGGATGGCGGGAGCGGTCTCAACATCCTCTACATAAAAACTCTTGACGACATGAAGATTTCTCGTTCCGAAATCAAGCCGACTGGTGCCCCCTTCCACGGGGTGGTACCCGGCAAGATGGCGAGCCCACTCGGGCAGGTCAGCCTGCCCGTTACCTTTGGCACTCCCGACAACTTCCGGACCGAGACCCTCACCTTTGAGGTCGTCGACTTCCCAGGATCGTACCATGCCATCTTGGGGCATCCCTGCTATGCCAAGTTCATGGCTGTCCCCAGTTATGTCTATTTGAAGCTTAAGATGCCGGGCCCCCACAGGGTAATCACGGTGCAGAGCAGTTTCCAGCACGCTTACACGTGCGACCTGGAAAATTGCAACCTCGCCGCAGCCCAGATCGTCGAAGCCGCGCTTGCCGACCTCAAATCGGTGGTGGTCGAGGAAGCACCCCCAGCCAAGAAGGCTTCAACATCGACATCCTTCCAGCCGGCGCGGGACACCAAGTCGATCCAGCTTGACCCCGAAGACTCCTCCAAGACGACGCAGATCGGGACTGCACTCAGCGACAAATAGGAAAGCGCGCTCGTCAGTTTCCTCCAGGACAACCGGGACATCTTTGCATGGACATCCTCCGACATGCCCGGGGTTCTAAGGGAGGCTGCCGAGCACTCTCTCAACGTTCGACCGGATGCCAAACCGGTCAAACAGCGCTTGCGCCGATTTGCTGAGGATAGACGTCAGGCCATAGGAGAAGAAATAGCCAAGCTTCTAGCAGCTGGCTTCATTAAAGAAGTATATGATCCCGACTGGTTAGCGAACCCAGTTCTTGTTCGCAAAAAGAATGGAAAGTGGAGGATGTGTGTTGATTATACTAGCCTTAACAAGGCATGTCCCAAAGACCCTTTCACCCTGCCTCGCATCGACCAAGTGATCGATTCCACGGCCGGATGTGAAATTTTGTGCTTTCTCGACGCTTACTCGGGCTATCACCAGATTAAGATGAAGGAGGATGACGAGATCAAGACATCTTTTATCACTCCGTTTGGTGCTTTCTGCTACGTGTCCATGCCTTTCGGCCTCAAGAACGCGGGTGCTACGTACCAACGGTGCATACAGCACTGCCTTCAGTCGCAGATCGGCCGGAACGTACAAGCCTACGTCAACGATGTGGTGATCAAGTCCCAAAAGAGAGAAGACCTCCTGAGTGACTTGGAAGAGACCTTCTCCAACCTTCGAAGATTCAGCATGAAGCTCAACCCTGAAAATGTGTATTCGGGGTCCCTTCGGGCAAGCTACTCGGTTTTATCGTTTTTGAACGAGGAATCGAAGTCAACCCGGAGAAGATCGATGCCATCGTCAAGATGGGCCCACCGAAGAGCCTCAAAGACGTCCAGCGGCTGACCGGGTGCATGGCAGCTCTCAGCTGGTTCATCTCCCGACTCGGCGAGAAGGCCATGCCCCTTTACAAGCTCATGAAGAAGTCGGAGACCTTCGCCTGGACATCCGAGGCCCAGGACGCCCTTGACGGCTTGAAGAAATTCTTAACCACCCCCCCGATGCTGGCGTCTCCCATGCCCAACGAGCCACTGCTTCTCTACATCGCAGCGACTACTCAGGTAGTTAGCACGGTCTTGGTCGTGGAGCGCCCCGAGCCCGGCCACATTCAGAAGGTCCAGCGCCCGGTCTACTTCATCAGTGAAGTCCTCTCCGAGTCCAAGGCGCGGTACCCTCAAATACAGAAGATCATCTATGCGGTGTTCATAACGTCACGGAAGCTAGTCCACTACTTCCAGGGACATCCCATTACGGTGGTCAGCTCCTTCCCAATCGCCGATGTCATCAACAATCGCGATGCCACAGGCAGGATCGCCAAGTGGGCGATGGAACTAATGGCTTTCAGCATAGTCTACGCCCCCCGCACGGCCATCAAGTCCCAGGCTCTCGCCGACTTCCTGGCCGAGTGGACAGCAGTCCAGTCCCCGCCCTCCGTCGTCGACCTCGAGCACTGGACACTCTATTTCGACGGTTCTCTAATGCTCCAGGGCGCGGGGGCTGGCATTGTGCTCATCTCTCCCAAAGGCGAGCGCTTCAAGTACGTGTTGCAGATCCACTTCCCGGCATCCAACAACGTTGCCGAGTACGAAGCTTTGCTCCACGGCCTTCGTCTTGCAGTTTCACTCGGGATCCGCCGTCTCCTCGCGCGCGGAGACTCGGAACTAGTAGTCAGGCAGGTCATGAAGGACTGGTCGTGCAGAGATCCCTCCATGGAAGCCTACTGCCAAGAAGTGCGCAAGCTCGAAGCCAAGTTCGACGGCCTCAAAATCACCCATGTCTTACGCCGAGACAACGAAACCGCAGACGCACTCGCCAAACTGGGATCCAGTCGGGACGTCATTCCGACCGAAGTTTTCCTTCAGGAGTTGCACGTCCCCTCTATCAGGGCAGACACAACACCCGAGACCGAAGAACAGCAAGTCCCGGAGAGTGACGCCGCTCAGCAGCCTTCAACAGAAGTCCTCACCGTCACTCCCGATTGGACAGCACCCTTCCTAGATCACCTCCTGCGAGACATCCTCCCGCCGGACCAAACCAAGGCGCGCCGCATTGCGCGATGCGCCAAGGCCTTCGTCATCGTTGATGGCGAGCTCTACAAGAGGAGCACCTCCGGGATCCTTCAACGGTGCATACCCCACGACCAGGGAAAGCAGCTACTGCACGATATCCACTCGGGAGTATGTGGACACCATGCGGCGCCCGGGTCGCTAGTCGGGAAAGCCTTCCGACAGGGTTTCTATTGGCCGACTGCCGTTTCCGACGCAGAACACATTGTCTGCACTTGCGAGGGATGCCAGCACTTTGCCCGGCAGACACACTTGCCGGCTCAGGCTCTCCAAACTATCCCGATCACCTGGCCCTTCGTGGTCTGGGGTCTGGACATGGTCGGCCCTCTCAAGAAGGCTCTCGGGGGCTACACACATCTCTTCATCACGGTCGACAAGTTCACCAAGTGGATCGAAGCCAAGCCGGCCACCACGATAACTGCTGAAAAGGCCGTCGAGTTTGTCCGGGACATTGTCTTCCGTTTCGGCGTACCCAACAGCATTATCACAGATAACGGCACCCAGTTCAACGGGCGAGCTTTCCTCCAATTCTGCGACGACTACAACATCAGCCTCGACTTTACCGCCGTGGCACACCCACGCACCAGCGGGCAAGTCGAGCGGTCCAACAGTTTGATACTACAAGGCCTCAAGCCTCGAATCTTCCAGCGACTGAACAAGTTCGCAGGCAAGTGGGCAGCCGAGTTACCGTCAATACTCTGGAGCCTTAGGACTACGCCCAACCGATCAACCGGTTATACACCCTTCTTCATGGTCTTCGGCGCCGAGGCCATCCTCCCGACTGACCTAGAATACGGGTCCCCACGCGTCCGCGCCTTCAGCGAGGCCGAGTCAGAGGAGGCCAGACAGGACACTCTCGACCAGCTCGAGGAAGCCCGTGAGGTGGCGCTCCTTCGTTCGGCCAAGTATCAGCAGAGCCTACGGCGATATCACAGCAGACATGTACGCGGCCGCTCGTTCAACATCGGCGATCTGGTTCTACGCCGAGTCCAGTCAAGCAAGGAGCAGCATAAGCTATCACCGCCATGGGAGGGTCCGTACATAGTCGCTGAAGTATTGCGCCTGGGGGCTTACCGACTGAAGGACGGCGACGGCAACGTCTTCACCAACGCATGGAACATCGAACAGTTACGTCGTTTCTATGCTTAAGTGTTTTACAAACATGATTACATAAATAAAGAGCTTTCTTTTTACTCCATTTAAAAGCAAGCCTTTCTTCTTCCCGACTGACCTGCTACGCTCGCTCGTAGCAGGCACTCGGCGCATACACGGCTTCGCCTCTCCCTCGCGAAATACTTAAGTACTGTGTAAAGTCTAGCGTTAACTCTTTGACTCCAATCGCCGGTTTACGCCGCACCCTTACGCTACACGGGACACACGCCAACGACTAATCCCTACGCAAAGGAGGCTACAACGGGTTGGCGAAGAGCACAAACGAACGAACTCAAGTACACAGGAACACAAGTTTTTTCCCGAGCAGAATAAAACTTACTTGTTAAAACGGACAGTGCATACATAAGTCACTCGACATCCCCGAGTGCACGCAAAATTCACTCGGCACCCCCGAGTCCTTTACAAAATTTACTCGGCTAGCCCGAGCAGTTCACAACTACCCCTATTTTATACAGGCCCGACCGCTTTATAAGCGAATCGACGGTGGACTCTACAGACTGCATCATCCCCGGAATATCTTCTTCCGGGAAGTCAGCGGCATACCCCTCCCCGATTGCCTGCATATCTAGCAAAGGGTAGTGGGACCGCGCCACTGCCAGGACAATGCTGGCCCCCGTCCGCGCGCCCTCCGCCTCGATGTTCGCCACTTGGTCGGGCACTTGGCCCAGCCGCTCGGCGACCACCGCGACGGAGTCCGGAGCTGTCTCGTCCGGCCAGCCGGCGCCACACGCCACCTGCCCTGCCTTCAGCAACGACTCGATCATCCCCAGGGACTTAACGAGACGCGTCTTCAGCTTTGCAACGACAAAAAGCGCGAGTGAGCAACATGGCCAGCAGGCCGGGGCAAAAACGAAGTCAGGAGTGGCACTAACCGGACTCCGCGTCCGCAGCAGCTCTCTTCGCGGCCCCGGTGGTCGCCTCCGCGTCCGCAGCAGCTTTCCTCGCGGCCTCGGCGGCCGCCTCCGAGTCAGCGGCCTTCTTGGCCGCCGACTCGGCCTCGCGCCCGAGCTGCTCCGCGCGGGCCCTTTCCGCCAGGAGCGCCTCCTCAAACTTCCCAGCCTGCTCCTTGGCGGCGTCCAGGTCCCGGGCGCGGGTCTTCGCCGCCTCGAGCTCCGCCCTCAGCCTCGCGACTTCTTCTTCGGCAGCTGCAAGAAACAAAGCATCAGCAAGACGAAACGCGACAGTGCGGGGCAGCAAGTCACTCGGGTTACTCACCTCGGGTCTTGGCCATCTCCTGCGAAATGCCCGCCTGCAAGGCGGTCACTTCCGCTCCATGCTTGCGGGCCATATCCTCCGCTGACTGCCGACTTGCGGTCAATTTGTCCCACTCGGACTTCCGCAGCTCCAGCCGCTCGATAACAGGCAGCCGGTCTTGGAGGAAGGCGGTCTTGTTCTGTGACCGCTGGTTCAGAGCCTGCAAAAGGAGCACATACATATGTTAGGCCACCCGGCAAAGTCATAAGAACCCTCCACTCGGTCCCAAGGACCCAGCGGAGGCTCGGGGGCTACACCCTCTGGGTGCACTGTTCGTGCACCCAGAGTCAAACTGAAAAAGACAACTACACCCTCCGCCCGACTATACTAGTCGAACGCAGGTTCGGGGGCTACACCCTCTGGGTGCACGAGTGAAGTCTACAAAGAAAAAGCGAAGGGCCCTCCGCCCGACCAACTTAGTCGGACAGAGGCCCGGGGGCTACTCCCTACGGACATACTCCTACAGGGGGGAAGAAACAGCTTACCTCCATCAACGGATGCAGCCTGCCATTCAGCAGGTTGGCGCCCTCCTTCGCTGCCTTCAGCAAGGCAGGGAGGATCTCTCCGATTTGAGCCGCGGCGTCCGCGGCCGCCTGCCACTCCTTCTCCTCCTCGACATCATTGACCTCCCGCACCGTGGCAGTCGGCGATCCCGGGCCCGTCTCCCGGACTCGGAGAGGTCAGCGCACCAACTCTGAGCACGGCCTCGGAGGTGGAGCTGCGCTGAACTCCTGTATCGGCGAGGGCAAGCCGGGCCCGTTCCCACGTCCCTACGGGGTGGCCCCAGCAGCCTCGGGACTCGCGCCCTCCGCCATCTCCGTGTCCTGGCTGGCGCCCGTAGACTCCACTGGCACCAAAGCTCCAGAGGAGGATTCCTCTAGAGTGGCGGTCGGTGAGGCGGGCGGCCCACCAGGCTACTCGGAGGAGGGCCGGGGACCGCCCGCCGGCTGAGGCGATGACGGACGGGGAGACGAAGAAGCCGCCGCGGGCGAAGGTGACGCGGCCCGAGTGTTCGGCGCCGGGGGACCCCCGCCTTCGCTGGACCCCGGGCCACTCGGGGGCGCCTTCGGGATATCCCCCACCCTTCGGGTCCAGCAGAGGCAAGACCGACCACGTCAGCGTCTAAAGAAACAGAGTCAGAAAGGCAGTCGGGCGGACACTTACTTCGAGGACTGAGGAACAGCGATGGGTTTCCTGGCTCCCGCGGCTCGTCGTCCAGGCGCGGCGGCAACCGGGGCCGGCGAAGTCCCCGACTCGCCGGATGCCCCGAAGGCGGCGCTGGCATCTCGCTTTTCCCCCCGGCCAGGGGGAGCGTCGTCTTCGGCCGCCCGAGAGGCTTCACTCGGAGCGACAGCCGGCGCCACCGGATCAGTGCCAGCGGCGGACCCTCCTGCTCCGCCAGGGCAGTCTCCGTGACGGCTGGCGCCACTGGATCAGCGCTAGTGGCGGAGCCCTCCTGCTCCGCCGGGGTAGTCTCCGTGACGGCTGGCGCCACCGGATCAACGTCAGTGGCGGAGTCCTCCTGCTTCGCCGGTGCGGCTCCCGCGGCGGCTGGTGCCGCCGGACCAGCGTCGCCAGCGGGGTCCTCCTGCTCCGCCGGGGCAGACTCGGTAGCGGCTGGCGCTCCCGGGTCAGCACCGGTGGCGGCTTCCTCCTGGCCCGCCGGCGCAGCCCCTGTGGCAGACGGCGCCGCTTAGCTGGCACGGGGGCCGAGCCGCCCTGCCCCGGCGCGGCGGCGCCCCTCACAACGGTGGTCGGGCCGGTAGCGGAGCTGCCTCGCCCCCTCTGGGTAGCACCCGTCGGCCGCTTCCGTCTCCTCACTCGGAAGGCGCTAGCGTCGTCCGAGTCCTTGTCTTCCTCCTGAGCGGGCGTGCTCGAGGACGGGGCGGAGCGGCCACCGGCGCCTTAGAGGGCCCGGCACTTGAAGGGCCGGCGCCGGAAGACCCGGCGCCCTAGCCGGCGCCGGAAGACGGAGCCCCGACTGCTCCCTGAGGTGGTGGCCCGCCGCTCGGGATGTCGGCGTACCGGGGCTGGTTCCAGATCTCATCCTCCGGGAGGGGAGCGCTGGAACAGAAGCCGAAAAGAATATGCAAGGGCACGAAGACAAAACCCGAGTAAGACTCGGCTAAATGCTAAAGGAAAAAGACGAGATGTCAGACACTCACATCACTCGGCGGGTTCGCTCGGCTAAACGGAGCCGGGCGCCCGGAGAAGTCCAGGCTCGTCCCCTGAGCCAGCAGCTTCTCAAGCCGGCTTTGCACTTCGCCCTCTGACAGCTCGTCGGCGGCCTCCCGGGTCGTGTCCTCCTCGCCGGAGTACTGATACATGGGGTGCGCCCGAAGCTTGGCCGGCTGCACCCGCCACCGGACGAAGGTAGCGACGACGACCACTCCGGTTACCCCGGACTTCATCACCTCGTCGAGCTGACCCATCAGGATGGCGATGCTGTCCTGCTCCCGGTCGAGGGGTGGGTCCGACCAACTCGGCCTGACTGCCGGCGGCTGGCCCGAGAAGGCTGGCAGCGCCGGGTCGGGGTTGGCACAGTAGAACCACTGGGCATGCCAGCCCTTGTTCTATGACTGCATCGGAGGAGCTGGGTAACTCTTCACCGCTCCCGACCTCAGCTGGAACCCGGCGCCTCCTACCACGGCCGGGTGGTCTTTGCTCGGTTGCGGCTTCACCATAAACAGATGCTTCCACAACGCGAAATGCGGCCGGATGCCGAGATAACACTCGCAGAGAGTGATGAAGCTTGCGACGTGGAGCACGCTGTTGGGGTTGAGGTTATGGAGCTCTAGCCCGTAGTAGTACAGCAGCCCCCGCAAGAACGGGTGGACCGGCACCGAGAGCCCCCGCTCAAAGAACGAGCTGTGGACGACCAGCTCGCCGGTATTCGGGCTGGGGATGGTCTCTCCCGCGGCGGCGCGCCACTCAATCAGCTCCTTCGACGGCAGCAACCCCATCTGCACGAGGATCGTCAGCTTCACCTCCGATGCCGTCGACTTCATCCAAGGGGCCATCGGCTCGGCGGGCGACTCTTCCTCATTCAGCAGCTTCCACACCAAAGCGTCCTCTTCGGCTTCGGTTGGATCGGCTTCCCAGTCCGGGGCTTGCATCCAAGATGGCCGGAGCGGGGATTAGGATTTTGGGTGGAGCGGTGCGTACGGGCGGATTTGGGAGAAGAAGGCGAAGCGTTCGGGAGCTCAAGGAAGAAGAAAGCGAATGGGTGCGTGGGCCAGACCCGCGGCCAAGAGAGGGGACCGCGTCGGAGTAATTAGGGTCGCAAGACGGTGTCACTGGCAATGGTAGCGGAGCCAAGGGAGGAGACCTCGCTGGAGTGGTTAGGGGTTAGGATTGGAGGTGCACCGGAGCCAAAGAGGTTTAGAGTGAAGGCTTAATCTAGCGGTGCTAGTCCTTGGATACGACGAGCCGGATGGAAGAGAGGTTGGATTGGGAGGTAGCGATGATGACGGAAGAAAGAAAAACGTTGTTAGAAAAAAGAAAGATCCAACTGTGCAGCGTGTAGACGCATATTTTAGCCGTTGCATCCGGGTTGGAAGTCCACATGCACATGACACGCATCAAGACGCATATATATCTCAGCCGAAACATTCTGGAAATTCCAGTGAGATCGACGCAACTTGTGCTATCAGCAGCATCAACAGATGATATAAGGATCGAACGCGTGAGTCGTGACAGTCTCATATTCACGGGCGGCGTCGCGTATTGTGCTTGTGCATCGCCCAAATGGAGGACCAGCCGATGAACCCATAGGCGTGGAATCACCTTCTCGCGGAGGAGCCGTCGACGAAGTCAGCCGTGTCGTACTACAGCTTCACCCAGCACATCGCGATGAATGCAGGATAATCCGCTCATACGCGCACCTGCTTCACCTAGCACGTCGCGGTCAGTGCAGGTAATCCGCTCTGATGGCTCCATGAGGAGGTATTCGGCTACATATCAGTACTTTGAGATTGTCTCTGAGAGGGCGTATCGATCTTGTTCTCCTCCGCCTTGTACAGCTTGCACGAGGGATCAAGCAGCAAGGAGTCGAGCTAGCAATCACAGGGAGAGGGTGACGCCCTGCGTACCTCGAAATGGAGGCTCCATCGAATCTCTCGTATCTGGGGCGACGCTACCTTCGCCGTGGCGTGGTCCGGGGAGAGGCGGCTCACTAGTTCTTGGCGTGGGGCAGCAGTAAAAGGCCAGAAAAGGAAAAATGAGCAAACAAAAGAAAGATAAAATGAGACAAATTCAACTGGAAAAAGACTGGTTCCACTTCCACCGACATAGAAAAGACCTGATCGTGGTACGTGCACGCCCGCACAGGTAGCTTCCCAGTTCGAAACGGACACGAACCTGAACACCATGTTTTCTAGCACGTAGCCATTCCGGATCGACCTCGCTCTGATAAGAGTCCGATCCTATCTGCATGTACACGCAGCATCGACGTATGTGCGCGCACGCTTGCTCTATGTAAACGCCCATGCACCCGACGTTCGTCGACACATACCCATCGACCAACTCAATCAACACGACCTTCGCCGGCGAGTCGCGAATCGATCTAGCTAATTAGGGTTTTTCGCCAAGGTCCCGACTGATCGAGATGAAGTTCGTGGCGGCGCCAGCCAACCCGGGCCCGACCAGGGACGACGTCCGTGGCATCCTCGCCTCGGTGGGCGCCGAGGTGGAGGAGGACAAGCTGGAGATACTGTCTAAGGAGGTCAAGGGCAAGGACGTGGCCGAGCGTAAAAGTAATCTCTCCTCGTTAGGAATCTCTCAGTCCTCGACCGATTCAGCCTGTTTGGATAGACATAGAACTCCACGAGATATCTTTATGTTCTATAGCTGTAAAGTATCCTTGTCCGAGAGTCGCCGTGATGTCGACCTCACCGCTCCAAATCCCAGGAACAGGTGGCGTACTGGTATCCGGCACCTCCGGCGCACCGACAACCACCATGGCGGGCCTCGTGCCATCGCACGGTGGTAACTTTGGCGGCATGCAGCTCACACGGGAGAATTTTCTCCTGGGGAAGGCGCTGCTCATGCCGCGTCTCCGTGGGCAATCGCTTGTCGGCTACATCGACGGATCCAATCCTGCAACGGCAAAGATGATCCCGTCATCCACGAAAGCAGGCGCCGTGCAGGTCATCAACCCTGCATATCACCAGTGGCTTCAACAGGATCAACATGTCCTGAGTATGCTACTCTGTTCGTTGTCTCCAGAAATTCTGTGACAGGTTGCCCCTTACTTCTGCGGCAGAAGTATGGAGAACCCTAGAACACATGTACGCGTCCAATCAAAGGCGCGAATTATCATGGCAAACACACGAAAGAACGAGCTTCCAGCCACCGAGTACTTCGCCAAGATGAAGTCCCTAGCCGATGCAATGACGTCCACGTACACGGAATCCACTCCCCGAGGAGGATGTCGTCTCCTACGTCCTCGCCGGTCTCGAGGCAGAGTACAACCTGCTAGTCACCTCAATGACGACTAGTGTTAATCCAGTCAATCTGAGTGACCTCTATGCACATCTGAGTTTCGAGATGAGACTCGAGATGCAGAACGCCGCATACCAATTCTCCAGCCACTCCGTGAACGATGTGTTTCGTGGAAATCAGGTGAACAAGACGGACAGGACGGTAGTCCCGGCAACTTCAACAACAATAAGAAGAAGCAGCTAGCAAACCAACAGGAACTCCAAATCATCCGGTGGACGCAATCATCCAGTACGTCAGACCTGTGCCAAGGCGGGCCATATCGCACTTACGTACTACAATCACTTTGACCACTCGTACCAAGCCGAAGACAAGGTTGCTTCACATGTCGACATTAGTTGGCAGACTGACTCGGCGCCACTTACCACATCACGTCGGAACTAGACAAGTTGACACTTTGTCAGGCGTATCTAGACCGCGACCAGGTACAAACCGGCAATGGTTTAGGTATGTTCGTTAGTCATGTCGGTCAATCCATTATTCCTATTTGCATTTCAACAATATTCTTCATGTTTCGCAGGTTACACGGAATCGTTTATTTGTTCATCCACTTGCTTCCCACAATAATGTTTTTCTCAAATTTCATCCAAATTTTTTCTTGATCAAAGATCAGGCAACAAGAACACTTCTACATGACATATGTGAAGGTAGGCTCTACCCTATAGTATCGGCACACCATCCCAAGTCGAAGCATGTTCTTTCTATAGTCAAACAAGATGGTATGGTCGTTTAGGGCATCCATCTCCCTATAGAGTTCAACAAGTCCTTAGAGCAAATGATTTGTCATGTTCCAATGTGTCTGACAATGTGTCAGTTTGTGATGCCTATCAACAAGCTAAAAATCATCAATTACCTTATTCTTCGTCAAATAGTGTTTCTTCCGCTTCATTGGAATTAGTTTTTTCTAATATATGAGGTCCTGCCTGTACTTCTTCCATAGGTAATAAATATTATGTCAGTTATATTGATAACTTTAGCAAGTTTACTTGGATCGGAGTATCTTATTAAAAGTAAGTTTGATGTGGTACACAAATTTCTTGCTTTTCAACATGTTGAGCAGCTTCTAGGTAAGAAAATTGTCAGTTTTCAGTCTAACTAGGGAGAGGAATATCGCAAGCTAAACTCATTCTTTGAGAAGAATGACATCTCTCATCATGTCTCATACCCACACGCACATCAGTAAAACGGTTCAGTTGAACGTAAACATCGACGCATTGTAGAAGTTGGTCTTGCTCTCCTTGCTCATGCCTCTATGCCGCTTACACATTGTGATGAAGTTTTCCTTACAACCACTTTTCTCATAAATCAGTTATCAGTAAGTCGTTAAACTTTTTACTCTTGTTGAGCGTCTTCTTGGGTCTAAATCAGATTAGTCCCCTTTGAAAACCTTTCATTGTGCCTACTGACCTAACCTTCGTCCTTATAATAATCACAAACTTCGATTTAGATCTATACGCTGTACTCCCTCTGTCGGAGTATTATTCCGGCAATACTAAATATGGGGCAGCGTGAGCACAGCAAATCAGGATGGGTGCACACGGGAGACAGGATTTAGACAGGTTCAGGCCCTCACGGAGAGGTAATACCCTACGTCCTGTGTTTGGTGGCTAGTATAGCTTGAATTCCGAGTGCCGCAAGCCCTCGAAAACCGATCTCAAGGTTGCTTGAACTAGGAAACAATGGAGATTGCCTATGACTAAAAGCTTACCCATCGGAGGTCCCCTACCGGGCCTTATATAGGCGACCAGGGTAGGGTTACAAGAGTCCGAATCGGGTAACAGATTGGTTAACTAATTAGTTACAACGGAATCCGGGCATGCCGGGCAAGCATCAATCCATGTCTTGTACTCCACGTTGATGAGGTGCCCCCGTGTAGAAGTCGGACCCCGAGTAGTCGGCCCGGCCCACCCTGTGGCCAGAGGGCCGGATTCGTCCTCCTTGATGATACCCGGGTGCCATGTCATTATCACCCTCCGTCCTAGAATATAAATCGTATTTTATTGGAAGAAGTGTACCCCTCAACTAATGCTTGTGCGCACATTTCGTCCCTAACATCCAATACCGGGTAAATCTCACCCCAAACTGTTGATTCCGGGTAAATTACCCCCTCAGCCGGTATTAGGCTAACATGGAGTGGTTTTGACCAGTCAAAAGTGATTTTAGGTGACGTGGCGCTGACATGGCTGCTACATCACCTCCACGTCATCCAATAGGTTAGAAAATTAAAAAAAGTAGAAAATTTCTAAATCTGAAAAAAATTTCTAAATCTGAAAATTTTGAAAATTTCTAAATCTGAAAATTTTGAAATCTGATTTAGAAATTTTCAAATTTAGAAATTTTTTCCAGATTTAGAAATTTTGACTAGTCAAAACCACTCCATGTCAGCGCCACGTCACCTAAAATCACTTTTGACTGGTCAAAACTACTCCATGTTAGCCTAATACCGGCTGAGGGGGTAATTTACCCGGAATCAACAGTTTGGGGTGAGATTTACCTGGTATTGGATGTTAGGGACGAAATGTGCACACATGCATTAGTTGAGGGGTGAAAAATACACTTTTTCCTATTTTATTTGGTTAAGACAAGGCTTTGACTAATATTTACTTTATTAGTATATGGTTTATGTGACATAAAATTGATGTTATTGTATTCATATTCAAAAGTACTTATTTAGGATTATGATTTGGTATCACATAAACAATATACTAATAATGTAATTACTGATTAAAATTTTATCTTAATAAATATGTCTTATATTTTAAAACGAATAGAGTATTTTCTTTGAGCTGCGACAGTCTCACTGAGAGCTAGAAGTGTGTAGATAATTTCTACTCTTGGTCCCTCCCCTCCGCTGGCCCTAGGCTTCGCCCTGAGCAGCTTCGTTCTCCGGTACTTCTTCCCTGAGCAGCTTCGTTCTCCGGTACTTCTTTCCTGATTACGACTGTGTGACTCTGTGAGGGAGTCGTGATGGATAGCGACGTAGCTTGCGAACACTGATGTTGGTATGTGCGAGTCTTTCTCGTCGCAGGATAGCGATGGTCCTTGTGGCGGGCGCATCCATGTCCGTCCAGTGGGTCAGATGGGCCCACCACACTGTTTGGGGTCTTTGCAGCGGCACTGCAGTCGATGACAATCCACGTGGGCCTGAAGGGCCCACCGCACTAGCCGTTGCTGACCAGCAAGCTACTGCAACCCAACACGTGCTGCCTGGCAGCTCCCTCCGATGGCTCCCCAGGTGGACCAGCGAGACCCACGCACGGTGCATGACGCCTTGACCGATCCGCGTTGGCGACTGGCCATGGACGCGGGATATTCGGGACGAATATTCTGCACTAAGGGTGCGCTCGGTTGTAGGGCTCAATTTAAATAGATTAAGATTATTTCTGCTTTTGATGATGTATAATTATCTGTTTGGTTGAATAGATAGAGCAGATGGAATAGTTAGGCTAGAAATATATTATCTAACATGTTGGATGGTAAGAGCCGATGAAAACGGTCAGATGAAGCCGTCATCCTCGCTTAATCATAATCATTATCAAATTATTAGTGATAATTAACATATTTTATTATTAATTAGTATTTGCAAAGATAAGATTAGTGCTACTATATTGATTATTATATGATTAGTGACGATTACCATGTTTTTATCTTAAATAGTAAGTATCATGACTAGTTTAGTATTGATAGATATTTAGTGTATTTATTAGTATATAATTAATTATTATTAATAAAAATTAAGTAATACAATTAAGTTAAATTGACTCATCTTATCCAACTTTCATCCCTCAAACTAAACAATAGATTAGTTTATCTCACGTATTTAACTATACAAAAAAATATTCATCTCGTCAAGAAAACTAGATAGCCATAGTCCATCCATCTTTACCCTCTAACCAAAAGTACTCTAAGTGGATATGATCAAATGCAGGGCTCATAGCAGCGTTGATTGTTACAAGACCTGATTGGTTGCAAAGGGTTTTAAGCAGCGGTACAAAATTAACTACAAGGACATTTTTAACCCTGTCGTTAAACAAGCCATCGTACAGCTTATTTGGTCTATTGTTGTACCTTGTGGATAGTCTTGTGGAACATATTTTTGCGTGATGCTCTAGAGGAGAATGTATTTCTTCGACAGCCACTTGAGTAAAGATGAGAAGCTTCCACATCGTGTCTACAAGCTTGACAAAGCTTTGTATGGATTAAAGTAAGCTTCAAAAATATGGTACTTAAGATTGAGCTTGAAATTACAAGAATTAGGGTTCACACAGTTACAAGTTGACACATCTCTTTTCTATTACTATCTATTATATTTGAGTTGGTGGTGATGATACGTCTTTTTTTTCTGATTTACCCTTCCACCAAGTAAAAAACAACTTCCTCAGCAAACTCTCCAACTCTCAACAAACTCTGCTAAACAGACTCCAATCTTTACGTAACTCTCAACAAACTCTACTAAACATACTCCAATCTTTACGTTCTGAGTTAGTTCCTTCCCCACACATGTGCATAAATTTTGTTATATGTGTGCATGTGTGTTGTACGAGCACAACGCAGTATATTTTGTTATGGACTTATGTTTAGTCAGAATATGAGATATTGTTATACTATTTGACATTCCGTTGCAACGTACGGGCGCCCTGCTAGTTATCTATAATAATGATACTACAATTACCTTTATTCTTATCTATATTGATGATATCATTGTTACTGGTTCATCCAGTACAGCCATCTCTGGACTACTGCAAGATCTTTAGATTGACTTTGCTCTAAAGGATCATGTGATCTTCATTCTTTTTCGGAATTGAGCTATAAAGATGGGCGACAACATCCTTCTCTCTGATGCTAAGTACACTTCTGATATTCTGAGCCATCTGGGCATGCAAACTTGCAAACCAATCGTGACACCACTCTTGACGTCAGAGAAGCTCTCTTTAGATGAAGGTGATGCACTTGCTACAAGGATGCAACCAGATATCGCAATATTGTTGGTGCATCACAGTATCTTATTTTGACTCAACCAGATATTACATACTTTGTCGACAAAATGTGTCAATTCCTGCAAGCACCTACTACCCAGCACTGGACAGTTCTCAAATGCCACTACACCACGACCGAAGATCAACGGCAATTAACTGCCGGGAATAATATAAGAATCAGGGCAAATAATCTACCGGGAATAACTTATCTGCCGGCAAAAGTTATTTAGGGCATGCTATCTACCGGGATAAATATATAAAGTAGGGAAATTTATCTGCCGATAGTAGTATAGACTTTTAGGGTCACCTAATCTGCCGGCAAAGAGTTAACAGGGCAAATAATCTGCCGGGATTAGATAGGGCGGGAAGATGGAAAAAATTGGGAGAAGAGGCGGGCTCTAGCGGGACAACGCGCGCGCGCGGGAGAAAAATCCCCACCCCGGCTCCCCTCCCGTCCAGAAATCACTTCCCCACCCGGCTCCTCTCCCCGCCACCCCCTGCTCCTTCCCTATCTCCCCATCTCTCCTTCCGGCTGAGCTCCCCCAAGAAACACCACCACCGCCTAGGGCAGCCGCCGCCCTTTGCCCCGGCCGTCGCCTACCACCGCTCCCCCGCTGCCCTGCCGCGCCGCATCCCCGCCCTACCGCTGGATCTGCCGCGGCAGCCGTCGGCTGTGGTTGCCGCAGCCCGGCCCCTCCCCAACGGCCGCCACCCACCTCGGTAGGCGCCGCCGCCGGTGGCCTCATCCCCGGCGAGCCAAGCGTCGCCTGCCAGGACCCCTCTCCGCTCCTCCTCCTTCCCCATTGCACCCGCGCGCGCTGCCGCTTGAAGCCGCGCCTCCCGCTGCCGCGCCTCCCCGCTGCCGCGACTCCACCGCCGCGGTCCGCCGTGCCCCACCGGATCCAAGCCGCAGCGACGCCGCAGCTCCTCACCGCCGGTTGCTGGCCCCGCTACTCCGCTTCTTCCCTAGCTCACCACCACCATGTCGCCGCCCTCGAGCCCCTCCTGCTCGCCCCTGCGCCGTCGCCGCCCGTGGCGGGGTTGCCGCCACCGGTTGGCTCGCCGCCTCCATCCAGCGCCGCCGCTGACGAGGTGTCCTGCCCTGAGCCCCTGCCGCCGCCGCCCACCTCCAGCCCGAGCTCACCGCCGAGGAGGTCCTTCGGCCGTGCCAACACCGCCGCTGCCCCGGCGTCCTCGTCGCTTCCGAGCTCCGCCTCACCACCAACGGGACCGCCATCGCCCCTCGATTGCTGGCCTCAGCCACTCTACCGTGCACGGACGGGGTGAGCTGCTCCTTCCTCCTCCTGTTAGCTTCCCAATGTTTGCCTGTGCTCTTCGGACATACTTGATACATCGATTAATATACTGATTGATTTTGGGCATGAAGGGTAATTGAATCAGTAAATCCTTTGCCAAAGTAATTATACTTAAGGTACGGTTAATAATCGGCTAATCAAGTTAGACTAATTCTGCACTTAGTGCTAAAAATAACTCTAATGTCGCTGCTATTCTCTGGCCGGACATACGATTAATAAAGCTCCAGACTTAACTGTCCATTAGCATCACTACTGACAAGGCAAATTATTGGGTTCTAACACCCTTGTTGCTAGTAATCGGTTAGTGTAGTTTTTGAGTTTAAAAGCTCCAGTCGATCCATGACAAGACACCCTAATCCATTTGGGTAGTAATGAGTAAAACCAGCTAACCATCAATTAGCACGGTTGATACTCTGCCTCAACTATCACACTTGAGTCAATTGCTGTACACGGATAAGACAATTCATCTGTTTGATGCATGGGTGAATGCTAGATGCTAGACACAAGCAGGGGATCAATAGTTAGGCTTACATGTATCCTGTCTAATTAAATCCAGGTATTAGCAATAGATGCTCTCAAGAACAATCTCATATGCTGTATGCTGGTAACGCTTAAATGGAAAGCAAAAAACTCCCTAGTTCTGTGACAATCGAGACCATATCATGGGCTTTTGATTAACAAGAAGGTATAACATCTATAAGGATAACATGTGGACCCACATATCATAATAATCAGAAAAATAGAATTGGGAGATAATAAAAGCTCTAATACGATTTCTTTACTGAGAAAAATACAAAAAGGGACTTCGAACATGGTTTAAACTTTAACAACTCATAAGTAGATCATCCGAATTCCAATTTGAGTTATTCTTGCATGTTTTATCCCTCATGAAATACCTAGCTAATGACTTAGCCATACCAGTATCTAGGAAAGGTTTTAACTCGCTGCTATGTTAGTAACCGGTGGTTAGCAGGATTTAGCAACTAATTAAGTTAATGTAAGGATGAATATTGGGTACACCGGCTAAGAAGTTCATGGGGAGTTCATACAACCTCCTAATAAAATGACCCTTTTCCTAATTCATCTCTTACCTATAGAATTTTATGATACCATTGTTATTCATAATAGTGTAGTTCAAATTTGTTTAACATGACTACATTGCGTCTTATGCTTAAATTCAAAAGGGGTATATCCTAGAGAATCTAGCTTAACAGCTAAAACAAAAATATTTAGTATCATAATTCACCTAAAATCAGTATGAAAACATATCGTTGGTAACGGTTTGTATTGCTTGATTGTCTTGTACATGAGTTATATGGATCGTAACATGTTGTACCTGGTATACTTCATATAATATTTTCTACTGCCATCGTATTGAGGTGTAAAACTAGAGTTAGATATTTGTATAGGTAGATTATGTCACTCATGTAATTTTCCTTCTTCTTTATTATTTAATCTTGTAACAATGTTGTACCTAAGTCGTGTGTATTACATTCTTCAATTAATAAAGTTTTCATTTGAATTTTGCATATGAGTTTGTACAAAATAATATGATGAATGCTATGTATGTAATGAATGCACAAACAATTCCTTCCCTCCTATTCTCGCCGACCACGCGATTCGACCGGAATCGCTCAACTCAGCAACGTGAAAAGTCAGTTTTGGGGACAGTGCAACTGCTGGGGAAAGGCTTCGAGGGCAGCGTAGTTGTCGGGAAAAGTCAGTTTTGGGGGCAGTGCAATTGCCGGGAAAGGCTTCGAGGGCAGTGTAGCTGCCGGGAAAAGTATTAGCTTCGAGGGCAGACAAAGTGCCGGGAATAGTCGAAACTGCCGGGAATAATATTTCCCGGCAGTAATTTCTATCTGCCGGTAAAATGATTAACTGTTGGCAAAGATATCGTTTCGAGGGCAGCAAAACTGCCGGGAATTCGCCAACTGCCGGGAAAGATATTTGCCGGCAGCGTTATTTGTGGCAGGCCGTATCTGCCGGGAAAACTCTTTCCCGGCAGTTTATCTGCCGTGGTAAGTCGTTTTTCCCGGCAGTTTTTCTGCCCCTAGTCAAAGTACATGGTGTAGTGTGCATCCTTCAATATTTGAAGCATAGAGAAAAGGGAGTGTCTATTTCTAAGTCAACGATCCTAAGCGTTGATTTTTGATCCAATGGTTAATTGAGTAGTTGCACATTTTAGAAATCATGTGTAATTTTAGGTCTAGAAATGTGCAACTGAGCATAACCGACTAGCTGCACATTTTCTATATTTAAGTTGCACATGCAACTTAGCTATAAAAAATGTGCAATTGGAAAAATTTCTCAGTCGACTGAGAAATAGCAATTCCGTAAAGAAAATTGGGGGCTAAAGATTCACGAGTCTTCTACCTACACTTGTGAGTGCGTTTCAGATACCAATTAGGCAGGGTGCTCTGATGACAAAAGATCAACTAGTGGTTTTGTTGTGTCCTGTTTGATTCTAATATCATTTCCTAGAGTGTGAGAAAGCAACCCACTATTTCAAGATTAAGCACTAAGGCAAAGTATAAGGCCTTTGCCAATGCCCTGCCAAGATAGTTTAGGTGTAGTTGTTTCTAGGAGAACTTGGAGTCTAGCAGTCAAGGACAGTATGCTCGTGATGTGGCAATCTTTGTGCTATCTATCTTTCTGCTAATCCTGTATTTTATGCAAGAACCAAATCTTTTAAAGTCGATTTGTACTTTATTAGAGAAAGAATGACGATAAGGTGTTGGATATACGATTCATTCCTATAGACGATCAAGTGGCCGATGGCTTCACAAAACCTGCCTCAGAACTATTTTGATGTAATCGCAATTTAATTAGTTGTGATTGAGGGAATCTCTCCTTATTAGGAATCTGTCTCCGAGTCCTCGACCGATTCAGCGTGTTTCGATAGACATAGGACTTCAAGAGATATCTTCCGTTCTGTAGCTGTGAAGTATCCTATACGCATACTTTGTAATTTAGTATATTTAGTATATTAAGACTGGGCGGAATCCCGGCGATCTCAGGGCCACTGCTGCGGGATTACGTCTGTTCCCGGGTGGACGGCCGCGATCGAGGCAGGCGGATGCGCGTGCGCCACTACCGGGTCGGGCGCGTGGCGGGTCGGGCGGCGCGAACGTGCTTGGGCGGCTACTGTGCAGGCAAAATCGCTGGTCTGTGGTTGATTCGGGCGGCGGGTTGGCGCGTGAGGGCCCGTTAGGCCGCGGTGCGCGATGCCTCGGTACGCTTCGTTCGGCCCCTCACCTTCCACACTCTTCTCTTGGAGCGGTGCCAGGCGAAACCCTAACCCACGCTCTGCGGTAGCTCGGCTCCTCTCTAGCGATGGCGACGGCGACTACTCGCTCGCGCCTCTTCTCCTCTCCCTCCCCTCTTCCCGGCGAGACGGGTGGCTCCGCGGATAGCGCTCCCTGGTTCTGCTCCGGGGGACGGCGACCGGTCTCGTTCCTCTCTCCCCCAGTGCGGCGATGCCGCCAGGAGATGGTGACCAATCTGGCAGCCGCGAGGCCCTACCTGTAGCGATGCTCAAGCCGATGGGCCAACTACAGCTGTGCTCCTTCTTCCATGCCTCGTTCCCCTCGTGCTCTCTTACTAGGGTTCAATTTTGAGGCCCGATTTGGTTCTTCATCCCCTTTCATAGGCTTGAGCAACACGACGCCGGCCCTTGCCGGATCCAGAGGAGCCGGGACAGGCCACCCCGGCGATATCTCCAGCAGATCCGGCATCCCACGTGAAATCCAAAGGTACTGCAGCTCTGCTCCTTCTCCAATGCTCCATTACCCTTGTGCTTTCTTCCAAGCAACGGCGACGTTGTGGCCGCGTCGGCGATGCCGAGGCCGTCGCTGACCCTGCCGTGGGCCTCGTGCTCCCACTCCCGACCTGGCGCCGGAGGCCTCGCGTCTGATCGCTCTGCCGCTGCCGCCTCCTCCCGCCCCCGTCGCGACTTTGTCTTCGCCATCAACCCCTCCGGTACACTTCCATAATCTGCCTCTCCACTCTGCCATTTCTTTGCTTATTCGTGCTCTGAAAGCCCTTCACTTTCCCGCGGATCCCGCTGTGCATGCGCCAATGGTCGCACGGCCAAGCAGTGGAAGCAGCTGCTCCCTCACCTCCACACCCGCCTCGCCGACCAATGCAACGTAAGCCTCTTAGATCCCCCATAGATCACACCACTCTAGAATCGCAAGTTCTAATTGCCGTATGAAACCACTCTCGGGCTCAGTCTTAGATCCGGAGGTAATTCGGTGGTCTCACGGAATGTTTTGATTTTGCGTGTATTGCGTGATCAGATTTGTGAGTGCATCACTTCGGGCCCGTTCCATGCCATAGATGTCACAAAGGAGGTGTGTGGTTGGCTTCACATCGTTACCTATCAATACCCACTTGTAATTTTCCAATTGTGGGCTTCCCATTGTTTTGTGAACACCGGTTCTGGTCTGTGTGCCTTAGGCTATAAAGGATGAGGCTGATGCTATGATCGCTGTTGGCGAGGATGGGACACTTCATGAGGTATTTTTGCGTGGAATGTTGGTACAACTTTTGTACAAATTGTTAACAGATCCAGCAATTGATATTGGAAGCACATGCGGTGACAGAGTTGCCGGTGGAACTTTGCATGGCAGGTGGTGAATGGCTTCTTTTGGAAAGGAAGTCCAGTCTGTGCCCTTAATCGAGGGCCTGACCATTTAACGGCGCTCGGTGTGAGTATGCATAGCTTATAGCTTTGCGACTCTATTGGATTGCCCTTTTAGCCTTTTCAGACCTGATTATTAGAGTGTTCTGAAATGTTTGTTTTACGTACTGGAATTTGTTTAGTAGTGAAACACTTTGTTTTTCTCTTGCAGCTCATTCCACTTAGAACTGGCTCAGACTTCGCTAGGACATTTGGCTGGTATTTTTGTTTTTGTTTTATATCCTGCATGATCTACATATGCCATTGCGGTTTGTTAACCCCTGTTTTCATTAGACATGTTATTATTTTGTTAAACCAGGTCAAATAACCCTCGTGAGGCGATTGATCGAATTGTGAGAGGTTCCTTCCTTGATACTACCTTCTTTTATAGATATGTGGTGCTGATGGTCTCATAGTGGCGATTCTTCCCCTATTTTCAAGTAAAATACATGAATATACAGTAACCATTTTAAACTAATTCAGTATCTTGTGGCTGATTATTGCTGATAGTCATAGTATTAGTTTAAGAGAGATGATAGAGTTCTAATCAATCTAAACACAATCGTTCCATGACAACTTTCCTCATTTTTGTGACTATTTATGAAACCAAGGTCTTCATCATTTGATATTGTGTGTGCAATGGATTTGTAAGCTCAGCATCTGAGACTCACAGGTAAATCCTTTTTTGCAGGAGTTAAATCAAAACTAGACATAGGCATGATGGAACGTCCAACTGGAGACCCACATTTTTTTGTTAATGTTGCCGATATCCATTTGTAAGTGGAAAATAACCACTTGAAACGTTTTATTCAATGGATAATTTGAAAAATTAAAGACTTGCTACATCTGCAGGAGTGCTAAGGCAGGTTATTTTGCTTCTATGTACAAGAGATTTGGCAGCTTATGTTATGTTCTTGGAGCTCTAAGAGCATTTTGGGGACATAGTAATCGAGGCCTGATAATAAAGGTGCGCTTTGACCTAAGTTTTGCTCTGAAGAGAGTTGCATCCTCACATTTTTTTGTGCTCATTCTAATTCTGCAGATGTGCAATTTGTAATGCATATAATAGGTAAATGGAGGAGAATGGAGAAAACTTCATAAAGTCATGGCCCTGTGCATAGGAAATGCCAAGTACTTCGGTGGTGACATGAAGATAACTCCAACAGCTGATCCTTTTAGCGGTGACCTTGAGGTGCCTAAGACAAATTTGGTTTTCAAATTTTGCGCAAATACCAAGCTTGCAATAATTTGTATGGCATTTTACATGTTGTTTTTATTATTCTACAAGGACCGGGCGGCCTCCGAGCCACCACAGCGATTTGGAGTTTCAATACGTTGGATGCAAAACGGACGGCTCGGATGGAATACTGATTTTATTTCCGAATGCTTCAAATCAATGCAAATAGAGCTTTCCTTTTCTTCGGAGAGAACTGGCTGAGTACAACTTGCTGTCATGTGTAAAATAGAATCTCTAATTTGTTTCGACATGAAAGCCTTGGATTTTACATGCCTCGGATGACCTCTATCAAAATCTTCAAAATAGTTAAATGTATCTATGCAGGTTATTGTATAATAGTTAAATGCCTCGCATTTCGTTTTATTGTACTGCACTAATATAAACAGCTTACTACACAGACTTGAAATTCTGCGACCATGGAACGGAAACAATCAGACACTGAACATAACGGTGAAGTATATAGACTATTTTATATCTTATACTGCTGATATTATATCCAAAGTTTATGCAATAAACTCGTTCAGGCTCCAGCGAATCAAGTCACGATATTGTCCGTGGGGCTCTTTCCGTGTAACTTCGAAATTGAAAATCCCATTCAATATATGCTTAAAAAAGAAGTGCTATTTCCCCTTTTCTTGATTGATAAAAGCCAGGAGGATTAGCTTATGACTTCGTCGGTATGTAGTGGGGTAGGATCAGATGATTTCTTTACTTCTCGCGCCAATACGAGTCATGTTCTAGGTGCTGTTCCGTCAAATAGAAATCAGAATGTGTTTGGTGAAGAGCATCTCATAAGCATGTGTTCCATAGTTTTTTTTTGCAGCGTGGAGACGAAGCTGGCTCTCACGAGCGCCGCGTACGCCTACCTGAACCAGACGAACTTGCCCAAGCACATCGGAGTGCTCTCCGCCATCAGCCGTACCATACTGCTCCGTGGCCCCTAAGGTTCGACTCGCATCAGCACTTCACAATGTGGGTTTGTTGGATCGCATAGATCGTCTTTTGACATGCGCATGCGCGCCCTTTTGTTGCAGAAACATACCTGCAGTCGCTCGCAAAGGCTCTGGCATACCACTTCGATTCTCGTTTGTTGCCGCTCGATGTGGCCGAATCCTCGCGCCTGGTGTTAGAAACTATTCGAGCAATTGCAATTTTGTTGATGCCTTGTCCTGCTTGATTCTAAACTATGTGTCGCTGAATACCAATGCAGATCCAACACAAATATGGGAGCTCAAGCAGTACCCTGGTTGGTTTGCTAATTCCACCTTATGCATATATAGATGATTGTTTCATCTTGCATGGTACATTTAATCGATATTTTGCGGGATAAGAGAGTTCAAGATTTTGGGTACAATTAATCAATTGAATGTGTGGACCTGCAATTTTTCTCCTTCTTCCATGGTGCAGCGCATGGAGGCACGGCAGGCCAGCCAGAAGCGCGCGACGCACTCCCCCGCGTCGATCGTGGCCGGCATCGTCGCTGCCGTCGATGCCAGATCGGACGTAAAGCCGCACCTGATGGGATCGCTTGGCATCAACGGGTCATGGAGCTACTGAGGCCTACCTTTCTTCCTTTGCATAAATGTTCATTTTACAAGAATCTTAGTGCTCAAGTGTTATACAAGTATTAAATTTGACTGATTTGAGTAATGTGCAAGGGGGATTGATTACCAGCTGTCTATCTCACTATTTAGACTATTTGTGCTAGCCTTATGGGAGAACTAATTCAAGCATTGTCCACAGACTAATTACTGTTCACTTCATTTTTGATAGCATGCATTCTTTTCAGATTGGAAGAAACAATTATCATGGAAAAAAGGTCTATTCAATGCGAGATGTGAAGCTAGGTTTCACTCTGATCCTACAACAAATTGCAGGTATGTTTGGTACGTTTTGTCCTTCCATGTTCCCTTCTCTCCCTTTCTCTTCCTATTAGTGTTCTTTTCTTTGATTACCAATTTTTGTTGATACGGTGATGTCCAAATTGTACAGCATTGAAGTGAAAGGAATCATCAGGTCAACATGTTGATTATGATTAAAGGCCTGGTATCTTTAGATTGGTTATGTTCTCTCTGCACTTGTTTCTTCTTGTCCTATGGCAACTCTTTACTTATCTGCTTCTTTCTTCTTTCCAGGGGAACAATTAGATATGCTAGTGTTCATGCCTATTTAGGTCATACAGGTAGTAGGAGGCATGATTTGGAGTCAGTGGCATACACCCTTATATTTCTATTAAGAGGAAGATTGCTTTAGCAAGGCTACCAGGTAGATTTTAATATGCCCATTGAGTTAACTTCATGATATTCTCCAGGTTCTCACTTCAGCTTTATGCCAATGTTACTTGCTTAACAACACAGGGAGATACCAAGAATTTTCTTGTTTGCAAGAAGAAAATGGCTACTTCTCCGGAGATGCTATGTTGTTTCTGTCCAGCTCCATTCAAACGGTTTCTTGAGGCTGTCACAAATATGAAATTTGACGAAGAGCCAAATTATGCCAGACTCATTTCTCTCTTTGATGGTTTGATTGAAGCATCTGTGTCATGACCCATCAGAATAGATGGGGCTCTTAAGGTGTCTGCTACTGTCTTTCCCACTTTTATGTATCATTTAGTTTGCTTCTTTTGTATCTCAATCATGAGCCTTTTCCCCTCAAATTATATAGGTTGGGCAGAAACGTGGGAGGTTGCTTGTAAATCCTGAAGAAAATGAGCAGCCTAAGAAGAAAGTAGAACCAGTAAAAACAAGATAAAGTAGAACCGTAAAAACAAGATACATGTACCTTTTTTGATTCTTCAGTGTCTTGCTATACCAGCGTGGTTCCTTGGCTATTTATGATTTGATTTCTAGTGATGCTATGCTCCCCTGCAGAGAATGGAGCGAAATGGTTGCCTCGATCTAATTTTTGTTTTGGTCATGTCTTAATCACTAGAGAATGGAGTGAAATGGTTGCCTCGATCTAATTTTTGTTTTGGTCATGTCTTAATCACTCAACTACGTATGTATGTAAGTTATCCTTTCTATCATTTTTTAAGTTCCCAGTCTATCAATCATGGACCATGCTATTAATATATTGAATACATTTAGGTTCAGTTACAACGGCTACATCATTATGCTTGTTTTGTATGTTTAAATCCAATATAATCTATTAGCTTTTTTCAATGTTGATCTACAGACCGTCTATATTAAATGTTGGCTGTTTAGGGACGGCCTGGCAACGCGTGCCTTCACGGTCTGTACATCTTGTTTGACAGACGGACTACCATAACAACTAACTGGACTGAATTTGTGCAGGCTGCCAATCTAAAAGTAAGTAATATTTGTGTCTTCGCATATGCCAGTAAGGAAGGCCGTCTAGCACTGACTGTACATCTTGTTTGTGAAGGTCAGACATGCCATATTATTTCTCTTTTATACTACGGTCCCTAAATTAAATCACACTTCTCAACAAAATGACATACAATATGGCCTACGTGCAGGTGTTTCACTGCTACTGATTTATTAATGCCTTCAGTGGGACATGCCATGGATTCAATTCTTCCTTCACTATCATCTTATAAAATGCTTCCATATTAGATCACCTGATCCACCTCTACGGACATCCATGTTACACACACATATGTACATATACCGCCATACTATTACTCTATGGTATCCTAAATTATTAACAATATATGAAGCTATTAAATATGTTTCTAAATTCTGCCTTAGATGTACATGTTTTATACCCTTAATCTATTATTCGAGCTGTACAAAATTTGTCTCGTATCGCTAAAGTTCCTTCCTCGAAATGGACAGGTGTAATTAGTAAATTATGTTTAATAGCATGATATATTATTAATAAAATTAATATAGCTGGTTCTGCTATCAGATTTCTTGTCATGTTATGATGGATTTGGAAGAATGATTCCGTTAGGGAAAACAAAGGCCTATAATCTTTTCTTTTATTGAGCATGCATGTCTCTATGTTCCAACAGCTAACAACTTAATAGCAAACTAGCCAGCAATTTTTTCCCCGGTCTTTCCTCACTGTAGGCAAGATAGTCTATAGTTTGCTTCTTAAAATGCAAACCTGATCTGGAACAAATAACATGTTAACCTATGGCTTTAGCTGATACCAATAGCTACCATACATGTTTTGCGCATATATGACCAATATGGTGTTTTCCTGCTGATCGAGTGATCATCTCTACTGAGTATACCCCTTCAAGAACCATATGTGGACTGTTTAGGGACGGGCGCTACAACGCACGCCTCTATGATCATTGCTCAAAATAGTAGGATGGTGAATTTAATCCTTTTTATCTTGCATTGTAAAGAAATATATTATATATGACATTCTTACTGTGGTATTATATTACAAATCAAGTCATCAATTACTGATTCCTTTAAAGTATAACCCACGGCTCGATCACAGTGCCGTTATGAAAACATTGACGCCTTCTTCCGTGCATTTACATGTTGATATACGTGCTTCAGACTATTAACACAATAGTTTGTCATGTGTAAAATGGAATTTCTCTAATTTGTTTTGACATTAAAGACTTGAATTTTACATGCCTCAAATGACCTCTATCAAAATCTTGAAAATACCATTGTTGTTCTATTTATAGATAAAACATTCAATCTTTAGTACAATATTCTAAATATTTTATGATTCAATAAAAACCTACCTTTTAATTATCGATCGTTTGAGGACGGGCGCGGCAACGCGCGCCTTTCCGTTCTAGTTGTTCATTATATAAAGCAAGGTGCCGACCCTCTATTGGGTACAAGCGAAATCGAGCAAAGCTAGTAGTAGTTATTTTACAACGAGCTCCTCGCCGCCGGCAGGGAGAACTGCGGCTTCGCGCTCTGAGGTGGTGCTGCCGCGTGAACGTGGCCCCTGTCGCCGTTGCAGCCGTCTCCTGCGGTGGCGCTACTGTCAAGAAGGTCGAGGGGAAGATAGAGGAAGAGGAAGACGACAACATATTTAGCCTCTTTGACGAAGAAGCTACAATACATTTGCCCTAACTATCTATCAATAGTAGTATATATATGGATATATTATATTCTGATATCTCTTTTTATACGCAACATCTCTCAATTAGAATTTATATGATACGGTATAAATGCTTAAAACATGACCTCAAAAGAGTACAAAGAATTTTCTCTCTCTCACAACTTTCTCACACTTTTTAGGACTTTCGGATTCTTGCCTTATGCGTCTGCAGTTTGCAACCCTTTTTGTAGCTCCGCATATAACTGTAGTTGAGTTTTGAGTACTTAGCGTTAATGACACTGTTTCCTTCTTCTGGTTATGATTTGTATCAGACCTCCCGTTGCTCGTACTACTTTTAAGAATTTCTAGCAATCTGTATTCACCTTTATCCTAGATACCTTTTATAATTACATATCCTTTGAGAGTAACTCGCTTAACTCCATCTCGACGTGATACCTCACAAACACGTAGTTCAAGAGACCTCAGAGTTATTAGATTCTTCTTCAAGCCGGGAACATACTGAACTCCTGCTAATGTGCGACATGCTCCATTAAACATCAGTGGTGTAACCGTTCCCACCTTAATGACCGTATACCCTTGCAATCTGCTAATTGAACAGTTCCATGTGCCGGATGTAGAGATTATTCGTCAAACATCTCCCTCGCCGTACATATTTAGAAGCAACTATCTGAATCCAATATCTATTCATGATTACTACCTGGTTGACTGACGATAAGTACATCTGAATCATCTTTCGCTATCACCACTGAGCATGTATTCCTCATTTGCTTCGAATTTGGACAGTCATTTATCATATGACCTTCCTCGTCATATAGATAGCATATATGTTTGTCCTTAGTCTTGCCATTCTTCTTCCCGTGACTTTTGCTTTTGCTTGCAGCACCTACGGCAACCAATGCTCGATCACCCGAGGATGAAGATTCCGATGGCTTTTTCAACGACTTCGCCAACAGTAGATATGCAACTACCCCATTAAAGTTGAGAGTGTTTTTTCCGATGAGAATATTCATTAACATTTGCTCCCATGATGATGGTAGAGATGAAGCTAGACGGTCTTACTGTTCTCCTCTATTTTTTCATCCATACTAGTCATTTGTATGACAAGTTTGTTGAAGATGTTGAGATGATGGATGAACCGTGTGTCTTCCTCCATGTGCAACTTGAATAGCTAATGTTTTAGCACCAGCAGGTTTGTCAACAACTTTGCCGTATATAATTTTTTAGGGTCTGCTACAGTTGTGCGATCATATACTAGCCAGTTGCATTGCATGCATGTGCCTCAATTTATTGCCCCTAAAAAATATGCATGCTCATGTATCTCGTCATTGCTGGTCCGGTTCCTGCATTAACTGCACAGTTGGGCATATAATAGATCATGAATTTCTTTTTGTTGTTGAAATTACATAGATCACGAAAATGAGTAGCGCCATAGTAATACAGATACTGACTCAATTAGCTTAACTATCAATGTAGTTGGGCCATGGGAAGATATATAATTTGGGCCTGTTTGATTGACGCCGGACCAACCAAATTGTGTGGATCGTGGTTCTGGTGACATGTTTTCACGCCCTTATCCTCGAGACGTCTTGAGAACAAACAGGCCAAACATATCTCTAGCTAATATATATCAATCCATCAATTAATCAACATATACTCGGGTAGCTAGTACGGACATCGTGTGCTAACTGTTCCCAATTGCAGAGCAAGATATTCTCTTTTACTCGCGACGGATAATAAAAGAGTGGACAGCTTATCTGTCGGTGTGACGACAAAAGCACCGCGTGGCTGATTTCGCGTCGAAACCGCGTAACCGCGTTGGACGCGGACGTTGGTGCCGTTGTTATATGCGCTAGCTTTAATTGCTAGACTTTGATGTTTGTACCTGCATTCTTTATCATGACGACTCAGGGAGACTAGCAGCAGGGGTGGTCATTCTTAATAAAAACGAGCTCTGCAGATTCTGCACGATGAAAGCGAACTCACTGGGTCCCTACCACGATGGAAGTAGATATAATATACACTAGACGATACCTCGCTCAATTGCGCAAGGCTAAATTACAACACCATTTACGCGAGGCTAAATTACATCGTCACATCTAATTCACTATCTACTTTAGCTAAGTCTTGGCTCAATTGATGCTAACTGGGAGCAAAATACAAAAGAAATAGAGAATAGGAACATAATTAGGAAGATGATGGTTCTTTGAATATTAGAGTATTAAGGAGTGAGATTTAGGTTAAAAGAAGCATAAAAATAGAATCAGGGCGTTGAGACGATCAAAATGGATATATTATGTGTTTTTAGGGTTTGGTGAATAGTAACGGGTTGGAGGTGAACAGTAACGGATTGGTTACTATTCATTACAGGTCGGGTCGGATGAACAGTGTAACCCAATATTCGTTACAAGTTGGGAGAAAGTATAACCCCCGGTATTGAACGGTGTGAACTCGTTAATCAATGCAAGATCTGGACCGTACACAGGAGATCCGACGACTCACAATGAACCACGTGGACCAATCATATAGCTGGAATCCCAGCAACTTTTATATAGAAAGATTACCTGCGAAAACGACCTTACCCTAAAGAATGAAGAACGACCGATGATTATATATGCTTATCCTTTAGGAAATTACGGTAACAAGCTCTAATATCCGCTAAATTGGAATTTTCAATTCGGTATGCAAGACCTTAATTACGGCATGTTTGTGTTGACATATACCCTACTAACCGGTGGTTGGTCCAACCGGTAGGTACCCATGTCAACTGATATATAGTTCCAGTGACATTAGCTATACGGTAGGTTAGGCTTGATTATCCCTAGATTTATGGCACGTGTCTGTTGAGCAATGTGGATGTCTACCTCACTACTTACAAAGGTTTATCATACACGGGTAAAAAGTCTCGTTTTAGATGGTTTCTTCACCCATCTATAGGCGAGCATCAATGATAACAAAACTGATAACAGATGAAAGGAGATAACTGTCTATGATGATAAATTAAAAAAAACCAGGGTTGCCGATCGCTGGTGTTGCCATCGGACCACCGGCCTTGGCTAGGGTTTTAGAAAAAAACAACAACAGCCACCTCCCGCCGGCACTGGCACACCTGTGGTAGCTTTGTCGTCCCGTGCATGCTGCCACCAGCGCCTCCCCTCTATGCCGTGGACGAGAGGAACCTCGGCGGCCGGTGGAGGGCATGGTGTTCGGGGAAGGGGATCCGACTGCCTCGTGCTCGAAGACAACACCATGCCATCGGATCCGACCACCTCATGCTCGGAGGCGACACCCTGCCACCAGATCCAGATCTGCCCCTTGCAGGACACAAGCCTTGGGCTGCCAAGAGCTCGGGAAAGACGCCACCGGCGGATCCGGATCCGCCACCCTCTCCCCCCGCAAGACACGAGCTCCTAGGCCATCAGGACATGGCCACGTAGCGCAGCCATGGCGGTGTGATCTGGAGGAGCGCCACCCTAGGCCCACCAGCACGCATTGCACCTAGACGCAAGAGTAGGGGACAAGGAGCAGGAGGAGGGAGGTTGGAGTCGAGAGGGGCGAAGGGGATCGAGAGAGGCAACACATGCGGGGAAGAATCAGATTGAGAGAGGCGATGCGGGGAAGAAGTGGTGGGAAGAGAGGAGACTACTGCTGCGGCCAGTTGGGGCGGCCTCGGATCTAGTGCTGGAGTGGAAGAGGAGAAGAGTGGAAGGGTGGAGGGGGGTGCAACTAGATCGGGAGTTAGGATTAGCTAGTTAATATAGGCAGTGTGGGTGCTGGGTGTTGGTAATGGGCTTGAATGGGACAAGAACATCATATACAGGTTGGGCAAGAAATATGTCTATAATGGTCCACTTATCACATATGATTTTTTATAAAATGTTTGTATGTGATGTGTGATAAAAACTATATGTAATGATCAAAACACATACATACATTTTATAAAAACCATATGTCATGACACATACATCACAAACGAAAATTTTATAAAACTGTTTGTAATATGTATTTTACCAAAAACCGTCTATGATGAGCCGTCCGTGATAAGTCGATCTGTAGTTGTACGTACCAGTCACCTGTACGTACACATCAAGTGGATATATGCATATCATGGTTTAAAATTTTTGAATTTTTGGTGATTTCGCAAGGTATTGAAATATTTGTGTCTTGAAATTTCAGCCCAAGTTCAAACTAAATTAAAATTTTGGTCAAAATCCATCAAATGTTTGATGTAATTTGGCTGAAATAATCTTGAAATTATGGAAATTTCCAAAATTTCTGCTAAGAAGATTTAGTGCATATTTACCCCTTAGTAGTTTACACCCAAGAACAATCATTTTGGCATGAACATGTCTGTGTGCTCAGAGTGGTGTTTAGGAAGAAAAAAACTGTTTTCTTTTTGCCAATTAAGAATGAGCTCTATAAGTTTGCAAGATGTATGTTTGAATAGGCACCAATGCTTAACATGTTTTTATCTATATCAATGTAAAAAATACGAGTTAGGTAAAAAGATACTTTCAATTTGAGCTGTCCGAAATCTATAATTTAATTTCATAATTCTTCATCCAATGGTTGTGGACAAAGATTAAATCTTCCCATAATCATGTCCCTATTTATTGCCTCCTAATTACTCCATAATTTAAATTTGTATACCTGATAATTATTGTTTTTATGCTTTTTAACCTATTATTTCTTTATTCAGTAAAATTAAATCTTAGTTTTGACCATATGCGATCTTTTTTCTTCAGGTAGTTTTTTCATATATGAGTATGTATTCCATGCACTAATATTACGAAAAACATGCATGGCACATGCGCATTTGCTAGTTCATATAAAAGCCTCTAATAGATAACTATAACTATCTAAATACTGAGGTGCTTGCATTACAGAGTTTCTTATATATGTGCTTGCATTACAGAGTTTCTTATATATGTGCTTGATGACAAAGCTATATAATCCCTTCTTAAGCACCAACGTAGAAGCATATGTCGTTCTGAATTTTTGTGAAATTACAGCATACCAACAGATCGATTTGGAACACATGAACTACCGCGTCATTTCCTTGTTTTTCAATATGAAGCCTCAATTAATTTCCATCAAACCTATGGTACCATCGTCTAGCATCAAGTATTACTTGCAAGTGTACATGTGCAATGTATATTTTCACAATATAAAACATAATCTATATTGCATTGCGTTGGAGGAGGCGATGGTGGTGGCGCACGGGCATGGCCAGAGATCGGCGTAGGCGCGGCGCGGCGCGGCGCGGATTTGGATGAGAGAGGCGCTGGAGGGTATACAGTGGCAATGGCAGAAAATTATCTATTAACTTTAAGTAAGGACAACGATAGATAATTATCTATCAATTTTAAGTGAATGGTAACAATGGATAACTATCTATCAACTTTAGATGGCAGATCATCAAACTAATATGAGATGTTGGATGCATTTCATCGGACATGGCTGAGTGACCTATGTACGCTTTGTAGGTCAGAGATAGGAAAAAATCTAAGCCTTTTACTAGATATTCTCTCTGTAAAAATGTAAAGCGTATTTGAATTGGTTAAGACAAGATTTTGATTAATGATTACTTTATTAATATACGATTTATGAGATACAAAATTATAATCATAATAAGTACTTTTAAATACTCCCTTCGCCATAGATGTTAAGTCAACTCTTCAAAGTCAAGTCAGGTCTTAAATAAAAACAAAATGGAGTCGTGCGATGAGTCGTGCGATTATATATATGCGAACAGCTCAGCAGCCTCAATCGACCACTCGACTAAACTACCCCACCCCACCTTCACACACAACTCCTATCCAAAGCTAGCAAGCTCTTAAGCAACCAGCCACCGTCCATGGGGGAATCCGACGATTGCTGCGACAACTGCGGCTGCACGTGGAAGGAGTTCTGGTGGATCGTCCTCTGCATCGTAATCATCATCATCATCGCCGCCATCGTCGTCCTCGTCGTTGCCTTCGCCTTCGTCCGCGACGTCAGCATCACCGTCGACTACGCCTCCCTCACCCGCCTCGCCCTGGTCACCACGCCCACGACGGCGTTAGCGTACAACCTCTCGCTCACGCTTACCATCCGCAACCCGAACTGGGCGATGAGCATGAAGAACACCAAGCCGCTCGAGGCCGCCTACTCCTTCGACGGCCAGAGGTTCGACCGCGTCAGGCTCGCCGACGAGGGCGAAAAGCACGGCACCAAGAAGACGGTGGTGTACCAGCTCACGTCGGGCTCCGACAACGCCGTCGTGGCGCTGGGCAACGCCGGCGTCGCCGAGTACAAGAAGCAGAACTCGACGGGGGTGTTCGAACTGGAGGTGGTGGTGTCCGGAGAGGTCAAGTACACAGCGCACCTCACCAAGCGCAAGATCGAGGCCACATGCCCGCTCAAGCTGCAGCTCACGTCGCCGGGGGAGGCGTCGCCGGCGGCGGTCGTGTTCCAGAAGGTCAAATGCAAGCTCGCCAAGGCGGATAAGAACCGCTAGTGCATGCTTTTGGTTGCTGTTAGTTTGGATGGGCTTCTAATTTAGTAATTTGCAAGTGTTGTTAATCAATTGTATGTGTGTAATGTGTTTGGTGGCCCGAACTGCGCAAATAATCAAATGTGCAGTTTAGCTAGTCTAATATGCTGCAGGTTCATTTCAACGGCTAGTAGCTGGCGGAGGTTGTAGTTGAGGAGGCTACTAGCCGTTGGATGTGCGATCCGAGTGTACGGACACGCCCTCCTTGCACAAATCAATTGTATGTGTGATGTGTTTGTCATCTCCAGCACAAATCAATGATCAAGTGTGTGTGCAGTTTAATTAGTTTAATACGCTGCAGGTTCGTAGTCGTGGCTAGCTTGTTTTTAGTTTGTAAACTCAAACAACTTACTTAAGTGACGAGTTTAAAGCTTAAACAACTTAATTAAGTGACGAGTTTGAGGCGAGCAATGATCCAATTTCTTGAACTTACATGCACCCACTTTTCTAAGTCTTGTAGATATAGTCATAATTTAAAATAAAATAAATTTAATTTAATTTTTTTTGCATCAGAATAAATATTCAAATTCAGAATTAAAATTTAATAAAATTTAATCTTTTGCATCATAATGTGGAATATGATTTTATGGAGAAGAAAAGACTGGAATTGTAGTTAATATAAATTGAATTTATTAAATACTTCTAAGTTCTTTTTTCTAAATATGATATTTTGATACATAGAGAGAGGGCCAGAGAAAGAGGGAGATGCCTTGCACAGTTTCATAGGAAAACTTTACATAAGTTGGACCAAATGTTTGAATGCTTCCAAATTATCCGTGGAATCTGTAGATATTATTATAGGGCATCTAATGCGTGCATTTATTAACCTCCAGGCTTTATAAAGAAAGAGCGCCTTGGAGACTGACTCGAAACACCGCTCGAGAAACGGTAGCAACTTCCAAACTAAAGGATATGAGTCCGCCTGCTGCAAAGATATGCTAGCGATTAGAGATAAGATAGGCCAAAGGGTACTTTCTCCAAACACCACACAAGAAACGATGGCAACTATTTTTGCTTTTCTTCATGAGTTTATATGCCCCACCTTAATTAGAGGCAAGTGACAACAAATTGTACTAGTTAGATGACACCAGTGGACCGAGCTTGGAGGTCGCGTCGCCTCCGAATGCTCCATGCCTAGAGACTTTTCAAAATTCCATCGATCCATGGTTCCAAAGACGTTAGCACGTTGTATTCAACGATGACTAGTTTTATACTGCCAGAGACCCTGCTGGCTTAGCCCTAAACAAATCGGTTATCCTACAACCAATTAACTAGATTTCACGCGGAGGCCCATCCACGCTACAATGATACTAGTTCCAGCTCATTGCCCACCCTCTTATGAGTTGGAACTTTGGACTTCTACAACCAATTATGCATACTTCAAATCCAGGTCATCGGCATTCGTTATCAATTATCTACGCTAGTAGAGGGTTTTCGAAATTTGAACAAGTGATATATTCGGATTCTGTTCGGCATTCAGTGGCTTTTCAAACCAAATATTTTCTTGCAATTCGCATATATAACAGTTCGTTAAAATCATATTTTTGAAGGTATACCAATATTTTTTTGCTAATTTGTTAAAATTCACACAATTAACTAGATTTCACGTGGAGGCCTATCCACGAGCGGCACAATGTAACAATGGCAAACTGGCCGTGGACTCACAACTAACTAATGTACCTTATATTTGATATGATTCGCTAATCCTTGGTTACCTCAAATTTTGTTACCTCTCAATCACCCTTACATCGAGGCCTAAAGTTACATTCTGAAGTAGTGGGCAATTTTAATATAACTTCATTGCAATGTTTAGAATATAATGGAATTTTTTTGTACCTTTTTGTATTCTGGTTCAACAAACGTATTTACTTTTATCTATCATAAAATAAATTTTGTTTATGTTTATGTTCTTGTTAAGAGAATGAGCTTATATAAGAAGTGAGATGAATGATATGAGCGGTTTGATCTCCGTCCAAGAGTTAATAAAAGAGTAACTTCCAGTTTAAACTAGGTATTTGTCATTTTGTGACAGGTTGAACCATATTTTATTTTCTGTGACACATTGGACAAGATTTAGCATATATTATTCCACTTTGAACCACATTTAACATTTGGAGTGATTCTAATATGATGGCCCCACTTGTCAAGGTGACGCAGCACGTACGACATGCCAAATCATAACCGAGGGGAAGGCGTAAAAAGAGGGGGAAAATTGAACCCCAATTCGATTCTTTTTTGGAGCAAACGGCGAAGCAAAGGTCAATGAAGGGGATTACTTAATCGGAATCGGCTAGTTCTCCAATGATCACTAGCGATGAACCCACGCGATTGTGCTCTAGCCCACACTTTCCTTTGCTCTTGCAAGGTGCTCTATTGGTTTGAGTTAGATTTGTGGTTCGGTGGGGCCGGAACCGGTTAGATTTGACCCACTCGTCACCTGTCTCTCTGCTAGTCAGACAGGCCTAGCAAAAATCCGCCTCCGACATGGCAAGCGATCGGTCCACGCATTCTCACCATGTTGGACTGTTATGTTGACTTGTGCTGTCAAGTCCTGGGCAGCTACTAAAACAACAACTAAGCCTTTTGTCCCAAGCAAGTTGGGGTAGGCTAGAGATGAAACCCAATAAAAAATTCATAAGCCAAAAGATAAAAGAAAAGACTTAGAAAGAAAATTATGATTCGGGCACGTGGATCGCTAATTTCCACACGATCCTATTTAGAGACAAATCCTTAGATACTTTCCAATATTTTAAGTCTCTTTTTACTGCCTCCTCCCATGTCAACTTTGGTCGTCCCTACCCCTCCTAATATTATCGATAGATCTTAGAATACCACTATGCACCGGTGCTTCTGGAGGCCTCCGTTGGATATGTCCAAATCATCTTAGTCGATGTTGAACAAGCTTCTCTTCAATTGGTGCCACCCCTACCCTATCACGTATATCCTCATTCCGAATTCGATCCCTTCTTGTATACCCACAGATCCACCGTAGCATACGCATCTCTGTGACACTTATTTGCTGGATCTGTTGTCTTTTAGTGGGCCAACATTCTGCTCCATACAACATCGCAGGTCTAATCGTCGTCCTATAAAACTTACCTTTTAGCTTCTGTGGGACATTTTTGTCACAAAGGATGCCAGAAGCTTGTCGCCATTTCATCCACCCTGCTTTGATTCTGTGGCTAACATCCTCATCGATACCACCATTGCTCTGTAGCATTGATCCCAAGTATCGAAAAGTGTCTTTCTTAGGTACTATTTGTTCTTCTAGACTAACCTCTCCCTCCTCACACCTAACACCACTGAAATCGCACCTCATATACTCGGTTTTGGTTCTACTAAGTCTAAATCCTTTCGATTCTAAAGTTTGTCTCCACAGCTCTAATTTCCTATTGACGCCCATCCTACTCTCGTCTACTAGCACCACATCGTCAGCAAAGAGCATACACCAAGGAATATCTTCTTGTATATCCCTCGTGACCTCATCCATCACTAAGGCAAAAAGGTATGGGCACAAGGCTGACCCTTGATGTAGTCCTATCTTAATTGGGAAGGTATCGGTCTCACTGTCACAAGTTCGAACACTTGTCACAACGTTATCATACATACCCTTGATGAGGGTAACGTACTTTGTTGGGACTTTATGTTTTTCTAGCGCCCACCACATGACTGCCCTTGGTATTTTGTCATACGCCTTCTCCAAGTCAATGAATACCATATATAAATCTTTCTTTTGCTCCCTATATCTCTCCATAAGCTGACTTAGCAAGAAAATCACCTCCATGGTCGATCTCCCGGGCATAAAACCAAATTGATTTTTTATGACGTTCGTTAATGTTCTTAGTCGATGCTCAATCACTCTCTCCCATAGCTTCATAGTATGACTCATAAACTTAATTCCTCGGTAATTAGTACAGTTTTGAATATCTCCCTTATTTTTGAAGATAGGTACTAATATACTCTTCCTCCACTCTTCGGGCATCTTGTTTGACCGAAAGATGCGGTTGAATAGCTTAGTTAGCCATACTACTGCCATGTTTCCAAGGCATCTCCACACCTCAATAGGGATATCATCAGGGCCCAACGCCTTGCCTCCGTTCATCCTTTTTAGGGCCTCCTTAACCTCGGACTCCTGGATCCTCCGCATGAAACGCCTATTGGTGTCATCAAAGAAGTCGTCTAACTCAAGAACAATGCTCTCATTCCCACCGTTGAATAATTCATCAAAGTAATCTCTCCATCTGTTCTTGATCTCCTCGTCTTTCACTAGAAGTCGATTTGTCTCGTCCTTAATGCATTTAACTTGATTGAAATCTTTTGTCTTCCTCTCGCGAATTTTAGCCATCTTGTAGACATCATTTTCACCTTCTTTTGTGCCTAATCGCTGATATAGCTCATCATAAGCCCGCCCCTTGCTTTACTCACAGCTCGCCTTGCTTTCTTCTTGGTATCTTTGTATTTCTCCATGTTGTTTGTGCTTCTGTCATGATGCCAACACTTATAGCATTCTTTCTTTTCCTTAATAGCCTTTTGGACATCCTCATTCCACCACCAGGTGTCTTTAGGTTTGCATTTCTTTCCTTTGGTCACTCCAAGCACCTCCCTAGCCACCCTTCGAATGCAAGTTGCCATCTTCATCCACATGCAAGTTGCCATCTTCATCCACATGCTATTCGCGTCTTCCTCTTCGTTCCATGGTTCTCCTACAATCATCCTATCCTTAAAGATCTGTTGTGCTTCCCCTTTGAGCTTCCACCACTTTGTTTTCATAATTTTATCGCCTTTGTCTCGAGAAACCCGTAAAAGAAAGCGAAAATCAGCTACCACCAGCTTATGTTGTGGGACGACACACTCTCAGCCTAGTAAGGACAAAATCAATTTGGCCGGAGTGCTGAGCAGTGCTAAAGGTCACTAAATGGGATTGTCTTTTTCTAAAAAAGGTGTTAGCTACCATTAGGTCGAAAGCTAGAGCAAAATCTAAGATGTCCTTGCCCTCTTGGTTCCTATCGCCATACCCAAACCCCCATGCACCCCCTCAAACCCCACATTTGATGTACCCATGTGGCCATTGAGATCTCCTCCTATGAAGAGTTTCTCATTAGTAGGTACATTTCTAACCATGTCCTCTAATTCTTCCCAAAATTGCCTCTTCATGCTCATATCAAGACCTCCTTGTGGGGCATAAGCACTAATAACATTTAGGACCAAATCCCCAATGACTAGCTTGACTAGGATAATCCTATCTCCCTGTCTCCGGACGTCCACTACTCTATTCTTGAGATTCTTATCAATCAGAATGCCTACACCATTCCTATTCCCAACTAACCCTGAGTACCATAGCTTGAAACCAGTATTCTCTACCTCCCTCGCCTTCTGGCCCATCCATTTGGTCTCCTGGACACAAAGGATATTTACATGTCTTCTAATCACAACACCAACTAACTCTCGTAGCTTTCCAATTAAGGACCCTACATTCCAACTACCCACACGAACCCTATTTGCATCGACTAGCTTCCTTACCCTTCGCATTCGTCGAGCAAAATGCGAAGACCCTTGCACACTTGTCACTACATCCGGGCGCTGATGTAGCGGGCCACTAAGGGAGTGATGACCCGGCCCTTGCTAATTTAGCACCACACCTGGGTTCCGATATGGCGCGTCGCTAAGAGGGCGACGCCCCAACGAATTTCTATTGGGTTTCATATCCATAAAAATGGTTGGATTTTTACGTTGGCTCGCCAAGCCTAACACAACCCTCCTCCTTTACCCGGGCTTGGGACCGGCCACGGTGGAGTAGTTTAAAGTAGAATTAATGTGCTAAACTGGATTAGAAATCTCATAGAAAAAAAATATAGCTCAATCTATCACTTTGCACAAATACCTAGTTTAAAATATAATTTACTCTTAATAAAATTAACTAACATTTACAGAAAGAACAGTCACCGAAAAAATAGATATGCTCCAGCGTACATATGGATCACAAAATCTGGTGCGTGCCTGGTAGTGCGTTGCATGCATTCATCTTCTTTGTAATTGCAAAAATGAAACAAAAGATCAAAGCATCGAGTTATTACATTTTACAGCAAAGGATGGGCAACGAAAGAAATAAAATATATAGTACGTACGTAATGATCAACCACCGCGCCAAGTCGATCCAAATCCATTCTACAGCAAAGAACGGGCAACGAAACAAATAAAATAAATCGTAAGCACGTAATGATCAACCGCCACACAAACTCGATCCAAATCAATCCACCTCTAGCAGTTCTTCTCCGGCTTGGTGAGCTTGCATTTCACCTTCTCGAACGCCACCGTGGCCGTCCCCGGCGGCGCGAGCTGCAGCTTGAGCGGGCAGATGGCCTCGATCTTGCATTTGGTGTAGCGCGCCGTGTACCTGACCTCGCGGGTCAGCGCCACCTCCACCTCGAACACCCCCGTGGCGTTCTCCTTCTTGAACTCCGCCACCCCGGCGTTGCCCAGCGACACGTACTCGCCGACGGAGCCCCTGACGAGGCTGTACACCACGGTCTTCCCGGCGGGGTGCTTGTAGCCCTTGTCGTTGAGCTGCACGCGGTCGAACTGCTGGCCGTCGAACTTGTACGCGGCCTCGAACGGCTTGGTGTTCTTCATGCTCATCGCCCAGTTCCGGTTGCGGACCTCCAGCGACAGCGTGAGGTTGTACGCGAGCGCCGTCACCGGGGAGGTCAACAGGGCGAACCTAGTAAGCGAGGCGTCCTCCACCGTGATGGAGACCTCGCGGGGGAAGCCGTAGGCGGCGAGGAGGACGGCGAAGGTGACGACGGCGGCTACGACGCCGAAGCAGATGCAGCCGTACTTGATGTTCCCGCAGCTGCAGCATTCGTCGCAACCGCACATTGTTGCCGCCGGAGCTTTTCTTGAATCAGATCTTGGAGGAGGAGGAGGTGTTAACTACGAGTTTGCAGCCATTGACTTGACCGACTTGATAATTTGAGCTCTCGGTGGGTACCTGGTAGTTATGGAATTAATGGAAGCAAGTAAGCACTATAGGTGGCTTTAGTGTGAATGTTTAGGACTTGGGGACTTCTTTTTTTAAGATAACGGAGGAGACTCTCTCGTCTCTACATGGATCGAGACACATAACTATATATTTATTAAAAAAGTATTGAGTACAAAAGGTTTAACACTCTATGAAAAAGAAATACCCATAGCAATAAGCAACATAATACAACTCACACCTCATAAAGTTTATTGTTAAGCTGTCATGTAAATTGGTTGAACAAAATCTGTGCAACCATCTCCAAAGTGTTGCATGTTGTACCCAAGGTATCCAGTTTCACATGTCGTTTATGCGGTGAGGACCACGTGCGGAGAAAGTTAATTCCAGTATGGATGACCAGTAAAAAGTTAAGAGTCCCTGTTGACTTAAAAACCATATTATATTAGTAAAATCAAATAGACTAACATAAAGCACACACTCTTATAAAAATTTAGATCTACCTAACCTGGTAACCAATTATCAAACATATTACTCCATCCGTCCCATAATGTAAGGCGTACTTTGATTGGTTAAGATAAAGTTTTGATCATCAATTAATCAATTAATCTATGAGATATAAAGTCATAATTATAAGTAAGTATTTTTAAATATAAATCTAATAATATTAATTTTATATCACATAAACTATATATTAATAAAATAATTATTAATTAAATTTTATCTTAACCAAATAAAACAGATATAGCGGAACTGAAAGTTAAAGACCTTAGAAGACTACCCGCGACGCTAGTCGGGCAAAGGGGGCATGGAATAAACGTCCTGGTGACAAAAGCGACATTAATGGGCTTAAGCTGACTGGACTTCGCTTTTGTTATTCACGCTGGGGACCATTCGGCATGTATATAAGAAAAGAAGACCTGGGAACATGGGGAACATGTGTATACTAGGCTTTCTAACGGATAGTCTGTTTCCATGTGCATCCACGTCATGTGATACTCTGTTTCCATGTCCATCCAGCCAGAAAAATAAAGTGAGACTCTTTCAAACTCGACGAAGTATCAGGTTCACATGCTTAACCGGCGAAAATGTGCAATTTTCTGCTTACGAACATCGGATCAGCCTAACGGACATGATTTAAGGCGGAAATACGTGCTGAACTCCCGACCAGTGTTTCAAATTTTAATCCTGGCCCTCCTTTTCCAATCGAGTGGTTCAAATTTCACGAAAGAAGCATTCTCAATACAACGCTTAATACATTACCTATAGGGCGAGTCACTTCATAAAAAATCGACAACCAAAACCAAAACGGAAAACAAGTGATAAATAGTTGTAACAGTCCAAAATCCAGATGAGGAACAATGTGATAAAATTGTAGACTGAATAAAACTCTTAACCTTGATTATTCTCACGCACTTTTGCACCCAATAAAATTTAACCATGCTCTCCCTCTTTTCTTTGCATTTAAAATTGGGACAAATGTAAACATAAATAAAAATTGTTAGCTAAATGTCTTTAAAAACTCCTTGCAATAATTCCATAGGTCCATTCTGCTCCAAGAAATATCTATGAGAATTGGCAAGAAAAGATATGAAGGTCTGGTGTCTGAAATAAGTGAAATTTATCCAATTTCATTCAAATGGTAAAACTATAGATTAAATATTTGATGATGATTCCTTTCATAAAAATATATGAAATTCTTAATTTCAGCATCATATATTACTGTGCACCACATATAGAGTTATCATAAACTTTAGAAACACTATGCAGCTACCCACGATTCAAACGAATTTTGTAGCATGTTTGGAAATTTGGATGAATTTTAGTTAAATAAATTTCAGTTTGTCTTGAGAATTTTACAGTAGCCCATATATAATATTTATAGCCCTTGTGAAGTTTTCTCAAATTTTTTATACAGAAGTTTGAACCCCCAATAAAATATGATTTAAAACAAAAAAATGAAATTGAAAATTTGAGCCCCCTATGAATGATCTGACTCTGTGGTTGTGTTCGTATTGTCGAGATAGTCGAAATGGACTATTCACTCATTCGATGTGAAGCCCGTATGCGAGTTCTAGGGTTTGGTTAATCGGAAGGCTGAGGATAATTCATAAATTAATAATAATAATAAATAAATAAATAATGGCTACATACAACCTTATGGTGGCGGCAGCCAAACCCTACCCGTCACCACCTCGTGCCGTCACCCGAGGCCCATTGGACCGCACCGCCCTACCCGCGCCATCGTCGGTGGCGGTGGTCGGCGAGCCACTGCCGATAACAGACCAATCGTTGTTGTCATGTGGCCCCCACGGCCCCTGCTGCTCCTCACTGCCATCTTGCACCATGCGCCTTCCCCAAGGATGCCGTCGCCAGCCCTTTGGCTAGCCAACGCCGTTCACTTGCCAGTGGGATGATGCCATCAGCCAATGCTCCTGCGCTCTCCTCCCATCGTCTTGCCCATTCTCTCGTCACCTCGTGAGGTCACGCACTCTGCCAACCACGTCCCATGATTGTTGTGCTGTCTTACGCTCACGCTGCCAGCCGGCGAGCCATCGACAAGGGTGGGCTGCCAAACACCAGTGGCCCGGTGCTTCGGCACTCGCCTCGCTCCACGTTCACAGCCACCTAAGGTGGAGGTTGACGTTGCCGTCTATCGTGGCAGTGGCCAGTGAGCCACTGTCGGTGACCCTGCTGGCCGGTCACCGTCGGCACGGGCGAGCTGCAGCACCGTCGCCAACCTATGCGTCTCTCCTGCCCTGCACTGCTGCTCTCTAATCCACCACCTCTACCACAGGACCATCGCCACCCGAGCTCCACTACAATGGCAACCTCACCCATTAGCCCTAGCCGAGCACCGTAGTGGACGCCGGCTATGAGGGAAGAAGGAGAGGGAGATGGGAGTAGGAAGATGGAGGAGGAGATGGTGAGTTTGGTTGTGTAGAAGAGGAGACGGCGAAGAAGAAGATGACATAGGAGAAGATGAGGCTGTGCCACAACCCGATCCGCAACCCCACATTCCCGTTGTTGATTTCCTGGTATTGGTAACATCATAGTGCTTGCTGTTGTGTTTCCTTGGTATAGACGCAAAGGATTGCAATGCTTGTGTGAATTCGGGTAGTGTGAGTTGTATATTTGTCATTACGGCTGAAACGTTCTGGGATCGATTTGATGGCCTTTGTTGCTTGTCGTGTGTTGTCCTCAAAAGGAGAATTATAGCCCTTATCGAGGCCTTTGTTTTGAGTGGTCATTTGCCTGAATCTGACGAGCGGTCTAGGAGATAAAGCTCAAAAACCATTGCTATTTAGATCTTGTTTAATTAAAAAATATGTAGCTTTGGTTAATATAAATGACTATGTTAATGATGAAATTAAATCTCAAACCTTACATGGAAGTTGTTGTATAAGTGTTGTAGAGCCCCAAGAACCATGTCAATGACCATGTCATTTTAGTGTATAACTCATGCATGTCATGTATATGAAAAATATTAAATCTTAAAATTCCTAATTGTATAAAAGTACAGCTTACAAGAATATACAAGACTATAAGTTGCCCTTTTGAAATGCATACATTGCATGCATGCTACTACATCAATTTGAAATTTAATATGATAAATTAGTTAATTAAGCCTTCATCCTTAACTATAAGTTTATTGCATCTTTCTTAGTTGCATATTGAAGTCATGAATGCATAAATGCCTTACTTGCATATCTGAAGTCATACATGCATCCATATTAACATATAGCACAACTAAAATTAACCAAAATGTGGTGAATCCGAATGAATACTAACTTGTTTACGTTAGCTTCATAATTCATGGTAGTTCATCCCCGTGTGCATTCATATCCTTTTACATTTTTATAAAACTTTCTTAGACTTGATTTGCTCTTTTGAAGGTTGCTTGTGTCTTATTAGTGTTCAGTTGTTCAGACTTCCTCATGAGCGAAACTTGGAATTATTATGTGTCTTCACCCAGCCATAAGACAAGCAGAACTTGTTGACATTGCCATGCCGTAATTTAATTCCTTATCATGTATTATATGTTTCATATGATGCATGTCTTATATCGCTGCTCGATCCTTCTATTAGTATGTATGGGTTTCTGTGTTGATTGATCAATGTTATTTTGGAATTAAATCGATGTCATAATCAACTTGAAATCAATAAGTAAGAGACAGACATGGTAGCATTGCCGAGGTCACACGGTGGCAAGTGATGGGTTGCCGAGCCTTACATTGGTTGGTCGGGATTAATCTTTGACGACCATCGAGGTGAACCATCCGAATGCTCTACCTACCAACCACTAGAAATCTCTCGTGAGCTTACCATGCCGTGCCGGTTCACCCTAGCCCTCTTGAGGCCTTGCAACCCTCGCTTGGGAGGCTCCCGGGACTCTCATGGTATATTGTGAACGAGTTGTTCCTTCCTCGAGAAAATTGCAAAATTGTAAACTTTCGAGGAAGACCGTTGGCTTTAGTTCGCCACTAATGCACCAACGGTGAATAAGAAGGTTTGCAAACTTATGAAGGAGACCTTTGGCTTGAGTTGGTCACTAATGCACTGGCGGCGAATTGGAATGGTTAGTTATTGAATATTGTCATATTTGCTAATCAATCTAGCTTAATTTCACAAAAGTTGAAGAATTGATTAACTTTGTATTAAAATTATTTAGTCGCCTATTCATCCCTCCCCTCTAGGCCGACATCTTGATCCTTTAATTGGCCAAGTGAAAGTTGTATCGCTAGATTACTTATGATAATTTTTTTAATAATACCATACTTTTATAAATTTTTACAAACATATTCATCCAGAAAATAATGGCCAAAGTTGCGCATTGGAGGCTGTGTCAAAACCTAAACAACATGTCTTGTTGAACAACTGGAGTACATATTTTCCAAGAAACTAGTCTCCAAGAACCATCTCTTGATGGGGTAGTGGAATTGTTGGGCATGAATCCATCCATTAGAGTTTAAATTTTAAAGGTCACTTGTACACACATGCAGTTGCGCTTCAGTAGAAATTCAATGAGATTCGTGGAATTATCCCCAATCTCCCTTAGTTCTAGCATGTAATTAGAGGATGCGTTCACATGCATGTACACATATAGTGTGCGTGCGTTTGTGCAAAAGAACTACTCCCCGTTTCTCAGTTCCTGTATTGAAGAATCCATATCCAGTTCATCAATTTTGTAATCCAATGTTTTTGAGTTTTGGAGAAGTGATAGCCTAGAAGTGCACTGGATGAAAGTAGCTTTTTCACATAAATATTTTTGGTTTTATATCAAACCCACTGAGGACGTCATTAAAAAGTGGTAGGTTTTCCACAACTATGGCGTCAGTCGTAATTGCACCTTCTCTTGAAAATAGAAGTGATAAACAATATATTTGAGATTTTAATAAGAACAAAAACAGAATTAACTATGAAATAAATTAAAGTAAGAGAGCATTAAACAGTGCAAATGCTAATTCAAATACAATAACGACTAGGTAGGTAATGGAGATGTGGTTCATGGGATCATGTAGAGATAGCTAATCGTGTACAAGGATGCTAAATACGTCACTTGTCTAGTTGCAATATTGTAGTCATGCACCCATAAATGAATGACCTCTCATTGAGTCCATCCCTTTTGTCCAACATTAAGGTGATCACGATGGATGCACCGGACCTAAGCATTAAGCATGGTGGCACATGCGATTCCTCGAATCCACGTATATAGAACCCCTCACTCACAACTGTCACTCAATAGGCGGTAGAATCGGCAACATGAATAAGCATATGATAATGCAAGCCATAACATTTGTTCTAAAATCATGTCGCCTGAGCCCTAGACAACAAACATTAAGAATAGCAATATAAATGACTAACGATTAAAGCAACATCAAAGTGTACACGATCTGAATGTATAAATAAAATAACATCAACACATCTCTCTAAATTCACAAATCCCCGTCCATCCCATATGCCTACGGTGGACTGTTCAAACACAATAAAAGATGAAAACAGATGAGACAGTGGCTAGCCTCATCGCATAAGAAGCAAGGTTTGTCACCTTTGTTGACATTGTTCTTTCTTTGAACTTGCCATGACCGATTGTTGCACCACTGTCGGAGTATTATTCCGGCAATACTACTTATGGGGCGGCGTGAGCACAGCAAATCTGGATGGGTGCACACGGGAGACAAGATTTAGACAGGTTCAGGCCCTCACGGAGAGGTAATACCCTACGTCCTGTGTTTGGTGGCTGGTATTGCGCGTATCCCGAGTGTCGCAAGCCCTAGAGAATCGATCTCGAGGTTGCTTGGACTTAGAAGCTGTCTATGACCTAGATGACTTGATTGCCTTCTCTCTTCTGCCTATCGGAGGTCCCCTACCGGGCCTTATATAGGCGACCGGGGTAGGGTTACAAGAGTCCGAGTCGGCTAACAGATTGGTTTCCTATTTGGTTACAACAGATTCCGGGTAAGCCAGACAGATATTAGTTCATGTCTTGTACTCCACGTTGATGAGGCGCCCCCGTGTTGTAGTCGGATTCCGAGTAGTCGGCCCGGCCTGCCCTGTAGCCAGTGGGCCGGATTCGTCCTCCTTGACAATACCCGGGTGCCGTGTCACCGTCAGTAGCCCCCGAGTCCTTCACGATCTTGCTGCTGTCGGCTGCACCTTTGGTCAAACTTCCTTAGTTGTTTTCGCCAGCAGGGAGATTGCGAAGGGCTGATTGAACTCCTGTGGAAAAGACAATAAGAGCCGAGTAACATTCACCTGTAAGGCAGGAATATTATGGCGGGTGAGTTAATAGCGGGTAAGCTCTGGTGGCACCCGATCTATCTCTTTGGACAGAGACTGGCTGATAGCCCAGCGTGGAGCGTGCCATGAATCCCGACTGAATTCCCGAGTAGCACCCGGTCCTCCCAAGCAGGTTAAGGGCCGGCTAGTGTCCCCTGAAGGAACGCCTCTGAAATTCTCGTCCGAACCAGAGAAAACAAGCCATGGCGTATAGGTACTACGCCAAGTCATTCCACTGAATCTAGGAAGTCCGGGTACCAGGGCCTCCCCGAATAATGCTCTCGGGTGGTCTGGGTGGAGAATTTGGCAGCTTCGAGATGCTCGGCATCCTACTTGTGGCCTGCGGAAGGCACGCCATTGCTGTCCCTCACTCGGGTGTACTCGAACAACTGCGTTCCTGCTTGAGGCCAGCTGCTGAGACCCTTTGCAACTGAAGCGCCCGGTTACGAGCCTGTCGGTAACCGGCTAGCGGTTTTTACGGGAAACACGCTCCAGTCGCCGTTTAAAGGAGGAGTATCCCGATTGGCCATTAAACCCGGAAGGCCAGCCATCGGATCCTCTCTTTATTAATCCGCACGAATCACAGCGCGGCAGGGCCGTGGGCGCGCGATACGCGCGGCGTGGCCCGCCCGAAACGTGCGACGGAATCCGAAACGGCGCGGTCGTGGGCGCGGTGAATCCGGGAACGTGCGGACGTGGGGAATTCGAACCGCCTGATCCTCCCCTTTATACCCGACAGAGGCTGCGGGAGTGGCCCACGCTCTCAAACACATCCGCATTCACCTCGCGCCCGCCGCTTCGTCTTCCTCTTGCCTCCAATCGCTCCGCGCGCTCCGTCCCGCCAAAACCCTAATCTCCTCCCCGGCTCCCTCGGATGCAAGCCCCGGATTGAGAAGCCGATCAAAACGAAGCCGAGGAGGACGCCTTGGTCTGGAAGTTGCTGAGTGAGGAGGAATCGCCTGCCGAGCTGATGGCCCCTTCTCCTTGGATGAAGTCGACGGCGTCGGAGGCGAAGCTAGAGATCTTGGTCCGGATGGGGTTGCTGCCGCCGAAGGAATTGGTGGAGTGGCGCGCCGCCGTGGGGGAGACCATCCCTACCCCGAACACTGGCGAGTTGGTGGTTCATAGCTCATTCTTTGAGCGGGGGCTCTCGGTGCCGGTCCATCCATTCCTGCGCGGACTCTTGTACTACTACGGGCTGGAGCTGCACAACCTCAACCCCAACAGCATCCTGCACGTCTCCAGCTTCATCACGCTCTGCGAGTGCTACCTCGGCATTCGGCCGCACTTCGCGCTGTGGAAGCACCTCTTCATGGTGAAGCCGCAGCCGAGCCGGGACAACCCAGCCGTCGTCGGAGGCGCCGGGTTTCAGTTGAGGTCGAAGGTGGCGAAGAGCTACCCGGCCCCGCCAATGCAGTCGTCCAACAAGGGCTGGCATGCCCAGTGGTTCTACTGCGCCAACCCCGACCCAGCGCTGCCAGCCTTCTCGGGCCAAGCGCCGGTGGCCCGACCGAGTTGGACGGACCCGCCCCTCGACCGGGAGCAGGACAGCGTCGCCGTGCTGATGGTGCAACTCGAGCAGGCGATGAAGGACGGGGTCTCCGGGACGATCGTCGTCGCGACTTTCGTCCGGTAGCGGGTACAGCCGGCCAAGCTTCGGGCGCGGCCTATGTACGACTACACCGGCGAGGGGGACCCGACCCGGGAGGCCGCCGACGAGCTGTCGGAGGGCGAGGTGCAGAGCCGGCTGGAGAAACTCCTTGCTCCAGGGACGAGCCTGGACTTCTCCGGGCGTCCGGCCCCTTTCAGTCGGGCAAACCCGCCGAGTGACGTAAGTAGCAGATGTTTTGTCCTTTTCACTAAGTTTTTGCCCGAGTCTTACTCGGGTGTTGCCTTCGTGTCTTTGCAGGTTCTGTTCGGCTTCTGTTCCAGCGCTCCTCTCCCGGAGGATGAGATCTGGAACCAGCCGCAGTACGCCGACGTCCCGCAGGGCGGGGCACCGCCGCCAGGGATGGCGGGGGCGTCTTCTTCCGGCACCGGCACCTCAAAGGGCGCCGGGTCTTCAAAGGGTGCCGGGTCCTCCAAGGGGACGGGACCGGCGATTATTACGCCCCATCCTCCCCCATCGAGCACGCCCGCCCAGGAGGAGGAGGGGGAGGACTCGGACGACGCCAGCAACTTCCGGGTGACAAGGCGGAGGCAGCCGTTGGGCACCACCCAGAGGCGGCCCAGGCGAGGCGCCCCTGCCCCCCGTCCCAGCTCGGCGGCTTCACCTGCCGCAGGGGGCTGCGCCGGCAAGGCAGGAGGATCCCGTCGCTGGGGCGGATCCCGTGGCGTTGGCCGTCACAGGGGCCGCACCGACAGAGCCGGCTGGCCCCGCTGCTGGCACCGATCCGGTGGCGCCGGCTGACGTGGGGGTCGCGTCGGCGGAGCAAGAGGGCTCTGCCGCTGGCGCCGGTCCGGTGGCGCCAGTCGATGCGGCAGAGCCGGGGGACTCTGCCGCTGGCGCTAATACGGTAGCGCCGGTCGTCGCTCCGAGCGAGACTACTCGGACGGCTGGGGATGACGCTCCCCCCCGGCCGGGGGGAGAAGAGAGACGCCGACACGGCCTTCGGGGCGCTCGGCGGGTCGGGGACCTCGTCGGCCCCGGCTGCTGCTGCGCCCGGGCCGCGAGCCGCGGGGGCCAAGAAATGCCTCATCGTCGCTCGGTCTTCGAAGTGAGTGTTTTGCCGACTGACTTCTTGACTTCATTATTCTTCATATGCTGACATGGTTGGTTTTGTTTCTGCAGAACGCGGAGGACGGGGGACATCCCAGAGGCGCCCGCGAGTGGCCCGGGGTCCAACCAAGGCGGGGATCCCCCGACGCCAGACGCCCGGGCCTCACCGCCTCCGCCGGCGGCAACACCTTCGTCCTCCCGGCCGCCGTCGCCTCCGCCCGTGGTCGCTCCCCAACCATCCCCCGAGCAACCCGGCACGCAGACCACCTCGCCGGCCGCTCCTCAGGAAGAGTCCTCCCCCGGAGCGTTGGTGCCGGTGGGGTCTGCGGCCGTCAGCAGGGGTGCGGAGATGGTGGAAGGCACCGGTCCCGAGGCGGCCAGGACCGCCTCGCAGGTACGTGAGAGTGGGCCCGCCGAGATCTCGCCAATGCGGGAGATCAGCGCGGCTCTGCCCCCGAAGCCATGTTCGGAGCTGGTGCTCCGGCCGCTCCGAATCCGGGAAGGGGAACCGGGGCAGCCGGCCACGACGGTGGTCGACGACGTCGAGGAGGAGAAAGACGGGCGGGCGGCTGCGGAGGTCGCTGAGCAAATTGGGGAGATCCTCCCCGCCTTGCTGCAGGCGTCGAAGAAGGCGGCCAATCTGCTGAACGGCAGGCTGCGCCCTTTGATGAAGGTAAGTGACGTCATCCTTGCAGGAGTGTGTCCATAGGATGTAGCCCCCGGGCCTCTGCCCGACTAAGTTAGTCGGGCGGAGGACCCTTTGCTTGTTTTCACTCTGGGTGCACGAACAGTGCACCCAGAGGGTGTAGCCCCCAAGCCTGCGGTCGACTAGGATAGTCGGGCGGAGAGTGTATGTTGTATAGTCTGTAGACTTGGCTCCGGGTGCACGAACAGTGCACCCGGAGGGTGTAGCCCCCGAGCCTCCGCTGGGTCCTGGGGACCGAGTGGAGGGTGTTGATGTCGTTGCCGGGTGGCCTAACCTGTGTGTCTTTTGATGCAGGCGTTGAACCAACAGTCGCAGAGCAAGACCGCCGTCCTCCAAGACCGGCTGCCAGTCATCGAGCGCCTGGAGATGCGTAAGTCCGAGTGGGACAAGATAGCCTCGGAGCGGCAGGCGGCGGAGGACGTGGCCCGCAAGCGCGGGGCAGAAGTCATCAGCCTGCAGGCGGGCCTTTCGCAAGAGATGGCCAAGACCCGAGGTGAGTGAGCCGAGTGACTTTTCCCATCCCGCGTTGCGTTGCGCCTTGCTAATGCGTTGTTTCTTGCAGCCGCCGAGGAGGAAGTGATGAAGCTGAGGGCGGAGCTCGAGGCGACGAAGACCCGCGCCTGGGACCTTGATGCCGCCACGGAACGAGCAGCAAAGCTTGAAGAGGCGCTCGCGGCGGAGAAGGCCCGGGCGGAGGAGCTCGGGCGAGTCGGCGCAGGCCCGTGCCCGGGACCTTGACGCCGCCAAGGAGTGGGCCAAGAAGCTTGAGAAGGCACTCATGGCAGAGAAGGCCCGGGCGGACTTGGCGGAGAAGATGGAGGAGCAACTCGGGCGCGATGCCGAATCGGCGGCCAAGAGGGCCGCTGACGCGGAGGCAGCAGCCACCGCCGCGAAGAAAGACACTGCGGAGGCCTAGTCCCGTAAGTATTCCGACTGCTGTTTTTGACTCTGCCCTGTCGTGGTAGCTTGATTGGTCGCGTGTGGCTCCGTTGCTGCAGAGTGGAAGGGGCGGCTCGAAAAGTCCCGAGGGATGATCGAGTCGCTGCTGAAGGCGGGACAGGCGGTGTGTGGCGCCGTTTGGTCGGATGACACGGCGCCAGACTCCGTCGCGGCGGTCGCCGAGCGTCTGCACCAAGTCCCCGACCAGGTGGCGAACGTCGAGGCGGAGGGCGCACGGACGGGGGCCGGCCTCATCTTGGCGGTGGCGCGGTCCCATTACCCCTTGCTAGATTTGGAGGCAATCGGGGAGGGGTACGCCGCCGACTTTCCGGACGAAGATATTCCGGAGATGATGCGGACCGTCGAGCCCACCGTCGAGACTCTGCTAAAGCGCTCCGGCCTGTAAACAAATAGGGGTAGCTGTAAACTGCTCGGGCTAGCCGAGTAAAGTTTGTAGGGGACTCGGGGTTGCTGAGTAAATTTTGTGTGCACTCGGTATGCCGAGTGACTTAGGTGTGCACTCGGGGTGCCGAGTGACTTTTGTGAATACTTATCCGATGAACAAGTAATTTTTAAATCAAGCGTGAAAAAGACTTGTGTTCCTGTGTGTTTGAGTCTGTTAGTTTCTGCTCTGTGCCAACCCGTTGTAGCCTCCTTTGCGTAGGGATTAGCCGTGGGCGTGTGTCCCGTGTAGCGTAAGGTTGCGGCGTAAACCGGCGGTTGGAGTCACAGAGTTAACGTCAGACTTTGTACACAGTACTTAAGTATTTCACGAATGAATGACGAAGCCGTGTATGCGCCGAGTGCCCGCTACGAGCGGGCGTAGCGGGTCAGTTGGGAAAAAGACTTGCTTTGAGTGGAGCAAAAAGGAAAATTCTTTTTCATGTTTCGAAGACACTTAGAAAAAGTTCAAGCGTAGAAACGACGTAGCTGTTCTATGTTCCACGCGTTGGTGAAGACGTTGCCGTTGCTGTCCTTCAGTCGGTAAGCCCCTAGGCGCAGCACTTCGGCGATGATGTACGGGCCTTCCCATGGCGGGGAAAGTTTGATGCTGCTCTTTGTTGGTCTGCACTCGGCGTAGAACCAAATCGCCGACGTTGAATGAGCAGCCACGTAGGTGCCGGCTGTGGTAACACCGCAGGGACCTGCTGGTACTTGGCCGACCGGAGTAGCGCAACCTCGCGTGCTTCCTCGAGTTGGTCGAGAGCGTCTTGCCGTGCTTCTTCTGACTCGGCCTCGTTGAAGGCGCGGGCTCGCGGGGAGCCGTATTTCAAGTCGGTCGGGAGCACAGCTTCGGCTCCATAGACCATGAAGAAAGGTGTGTAGCCGGTCGACCGATTGGGCGTCGTGCGTAAGCTCCATAGCACTGAAGGTACCTCGGCTGCCCATTTGCCTGCGAATTTGTTCAGCCGCTGGAAGATCCGAGGCTTGAGGCCTTGCATGATCAGGCCGTTGGACCGCTCGACTTGCCCGTTGGAGCGTGGGTGTGCCACGGCGGCGAAGTCGAGGCTGATGTTGAAGTCGTCGCAGAACTGAAGAAACGCGCGTCCGGTGAACTGGGTGCCATTATCCGTGATAATGCTGTTCGGCACGCCAAAATGGAAGATGATGTCGTGAAAAAATTCGACCGCCTTCTCGGCAGTGATCGTGGCCATCGGCTTGGCCTCGATCCACTTAGTGAACTTGTCGACAGCGACGAAGAGGTGTGTGTAGCCCCCGGGCGCCTTCTTGAGGGGACCAACCATGTCCAGACCCCAGACCGCAAAAGGCCAGGTGATCGGGATAGTTTGGAGCGCCTGGGCCGGCAAGTGTGTCCGCCGGGCGAAGTATTGGCATCCCTCGCAGGTGCGGAGGATGTGATCGGCATCCGTGACGGCAGTCGGCCAGTAGAAACCTTGTCGGAAGGCTTTCCCGACTAGCGTCTTGGGAGCCGCGTGGTGGCCGCATACGCCCGAGTGGATGTCGGACAGCAATTGCTGTCCCCTGCTCTTGAGGTATGCACCGTTGGAGGATCCCGGAGGTACTCTTCTTGTAGAGCTTGTCGTTGACGACGACAAAGGACTTGGCGCGTTGCGCGATGCGGCGTGCCTCAGTCTTGTCGGACGGGAGGACATCCCGTAACAGGTGATCCAGGAAGGGCGCTGTCCAGTCGGGAGTGACAACCAGGGCCTCTGGCAAGGATTGCTGACCGGCGTCGCCTTCCGGGACCTGCTGTTCTTCGGTCTTGGATGTTGTTTCTGCTTTGATAGAGGGGGTGTGCAACGCGTGGAGAAAAACTCCAGCCGGGACGACGTCCCGACTGTATCCCAGCTTGGCGAGTGCGTCCGCTGCCTCGTTGTCTCAGCGTAGAACATGGGATAATTTCAAGACCGTCGAACTTGGCTTCGAGCTTGCGCACTTCTTGGCAGTAGGCTTCCATGGAGGGGTCTCTGCATGACCAGTCCTTCATGACCTGCCGGACCACCAACTCGGAGTCTCCGCGTGCTAGGAGCCGGCGGATCCCGAGTGAGGCCGCAAGTCGGAGACCATGGAGTAGAGCTTCGTACTCGGCGACGTTGTTAGAAGCCGGGAAGTGGATCTGCAATGCGTACTTGAAGCGCTCGCCTTTGGGGGAGATGAGCACAACGCCAGCCCCCGCGCCCTGGAGCATCAGAGAGCCATCGAAGTAGAGTGTCCAGTGCTCGAGGTCGACGACGGAGGGCGGGGAACTGGACTTCTGTCCACTCGGCCATGAAGTCGGCGAGGGTCTGGGACTTGATAGCCGTGCGGGGGGTATAGACTATGCTGAAGGCCATGAGCTCCATGGCCCACTTGGCGATCCTACCCGTGGCATCACGATTGTTGATGACGTCGGAGATCGGGAAAGAGCTGACCACCGTAATGAGATGTTCTTGGAAGTAGTAGACTAACTTCCGTGACGTGATGAACACCGCATAGATGATCTTCTGTATCTGAGGGTACCGCGCCTTGGACTCGGAGAGGATTTCGCTGATGAAGTAGACCGGGCGCTGGACCTTCTGAATGTGGCCGGGCTCGGAGCGTTCTACGACCAAGACCGTGCTGACTACCTGAGTAGTTGCTGCGACATAGAGAAGCAGTGGTTCATTGGGCATGGGAGACGCGAGCACCGGGGGGGTAGTTAAGAACTTCTTCAAGCCGTCAAGGGCGTCCTGGGCCTCGGAGGTCCAGGTGAAGGTCTCCGACTTCTTCATGAGCTTGTAGAGGGGCATGGCTTTCTCGCCGAGTCGGGAAATGAAACGGCTAAGAGCTGCCATGCACCCGGTCAGCCACTGGACGTCTTTGAGGTTCTTCGGTGGGCCCATCCTGACGATGGCATCGATCTTCTCCGGGTTGACTTTGATTCCCCGTTCGGAAACGATGAAACCGAGTAGCTTGCCCGAAGGGACCCCGAACACACATTTTTCGGGGTTGAGCTTCATGCTGAATCTTCGAAGGTTGGAGAAGGTCTCTCCCAAGTCACTCAGGAGGTCTTCGCTCTTTTGGGACTTAATCACCACATCGTCGACGTAGGCTTGTACGTTTCGGCCGATCTGCGACTGAAGGCAGCGCTGTATGCACCGTTGGTACGTAGCGCCTGCATTCTTGAGGCCGAAAGGCATGGAAACGTAGCAGAAGGCGCCAAACGGAGTGATGAAAGATGTCTTGATCTCGTCATCCTCCTTCATCTTGATCTGGTGATAGCCCGAGTAGGCGTCGAGAAAGCACAAAATTTCACATCCGGCCGTGGAATCGACCACTTGGTCGATGCGAGGCAGGGTAAAAGGGTCTTTGGGACATGCCTTGTTAAGGCTAGTATAATCAACACACATCCTCCATTTTCCATTCTTTTTGCGAACAAGAACTGGGTTCGCTAACCAGTCAGGATGATACACTTCTTTAATGAAGCCGGCTGCTAAAAGCTTGGCTATTTCTTCTCCTATAGCCTGACGTCTATCCTCAGCGAATCGGCGCAAGCGCTGTTTGACCGGCTTAGCATCTGGCCGAATATTCAGAGAGTGCTCGGCAGCCTCCCGTGGGACTCCGGGCATGTCGGAGGATGTCCATGCGAAGATATCCCGGTTGTCCCGGAGGAAGCTGACGAGCGCGCTTTCCTATTTGTCGCTGAGCGCAGTCCCGATCTGCGTCGTCTTCGAGGGGTCTTCGGGATCGAGCTGAATGGCCTTGGTGTCCCACGCCGGCTGAAAAGATGTCGATGCCGAAGCCTTCTTAGCCGGAGGTGCTTCCTCAACCACGGCCGACTTGAGGTCAGCAAGCGTGGCCTCGGCGATCTGGATCGCGGCGAGGTTGCAGTTCTCCAGGTCACACGTGTAAGCGCGCTGGAAGCTGCTCTGCACCGTGATGACCCCATGGGGGCCCGGCATCTTGAGCTTCAGGTAGACATAGCTGGGGACAGCCACGAACTTGGCGTAGCAGGGACGCCCCAAGATGGCATGATATGATCCTGGGAAGTCGACAACCTCGAAGGTGAGAGTCTCGGTCCGAAAATTGTCGGGAGTGTCAAAGGTGACGGGCAGGCTGACCTGCCCGAGTGGACTCGCCATCCTGCCGGGTACCACCCCGTGGAAGGGGGCACCAGTCGGCTTGATCTCGGAACGAGGAATCTTCATGTCGTCAAGGGTTTTGACGTAGAGGATGTTGAGACCACTCCCGCCGTCCATGAGGACCTTGGTGAGGCGGACGCCGCAAACGATCGGGTCTACTACCAAGGGGAATCGTCCCGGCTGGGGGATGTAGTCGGGGTGATCCGCGCGTCCGAATGAAATTACGGACTCGGACCATCGCAGGTACTTGGGCACAGCCGGTTCCACTGCGTTGACCTCTCGATCAATAATCTTCTGGCGACGTTTGGAGTCGTAGCCGTTTGGGCCGCCAAAGATCATCAAGCAAGCGGTCTCTTTCGGGAATTCGTCTCCCTCGTCCTGAGGGGGCTCCTTTTTTCCCTTATTATTGTTGTAAGGCTTGTTTAAATTCTTCAAGAGGTTGCAGTCGCGCGTCAGATGATTGGACTTAGGCCCATGAAAGTGACACAGCTGACTCATCATCTCTTCGAAGGTCGCATTGGTGCGCTGAGGTCGGCGCGGCGGGGCGCGCTCAGCCGCAGCAACGAGATCTCCGCCTTTACGCTTCCGGTGCTTCTTCCTGGATGACTCGGGTTGAGGGTCCCGACTGGGTGAGTCGGAGCCTTTGCCCTTGCTCCTACCCTTGTCGTCCCAAGTAGCACTGCGAACAGCCTCTTCATCGGTGGCGAAATTATTGGCTATGTCAAAGAGCTCGCGCGTGGTCTGGGGATTCTTGCGCGCTATCTTGTGGATGAGGTCGGTGCTTCGAACTCCCTTGGAGAAGGCCGTGATGACGTCACCCTCTCGGACCTCGGGCAAGGAGTTCTTTTTCTTGGAGAAGCGTTGGATGTACTCACGGAGAGTCGCATCCGCTTTCTGTGTACAACTATGGAGATCCCACGCGTTCCCGGGCCGGTTGTACGTGCCCTGGAAGTTGTTCACAAAAAGGGTCTCGAGGTCGCTCCATGTCTGGATGTAACCCGGAGGTAAGCTGGTGAGCCAGGCTCGCGCCGAGTCTGCCAGGAACAACGGCAAGTAGTGGATCGCGACATAGTCGTTTCCCCCCTTTGGTCCTGCACGCCGTGTGGTAGTCGGCCAACCAGATGTCCGGCCGAGTCTCTCCGGTGTACTTGTCGATGCCAGTAACTCGGAACCGCGACGGGAAAATGACACTGCGGATACGGGGGCCGAATGCCTTCGGTCCCGAGTATCCCATGCCAGATGACGTTGGAGAGCGTCCCCGGCTGGTGGCGCCGCTGTCGTTGCGGTGGCCACCGTGATCGTCCCTCTTGGAACCACGATGAGCGCTTCCTTCAGCGCCTGCAGGGTCCCTTGGTCCGAGTCGATCGTGGACCGGTGCAGCTTGACGGGCGTTTTTGTTCGCATCCTGTCGGGCGCGGGTCCTGGCGGCTATGGTGCCGCGGGCGTCTCGGTCCGGGCCGAGTCGCTTATGAACGTCTCCGGCCGGCTGACGCCGGTCGGGGCTTGCCCGTCGTCCACCCACGTTTGATGGGCTTTTTGGCGGCGTAGAGCGCCGACTCCTTGCACCTGCTGAGGAGCCGGGGTGACCTTCTGAGGCTTCGGCATGCTGGAGGGCGGTTTCCTCTAGCAGAACTCGAAGTCGCCGAAGTTCGTCGTGCCCCGGGTTGCCCTCGGGGATCTCAATGATGCGTGCCGCCATCGTGGCCGCGACGATGTTATGACTCGGGAGAGGAAATATCGGGACTCCTTCCCTTTCGCGCATGCGGAGCTCATTGTGGACTTGTCGTCCGCGAGCCCTCATGTCGTCGTTGCGTCGTTGGTCGTCACGCTGGCGGGCGAGCCGAGTCTGTTGCTCGATCAACTCTTCCTCCTTAGCAAGGAGTCGGAGTCGGGTGGCTTCGAGCTCAGCCGGTGTTTGCTCCTCAATGGGGACCTCTTGGCCGTTGCCGCCGTCTGGCGAGTCGGCGTTGGCCATGAAGACTTCCCAGGACGGGCGGTGGCTGCCAGAGCTCTCATCCTCGTCCGAGTAGTACTCGAGGACAGGGAGGAGAGAGTCAATTGCTCCCACCAGTCGGGATCCGAGTGCGAACTCATGCGCGACGAACGGATCCGGTGTCGGCGAAGCCTCTTCCCTGAGGAGAGGGGCCGAAGGCGTGGGCTTGGAGAAGAGCCCGTGCGGAAGAGCTGAAGAAGCCTCTGCAGGTCGGGGTGTTGCCGAGTAGCAGAGGTGAAGCTGGCCGACCTTGTCAGCGATGAAGCTCAACTTTCCAAATTGGAAAAGTTGGCCGGGATCCGGGACAGCGTTCCCGAGAACGAATCTCGTGACGCTTCCCGGGATGAAGGCGTTGTTGACGTTGACGAAACCCATCCGGATTCGTGCAGATGGATCTATGCGCACTCCCCTACCTGGCGCGCCAACTGTCGGAGTATTATTCCGGCAATACTACTTATGGGGCGGCGTGAGCACAGCAAATCTGGATGGGTGCACACGGGAGACAAGATTTAGACAGGTTCAGGCCCTCACGGAGAGGTAATACCCTACGTCCTGTGTTTGGTGGCTGGTATTGCGCGTATCCCGAGTGCCGCAAGCCCTAGAGAATCGATCTCGAGGTTGCTTGGACTTAGAAGCTGTCTATGACCTAGATGATTTGATTGCCTTCTCTCTTCTGCCTATCGGAGGTCCCCTACCGGGCCTTATATAGGCGACCGGGGTAGGGTTACAAGAGTCCGAGTCGGCTAACAGATTGGTTTCCTATTTGGTTACAACAGATTCCGGGTAAGCTGGACAGGTATTAGTTCATGTCTTGTACTCCACGTTGATGAGGCGCCCCCGTGTTGTAGTCGGACTCCGAGTAGTCGGCCCGGCCTGCGCTGTAGCCAGTGGGCCGGATTCGTCCTCCTTGACAATACCCGGGTGCCGTGTCACCGTCAACCACATTGACGTTGGATGGTCCCTCGCCCACCTTTAGGTGCACTTCTTTGGCCCAAACTTTTTCCTCAACATAAAGAGACACGATCATATTTTCAACATAAATCTCTTGTTACTTGTGTTTTAGAGATGTGGCAAAGTTTATGCATGAAGAAGGGAACTTTGTAGTAATATCTATTGCCACAAACTTGTTGGGTAATGCGTACTTAAGGAGTTCGATTTCCTTGATAATAAATTATATTTCATGAGCCACGCTCAACTGTAAAACGGTTATCAACCATTTTGTAATCATAATATTGCTCTGTTGCGTACAATTCACTACCTGGATCCGTTGCAACGACTTAGCTTCTAGTGCATCTGATAATTTCTTTGCGTCTCTCATGTGGATAAACACATCCTAAAGGCAATCCGCAAGTATGCTACGAACGGCACCCATAAAGAGCGTGGTGGCCTCCTTGAATGTTTTCTCCTTATCAAGAGTAAGGGTCCATTCAGGTTTGCTAGCCGCGACCCAATACACTTTCAGAACGACAAACCACATAGTGGCTTTGATCTGCCATATCTTGAAAGGTACCCTGGAAAACTTGTTCGACTTCAGTGCCTTGGCAAAACCAGCCATCGTAAAACCAAAGTGCCTAAAATAATGTTTTGAGTTGTTGGAATAATTAACATTTTAATGTTTATTTTAATTTTAAAATAATTCATGACAATATTAATCACATGAATAAACAATACATACCATGGCATACTAGACATGAATATGAGCAATAAATCAATATAACTCATATCTAGGCAACATGTGTATGAGCATGGCATAGAACAAATATAATAACGATATGGATATGATGTTGACGGTATACCTTTTCGGTCGGAGATGATGGTGGAGAAACTGACGATGAAGAGTCTGGAGAAGCCGTCTCGTAGCCGCAGATAAACTTTGTAATCAATGTAGAGAAAGTAGATGCTGCGAGCAATCACACCGAGATGCTTTCCAAAAACCTTATTCGTCATCTCCTAGACAGGATGCCAAAAATAGAAGGTTCTAGAGACCTACTCTCCCGAACACCGGTGCACGTGAAACTTTAGGACAGAGTAGCTCTAGAGGTGATTCAGCACAGGAGGATGGGAGAAGAGAATGAGAGAGGAGAATGCTCTCTTGTGTTGTGTTGTGAGTGTTTAAGATTTATTTCTATTATTATTATAGACTAGATCAAAATATCTAAATAAGTTTCAAATGTAATTTCCTCCTAACAGAAGCATCCTACGCCTCTAGTTCGCGTGACGACCTGACCGAAGAACATTGATCTTCCAATCGCAGTAGCACGAGGGCTGGAATAGGGATGTAAGTGGCTTGCCACTTAAGTCTATTTAAGCCCGCATGATATTCAAATCAGAAGATTTATATAAAAAAAATTAAACTAACTTTACTAATTTAAATATTATGTGGTTTTAAGCGAGTTTTAAGTTGGCAGCACTTACATTCCTAGTCTGAAGAAAGACGAGGAATTGTCCTAGCTCCTTCAATTCCCCAATCCGCAGCCACTGATTGCTGAAACAGGCAGCCACTAGTCGCAGTGTCAGTACCTCCATCCAAGCTAGCTTCGTGTCTTCTTCGTCTTCCTGGCTGCAAGTCCAAGATCCAATCCAAGCCGACCAGCCATGTGCTGCTGCGAGTGCGGCTGCTACGACTCCTTCTGTGACGCCTGCTGCCCCTGCGTCTCCCAGGACACGCGCGAGACCATCCTCTGCTGCGCCGTCTGCCTCGCCGCCATCGCCGGCGTCGTCCTCTGCGCCGTCCTCGTCGCCGCCTACGGCTTCATCCGCCACGCCGATGTCACCGTCGAGGACGCCTCACTCACGCGCCTCGCGCTGGCCACCTCCCCGGTCACCGCGCTCGCCTACAACCTCTCCGTCACGCTCAAAGTCCGCAACAAGAACTGGGCCATGAGCGTCAAGAACACCAAGCCGCTCGAGGCCGACTACAACTTCGACGGCCAGCGCTTCGAACGCGTCAGGCTCGCCAACGAGGGGGACACGCACCCCGCGGGGAAGACCCAGGTGTACCACCTCGTCTCCGGCGCCGACACCGCCTACGTCGCCCTCGGGAACGCCGGCGTGGTCGAGTTCAGGAAGGAGAACGCGACGGGGGTGTTCGAGGTGGAGGTGGCGCTCTCCGGCGAGGTCAGGTACCAGGCGCACTTCACCAAGTGCAAGTTCGCCGCGACCTGCCCGCTCAAGCTGCAGCTCGCACCGCCGGGCACGCCGGCCGTCGTGTTCCAGAAGGTCAAGTGCAAGGTCGCCCCGGCGGACAAGAACTGCTAGTGATTACGATTTATTGATATCTTTCCTCGTTTCCGTAGTGAACTAGTGATTTCTCTGGTTTGATGGCACATTCGCAAATTAATTGCAGCTTCGATTTGATTTTATTTAGCGGAAGAATATTGGCGGAAAGAAGGGGATTTATTTTTCAATTCTTGCCCCATTTGTGTGTTCTTTCCTCTCGAATACCGGACGAGATTCGAGATTTGCTTTCGTGCTGTCTCATCAACTTTGTGTCAGATCCAGCGTACATAATGTTGTCGAATCCTGCATTGAGTAAATATATCAGATCTTTTTTGGTTAAATTAGAGTTGTGACAGCCATTTCTGTCACAATTTCATTTGATTTTGTTCAAATCATTTCGGACGATTCTTCTCTGGTTAACGACTCCACGCTCCAGTACCGAGATCTTGAGAGTTTTTTTTATAAATATTATTTTTAAAATTAAAAATTTGAGATCTATAGATCTAGTTTCAGAAATTGCAAAAATACCATCCTGTCGGCCGCTGGTGAGCCGACATGGGGTTTATCGTCCCACCGTTAGCCGATAGGTGGCTTGTCGTCCAACTGTTGACCAACAGGTGTACTTATCGTACTTATCGTCCGACCGTCGAATGACAAGTACCGACAGGTGTACCTATCGTTCGATCGTCGAATGACAAGTACTCTGTCGTCCAACTGTTGGACGACAGCTTTACTCCGAAATTTTTTATAAATATTTTTTTTAATTCGCGGGGTTTCGGTGCACTATCGGTTTGTCCGTGGGACGACAGGGGGCCTATCGGTCGACGGTGGGACGACAAGTCCCCTATCGTCTCACCGGCGGCCGACAGGGTGGTACTTTTGCAATTTCTGAAATCGGATCTATAGATCTCGAATTCTTTGTTTTAAAAATAATATTTATAAAAAAAAAGTGGAGATCTTGAGCCTTGCCTACAACTCCAGCCTTCGTGGCACAGTTTTATAACTCTAGCAGGGCTCGAACTGGATCTTTCCCTTGATTTTTTTGGAAATACTATTTTTTCTCAGAAATAACCAAATCAAGCGCATGACCAAAGCATTCACAATAATCAAATGCAAATTTCCAAGACTACGTATGTAAGGAATAAAATGATTTATGGAGAGTACGGAAAAATTCATATCTATCAAGGCAATTTCGACTTAGCCCGCGCCATGCCACACCATCGCCTTCAACCGGACGCCGGATAAAGCTCTGCCCCAGCCTGTCATGCCTTCACCAAAATGTTCGGTGTACACCATGCCATCGATCGCCTTCGTGCATGGAAAAACTCCTACCTCAAAGTCTAATAAGAATCAACGGTGAACAAAGGCGACCAAAAAGACAACTAATTTAGATATGATCATCTTCGAGAACTAAATCATGGGAAAGAGGAAATCTCCGATCAAATTATGATATTTGAGCTGCCAACCATCACATGGCCAATCTCAAATCGTTCACATGTCTAAATTAATATCAAACTGACTCATTTGGTTATAGAGGTAGCTTGAGGAACATTTTAACACTAAATTGATCAACATACTTAAGGTATAAAAACATACAATTCCCAAGTTCAAGCCAATGGTACTCATAAACAAGCTAGCACAAGTCTGACATGTCCAAGGATGAATTTGACCACGGTGAATGATATAATCTGATACAGGCAGGCGATCAATATGCACCGGTGAATCATACTATCATTATATAAGGATTTAACAGCTTCCACAGTTGCTTGTGGGCCTGTATGGGTGGTTTGGTTTGTAAGGCATTATATAAGGATTTAACAGTAAATCCTTTCTGGCCAAATTTCCAAGTCACTTTATCAGAATCAGTACTCAGATGAGTACTAAAGCATATAAGTAACAACTCACCCCATTGTTGACCAGTTTCTCTCCAAAACCTTCTTCTAAATTGCAGACCCCTTGGATTGAATAACTTTGTGTACAGTAACATTCTCACTGAAACAAAGGTTATATAGTCTAGGAAACCTGTCACCTAAACATTGAGATCCAGTCCAGATGTCTTCCAAAATCCGCTTCGAGCCCTAGACCCTAAGATCATGTTGTAGAAAGAATAAAACATATGCTTAACCTGCATTAGGCCAGACCAAAATTGAGAAGAGCCAGCTTTTGTCTTGACCTGGGGTGAGAGTATGATTTTTGAGATATTAGCTCTCAAAATATTCTGCTAGGCCCTTTCTTCATTTTCTAATTCCAGAGCCACTTACACAACAAGCTAATATTCATCAATTCCAGGTCTAGAACGCCCAAGACCACCAAGATATTTGGGTGTACACGCCAATGGCCAATTGACTAGGTGATATGTGCTAGCCCCTTGATCATTCCGTCACAAAAGCCTAGACCTGAAAAAGTCCATCCTATGTTGTATTCCTTTGGGTTAATTTGTAAAAGGACAACATATAGAAGGGTATGCTACTAATAAGGCATGAATTCAAGAGGATTTTCCTACCCCCTATAGATAAGATTTTACCCCCTGCCAACAACTCAATCTTTTTCCATTTTTTCCTCAACACCTTTCCAGTCTTTGTTAAGCAGCCTGGTTTGGTGAATAGGAATACCCAAATATTTCAAAGGGAGAACACCAGATTTGCACGTAAAGATTTTTTTCATACATCTCATAATTCATTTTAGCTGACCCTAGACAATATACTTCACTTTTCAAGTTTATTTTCAGGCCTAACATTTGTTTAAAAAGGCACAAAATGAATTCGAGCTTTCTAGCATTTTCACCTCCTTCCTCAAGTAGGAAAATGGTGTCATCTACATATTGTGAAATGGCAATACAATTTTCTTGCAGATGAGGCACCATTCCTTTAATCAAACTCTGTTCTTAAGCAGTCTTAACAAGGACAATTCAGGAGACCTTCGTAACTGATTAAGAATTAAGTGTTGACTAAAACATTTTGAGACGCGTCGACAAAAGCATGACTTGTTAGACATGTTAATCAGCATGAATTTCCTCGCAAAAAAGAAAAATAATCAGCAGTGAATTTCTTTTTCTAGCCTTTTTTCTCTAGTATAGTGTGGTTTGGTCTTGCTTAACCAACAGTGTGGTGGCCCAGTTGGCTAAATCGTAGGTCCAATAGCTAGATGAGTGATCTTGAGGTCTAGAGTTCGAACCTCGCTCACCCTAATCCCAAGCAAGTGTAATGAGGAAATTCTCGAGTGGCGACTCACAGAGTCATTTGATACTTGCCAGTATAGAATACAATCGACCGGTACACATCCAATTTTTGCTTTTCACACCGTATAGAATACAAGCACCAAAATGCGTCATAAAAACACCAGAGAGGCAAAGCTTATAAATACACTAGCTTGGTCGTTTGCAAGTGTTTTGCCATGGCTTGAACCTACTAGACAACTTTACCGACGACCCAAGACGAGCTCCCTCATCATTCCTCAATAACCAATCCAAGATCCCGAGCCGAGAAAAAGCTCCGGCAGCAAACAATGTGCAGGCGTGACGACGATTGCTGCTGCATCTGCTTCGCCGTCGTCGCCGTCATCGTCCTGTTCGGCGTCCTCCTGGCCGCCTATGGCTTCCTCCGCCACGTCTCCATCACCGTCGAGGACGCCTCGCTGACGAGGTTCGCCCTGGCGACCTCCCAGCCGACGGCGCTCGCGTACAACCTCTCGCTGGCGCTGAACGTCCGCAACCCTAACTGGGCGATGAGCGTCAAAAACACCAAGCCGCTGGAGGCCGCGTACAAGTTCGACGGCCAGCAGTTCGACCGCGTGCAGGTCTCCAACAAGGGCAGCAAGCTCCCCGCCGGGAAGACCAAGGTGTACCACCTCGCCACGAGGTCGGACAGCGCCTTCGTGTTGCTGGGCAACGCTGGGCTGGCAGAGTACAAGAAGGAGAACGCGACGGGGGTATTCGAGGTGGAGGTGGCGCTGACCGGCGAGGTGAGGTACACGGCGCGCTACACCAAGTGCAAGCTGGAGGCCACCTGCCCGCTCAAGTTGCAGCTCGCGCCGCCGGGGACGGCCGCGGTGGCGTTCCAGAAGGTGAATGCGAGCTCGCAAAGCCGGACAAGAACTGCTAAATGCAGCAAGCTGTTCCTCCGCTATGGTGGTGTCCTCTGACTGCTGATTTATGCGCCAATGTGTGGTATGTGTGTGTGTTTTGGTAGATGATTTATTTATTATTTGGTGGGTGTGATTTCCAATGTGCTGGGTCGTACGATTTGCGTTTGGGTTGAGAATTGTACGGCATTATTTTTAACTTTAAATTGCAACTTCTTATTTCATTTCTTTTGCACTGTCTTTTTACAATGCATTTAGAATGTTCATCTGTCAGATATATATTCGAGCCAGGGCAGGAGTCGGGAGGCATGTTGAGTAGCCGTATTTCTTGTTAAATGCTTAGGATTTCTCTGACTAAGGTTTTACTGTTACTAACCTGTGTTACGCTAACTTATTTTATAATCTTTATTTTATCTTATTCCTATAAAGGTGTCAATCGGTGGCGATGGTCCGTACACTTTCTTCCCTCTCCTTACTGTGGGACTATCTCAAAATTTTAGGAAAAACTATACGCTCTTGTCGAAACCTCAATAGATGTCCTTCTTATCTACCGACTCAAAATTTAAAAATTCAAACTCACCCAAAGTGCTACTCTGCACAAACAACTCCCAATTCTACCTGAATTGAAGCTCAATCAAAAGTTGAGACGAAGCCAAGAAAGTGACATACACTATACAAAATTCATTTAACGGAACGCCCCTGTACAGACGGTTTTTTGAAGCGTCTGTACAAATAGTATCACAGACGGTTCCAAAAGAAAAACCGTCTGAGAAAATGAGTATGAACGGTTCCCAACAAGCGAGACGCTACAGTACATTAGAACCGTCTGTACAAATAGCACAGATGGGTCCAAACTGGAACCGTCTGTACAAATCGAATAGTACAGACGGTTCTAAGTTTAGAACCGTCTGTACAAATCTGTAAACAGTACAACAGTTCTAAACTCAGAACCGTATGTACAAATCAAACAGTACAGATGGTTCTACGTTTGGAACCGTCTGTACAAATAGATGAAGTAAGGCTGGTTGATACTCTGCCGCGGCAGCAAAAACTACAGATTTTCTTGCCGCGGCAGAAATGTGGCAGAGTCGGGGAGGGAGTTTGATAGCTCCGATTGTCGAACGGTTTTTACGGCTGTGAGCAGGAGGCCAAACTCTACGTCTCCAAAAAGTTTGAGCCAATTCCGAGAAAGTCGACGAAATGACTAGTGGAAATCCTGGCCCAAAATCGAAGATTTTAAAAACGGCACCTCGACAAAAGTGCTCGGCAGAAGCTGGGATCAAGTTGGAAAGCAAGTCCTCGACTCAAGCTAACCAGGGAAACAAGAATCACCCAAATCAGAGTCCGGGTAAAGGAGATATGCCCTCCGCAAGATCCAAAAAAGTAACGGAAAAACTTCCGGAGTCAAAAAGTCCTACTTAGAAGCTGAATTTTGGGGGTCAAGATGGGTACAAGTGTAAACACGTGTAGAATTTTTGGATGTGCCTCGTCGTTAGTTTCGATTTGAGTGGTCGTGGACCCAAAACGAACTTCGTATGAGAAAGTTATGACTGTTTTACTAAAACCTCTCAAACTAGGGTTGGATCTGGATTCAAACTAGCACTCGAAGCTACAGTACAGACGGCTCCAATTTGGACCCGTCTGTGCAAAAGCACAGACGGGTCCAAATTGGAGCCGTCTGTACAAATCGAACAGTACAGACGGTTCTAAACTTGGAACCGTCTGTGGAATAGCACAGACGGTTCCAAGTTTAGAACCGTTTGTACTAGAAGCGTCCCGTTTAGTCGTAGGGATTAGTTAAGAGGAAAGCCGTCCCGTCTATATCGCGTACTCAGCCTAGTTCAGCTGGCAACTCCCCTTGCTTGGACAACACGAGGTTGCGGGATCGAATCCCGCTGGAAGCAGATTGTGCGATTTAATTCCAGTGGTTGGATGGGACGACGCGGATGGCGGGATGAGACGCAGCTGAAGACTAGGCACATGGCGCGATGGGTAATATTTTTTTATAACACGACATCGCAGACGGGTGCTAATCGATTAGTACAAACGGTTCCAAACTAGAACCGTATGTGCTAATCGATTAGTACAGACGATTCGATTAGCACAGATGGTTCAAAAACCGTCTGTACAAACCTGATTTGTACAGACTGTTTCGTACAGACGGTTCGGAAAAACCGTCCCGCACGGGAGTTCCGAACCGTCTGTACAAATGATTTCTGTAGTAGTGATAGAGCGCGACATTAATAATTTAATATACTCAGTAATCTAATTTGTTTATCTGTAGCAATGCAGGGTATTCTGCTAGTTCTTATAAAGATCTGAGTTGGTGGTCGTCCATTCACCTTACTGAGACCACTCGTTAAGTTATCAAAAATTTGCCATAATTGTCATTCATTCAATGCGGTGGATATATGTCACAATTTTATATTATAATTAATTCGATTCGTACATATTTTGAAATAATTTTTATTTAGCACAAAATTAGAGAATATGGTGACATAAGCGTTTAAACAACTCACGTAATACATTTTTTATTCCGTAGCAACGCACGTGCATTTAGCTAGTCTGTTGTAAAAAAATAACTATACTACCTTAAACTACTTCATTTATCACATAGTTGGATATATTTTTATTAACCAGAGTGAGATTCTAAACTCTCTCTTGAATTATATTAGAAGTTCTTAGATAGTTTAACTAAACAGGATTATCATAATTTAACTCATCGGTAAATACAACCTAAATAGCCATAAGAAGTGAAGTCTTGCTAGTCAGGGCGGGGGGAGGGAGGGGGTGGCATGGGCCGTGGACGTGCCACTACTAGTAGAGAATGGGGATTGATCAATGCAGATGACTAATTAACTTAATGAGGAAAACAAGTGGTAGATCAGTAGCTATAGTGTGCAGCTAACGGTTATGTATGGGATGAGTTGCCAGCGCTCAAGTTAGTGGATGCTATGTACTGGGATGACATAATGTTACGTATGGGATTGTGAAATAAGGCTGCCTCTTTGGGAGTCCTATTTATGTTTCCCTTGTGTTTAATGTAGTTTTTGGCATCTTTAATTTGCATATTGTATGTATAACCACATATATAAGTAATACACGCATAGAGATAGGAGATACAGATGTACCAAATATTGATGTATATCTATGCAACACATTTAGATATTCAGACACACGATGCCTTATATTTTCAAATATAGTTATGAAGCTAATATAACATATAAAATGAACTAGATGTATTTTCAAACTAGAAAGGTATGCCTTATAAAATGGATTAGGCGGAGTATATTTTTCGCTTATATGTGATGTGTACCATTAGATTATTTTTGCTATGTTTGCGATAAAAGAACAAAGCGATGACTAGACTAGCTTTTCACTCCTGTTCAATTATTCTTCAATCTAGGTAGGCGCCACAAGAAAAGACATCAAAATTATGGGCATTAAGCTTAGTTAATATATCTGTTTTTTTCAATTTGACTCCATTTTATCCATTTCCTAGCTCCGCACCTGTTTCTAGTCTCTACCATTGCACGAAGTGAATCGTCCAAGGAAGATGCGAGCTTTTTGTCTCTTCCCGAGTCTTTCCTTTGCGAGGGTCGTGTGACTTAAGTAATGTTTACTTGTAAAGAAGGACAGGAATTGGGAACAAAGTGTCCAAAATGCCAGAGGAGCGTATGGACCATGTGCTGCACAAGAATCAACTTGTAGCAGGCGCATCAGCACATGACGCCTTATATTAAAGCCCACTTGGAACATATGAATTCGAAAATATAGGAAATGGAATTTGCAGGAATTCGGTGTCACTGACACGTATACCTGCGAGTATTAAAAACCTAGAAAAACTTCAAAAGTGTCGTTTAGATATCACATATATAGGAACATTATATGAATTCTACACAAAGAGAAATTTCGTCAAAAAATTCCTAAATACTAGCCATCTCATAGGAATTTCACGGTAGGCCCTACGAGTTGTTCTTTTTTTCTTTCCACACTGTATCATAGAAAAACATTCAACGGGATTTGCCTCCAAATTTCATATGTTTTAATTTGTTCCGAACGAGGCTTAACTGGGCGCCTTCATGGTATCTTTTGTTATTATAAAGATGCCTAGCCTCCTGATTGACCTATGACAGCAAGAAATTTAGGGATAGAACTTCATCATGGGAGGACCCAAAGGAGACCATGCTCCGAATTTAAAAGCACAACAAGTAGCAAGTCTCGGTTATTAGACTAGTGCTGCAGTTCCTGGAAAAGATGAAAAAAAGATACGTTGCTTCTTTCTTTCCCGCGGATCAACGCTGGAAAGAACACGCTTGGACACTTTATTCAGACATCGCCTGGTAAATCACATGTATCTTCAATCTCAACCAGCAAATGCTTTGGGGCAATCCTCGTCGCCGGCCAGGTTCATGATATTCGGGAAGTTGTCGAAGTCGTGGTGCTTGATGTCATTCTCCTTCAGCCATGACCGAGCTGTGCTGAAGAGGGAGGCAGCCAGCTCTTCATCTCCAGATCCAGGACTGATCCATGCATTGTCCAGGTTGTGCGTGGACAAACCAAACGGAGTGAGCGCCGCATAGCGATGGAGGGCATCCTCAGTGTCCAAAGGCACACGATCTATGAGAATATGTTCATCATGTAACTGAATTAGGAATAATATTTTTGCCTTCGTGAATTCTTCTTAGAACAAGTTCTCACTTGTAAAGCTGCAACATCAACAGACAGCATTATTGCATAGAGAGAGGGGACCGCATAGAGAGAGGATATGGAATATGGTGCTTATAGGACAATAGCGTCTCTGAAAGGAGCAAAAAAAGAATCATATGTGTAACATTATTTTTACCTTCAGATGTAGCGAGACCATGGTAAGTCAAGAAGCAAGTAGTCAGGTCCTCCAGATTGTTCTCAGGGACATGGCAGATTGGATACCTAGTGGGCAAGAAGAGAAGTAAATAGAAATATTGGATACCTAGTGGGCAAGAAGAGAAGTAAATAGAAATGCATGATACAGTTTTGCTCTATAGAAGATAAGTATGAATATGCATAGTCAAATTAGCATCGTAGATACACTCATGTTTGCATTCCATTCTCCACGTTTCACTCTAAAAGGCAAACAATTCCCACATTAGTTGGCTATTTGGTACTTCATATAACAATGCAACGTATATAATATAATAGTTGTTACTATTGTACAAGAAATACAACTATATTTTCAATGATAATAATTTGAGTTGTCTAACAAATACTGTTCTAATTCAAGTATAAACATATGTGTTGTAGTATCAAGCCTCGTAATTGCACGTGGAATCTGGATAGTGTTCAAAAAGGAAGTGATTCAGAAAATTACCAGAAAACTGACATCCAACTAAATGGTGAGAGCTCTGCACTGTGCAGAGATGCCAAAACAGGAAAGTTAAGGGATAGCTCATACACCTGAGGATACAAGAGAGACGTGGAGAAAATTAGATATAGAATGTGGAACATACGAAATTGCCACAGACCCTCTAGAGGAAATTATACCAAGTCTAGCTTAAACATTTGTGTATCTTTATGAAAATAATCAATTTATAGTTTATATTTATGCACCCTAACTATCTTTTTATCATGCTCCTGAATTACAGGGAGAGGGGTGTGTGTGTTTTCGTTGGATATGCACAATCCTAAAAATGATATTAAAAATTACTGATCATTTATACACCAGTTAACTAATTAATTATAGGGAATATGTCACTCTTATCTAGCCATTAAGTCTTGTACAACAACGTGGGTGCTCCCTACTTTCTCTAGCCATTGAATCTAGTGCGATAACGCTCGTCCTCTCCAGCATCTTTGGCCATTAAGCCATTGAATCAAGTACAACAACCCTCATCCTCCCTACGACCACTATACATACGAATCCGAACTCCTCCATTACCACCATGATCCTAGGCCTCTCATGCAAGGCTACAGGCACCATCAACCATGTATGCAACAGCCCACTACCTTCTGCACTATTGTATCCCCTCTTTTTCATGTCTTTGGGCATTCACTTCCACGGATCCTGCATCCTAGTTGCCTCCCGTGGTGTGCATAGATCCCACCGTCCCAGTAATCGACATATGGCCCCACCACCCTCCTTTGTACCACAGACAAGGCGGCATACCGCTTGTCAGCCCCCTCCCCAACCTCACTCTCTAGCCCGTGTTTCGATGAACTCAAACCCAAAATCTGATGAACCCCGAAACTTAAATTGCTAGACTCTATCGGCGGATAGCCACTGCCCGAGACAAAGATGGAGCGTGAATCTATGTTGCACGTCCCAAGCTAAGGAATTGGAACAAAATCTAAAACGAATAGTAGAATGTATATCAAACTTATCCGAAAATCAGTTATGGAAATTATGAAAAAACTGAATTTGAAGCTACCATGATTACCTTGTCTGCAAGAGGTATCCTTTCGTCATGGGAAGCAAGTTCAAAGTACTGGAAGCACAGTTGTCCACTCTTCAGTGTTGGTGATGTTGGCTGATCATTATTGGTTGCTTTTCCACCAAATTTGTTATAGTTGTGGTCATCGAACATATTCCCACATGCTACGTTGCAGTCACCATGGCAGGAGGAACTACTTATAATGATCATGCAACCATGTCACTATTAAACCTTATAGCTTCTAGTGTTTTACTCTATACAAAGGTAATAACGTGCTTACCTCTGTGAGGTGTTGTTTGCTTTGGTGTACAACCGAATGGCTGAAAGGTATGGCACGAAATACTGGTCAATTTTCACACCGGAAGGGAAGCGCACTAGAGTACCGACACCACAGGCACTCCACTCGTAGAAACGGTTCCAAAGGTCTTCGGGGTTGTAGCATTGGACTCTGTTGTTGGTATTTTCTGAAGAGCTACTCCACTGAATTAACATACAAGAATTTAGATTGTTCGGTTTTCAGGTCTGGAGATGTGATTGACAAGTGACAACTAATTTCGTATGATTTGTTAGGCAGGTTCTGTTTAATGCAGCCTAAAATCTTCTCTCTCTCTCTCTCTCTCTCTCTCTCTTGTTGTAGAGAGTAAAGGTATAGCGTTTCAAACCTACTTCGTTGCAGAAAGAATAATAGAGACATGAAGTATATTGTACTTCTGAAAATGGTAGGATTATTTTGTAGAACTGAAGTTCAGTGAATGAATATAGATGGCATTTTGTATACAACACTTGCAGCAAGACGCATATGACCTCATATAATGGTATAGATTAATGAAACGAAAATAAATTGCAATCCATTGGAGAACCCTTTTTTGGACATCTTCGTCTGATCTTTTGTCATTCTGTCGGAGGTGTTAATTGTGCTAAGAAAAGAGAAAGTTATATTCTTTATGCAACATAAGTAACTCTATAGCTGCGTTTCAATGTATTTTGTAAAACATCAAGTACACAAACATTTGATTCCAAACTACCAAAGGTTGTTGTTTTCACATTGAATTCAAATTGATATAGTCAAATTTGGCGGTGATCTTGCCAATTAATTGTCTTATTTATATTGGAGTATTTAGATCTTGTTATATACTAAATTTTAATCAACACATATCTTGTAGTATCATCGGATGGGCCCATAAATTTGAAGTTACCATTATGAACAAAACGGTTCATGATGGAATATGTCAATATGAAAGTGCTTGTGTGTAAATATAATGATAATAGACGACGCCTACACAAAGAAGACACTCTCACGTCCTAGGTGACTACGTAGGCCCGCCTAATCGGCGATAAGGTGCTGGTGAACACCCTTACTTCACTCTAACCCAGGGTTAATGTTTGGTGTTTAATACTTGTTTGTGGATGATAATACTAATTTTGAAGGAGAATGGAAACTTTCTGTGTTAAAGTACATGTTTTGAATTAGAACTTTACACAAACAAGGAAAATGACTCAAGCAATCTGCAAGAAGTTTCTTTAAGGCTACAATATATCCACAACAAGTTAACATTGATTAAGTAATACAGAATAAAGGTTGCACTACAATAATCCTAGAGCATAAAGGAAACAGAACAACCGAGAGAAACTCTTAAAAAGATCAGATCACGAATAAATGAAAGAAACCAATATATCATGAAACAAAAAGGATAGCCAGAGACCTAGATCATTTTTCTCCATTAGATAGAGTTAATAACAAGTGCTGCCTTCAAAAGGAGATATCATAGAAATATATCTAAAGGTATATCTAGACCATCAAAAATCAAAAGGAGAACAAAAAAAGGCAATAAAAAGAATCCGACAAGCAAAAGGTAGAATTTTCCTTGAGGTGTGCTTGTATCTGCGGGAAAAGGTACCTTGGCAATGGTGTGGGTTCCTACAGTCAGTATAACACTTCCAAGAAAAGACCTCAAATTTGAACTGGTGGTCATCACTTCGGAATAAGCTCCTAAATCAGCATAAACGCTCCCCATCTCTCTTCCACTCTCAATTCTCTATGCTACTTACTATCGGAAGTATCAACTCTAGAAAAGACTAGGTTGCATAGTGAAGCTCCAGAATGTTGGATCTGTATTTAACAAGGAAGACGACACATCTATTTTTGCATATTGTCCATCAACGTTTTCTAAATTATTGGTGCAATTTCTTCTAGGATATGCTCTTAATTACTTCCCTACATTGATAGCCTTGACCATTGATTGCATAGCGGCATTGTCGTCAGTTGGAGATATTGCTGAAGTGGATTTCAGGGTTTTCGTCCACATAATTTTTGCCTTTTTATCATTTTGTGTTGTCTGAGGTGTGGACAAGAGCGTGTATTTCTTTTATAAACTCAAACTGTCATGGCTATCATGTTTAACAATCGCCAAACGCGATGCTGTAATTGTAGGCTCAGGACGGGCCATAATTACTCTTCCTATGGGTACTCAAGTAACAATTGAGGATGCTTTACTGTACTCCGATTCAACTTGTACCCTACTCAGCTATAGAGATATCCGTCAGAATGGTTTCCATCTCGAAACCCATGACGACAACAAAGAGGAGTATCTCCTCTTAACCAAAAACAACGGATATGGCAAGCAAGTACTTGAAAAATTCACTCTTTAACGTCTGGATTGTACTATACATACATCAAACCCGTAGTACATGTTGCGTACAAGGTAATTTTTCAGAATGTTGATGCATTTCAGACTTGGCATGATCGCCTTGGTCATCCCGGGATAGGGATGATGAGAAAAATTATCAACAATTGCATTGGTCACAACTTGAATAATGCTAAATTTCCTCAACATTTGGATTTCATTTGCACCGCATGTGCAACTGAAAAATTAATATTAAGGCCTTCATACCTTAAAATTAACATTGAACCACTTAACTTCCTTGAACGCATTCAATGAGACATCTGTGGTCCCATACAACCATTATCTGGACCTTTTCGGTATTTCATGGTTTTAATTGACGCATCAACTCGATGGTCACATGTGTGCCTTCTATCCACATGAAATCATGCTTTCGCAAAGATTATGAGTCAAATTATTAAATTAAAGGCTCATTATCCTGAGCACTGAATCAAATCATTCGCATGGATAATGCTGCGGAATTCTCCTCTAGAACTTTCAATGATTATTGCATGGCTCCAACATTCAATACCATACGTCCATACACAAAATGGTTTAGCCGAATCACTCATCAAGAGGATTAAACTTATTGCAAGACCATTACTACACAATTGCAATATACCTACTTCTTGTTGGGGTCACGCAGTCTTATACGCTGCTGACTTCATACAATTGCGCCCAACTGCTTATCACAGTACTTCCCCTCTGCAACTAATACGTGAAAATCCTCTAAATATTTCCTATCTGTGAAAATTCGGATGCGCCACATATATGCCCATCTCACCACCTCAGCGTACATCCATGGGACCACATAGAAAACTGGGGATCTATGTGGGGTACAAATCACCGTCAATAATCAAGTACTTAGAACCTCTCACCGGGGATCTATTCATTGCCCGTTACGCTGATTGTATCTTTAACGAGGACCATTTCCCGACATTAGGGGAGATCTTAAGTACCAGAAAGAATGCCAGGAAATTGATTGGAATGCCAAAGGTATTTCCTACTCTGATCCACGTACTCAAGAAACTGAACTCTAAGTTTAAAAAAATCATAAATTTACAACATCTTGCAAATAACTTGCCAGATTCATTTACAAATCACAAAGGAGTTACAAAATCCTACAATCCTACTATAAATACGTCCGAACGAGTGAAAATACCAAAGAAACCACTCAACTCCCCATCAACAATAAGAGGGGGAGAAGTACGGCCACAAAACAGGATTTAGCTTCACGCAAGCAACAAAGGAAACAGAAAAAGCAACCCTCTGAAACTATAAATGAAATTCAAACTTCTCAACCCAGCTTAAGAGTGCACTCAAATCTAGAGGCTGGGACATCGAAAAATCCTGACATGATCATATTAGGAAATCACGATCAGTCACCAGGGATAATGAAATTTCCACCAATTACATTGATTCTGGAAAATCATATAACCGTAAGATTACGATTGTCGACAATTACTTCTCCACAAAGATTGCAAACAATCTCCAATCTGATCCAGATCCCAAGACCATGGCAGAGTGTCAAAAATGCTCAGACTGGAATCAGTGGAAGGAAACAATTCAAGCAGAGATAGCTTCGCTCAATAAAAGAGAGGTATTTACAAAAGCAATACCTACACCTCCCAATGTTTTCCCTGTGGGATTCAAATGGGTCTTCATCCGGAAACAGAGTGAAAACAATGAAGTTGTGACATGCAAAGCGAGGCTCGTAGCACAAGGGTTCACGCAGAGACCCGGTGTTGATTTCAACGAAACATACTCTCCAGTAATGAGTGGAATAACCTTCCGATACCTAATATCATTGGCAATGCAAAATCATCTATCTATGCAGTTAATGAATGTAGTGACTGCATATCTTTATGGGTCACTTGATTCGGATATATACATGAAGGTTCCCGATGGAATCCAACTTCCGAATCAAAGCGCTAAACGCAACATATATTGTGTAAAACTTAACAAGTCATTATACGGCTTGAAGCAATCGGGTCGAATGTGGTACAATCGGCTCAGCGAATTCCTTATTCAAAAGGGATACACAAATAACGATGATTGCCCATGCGTGTTCATAAAGAAATCCTTGAACGGATTTTGTATCATATCTGTATATGTTGATGATCTAAACATCATTGGCAACGCACAAGATATTGACGAAGCACGTGATCATCTAAAAATGGAAATTGAGATGAAGGATTTAGGTAAAACTAAATTTTGCTTAGGGCTACAAATTGAGCACCTTCACTCTGGAATTTTTGGTACACTAAGCTGCTTATATCCAAAAGATCTTGGAGAAATTTAATATGGATAAATCTTATCAATCAAAGACTCCCATGGTTGTTCGATCTCTAGACGTAGAGAAAGATACTTTTAGGCCAAGGGAAGATGGAGAAGATATATTGGGATCTGAGTTCCCATATCTTAGTGCTGTTGGAGCTCTTATGTATCTTGCAAACTGCACCAGGCCTGCCATCGCATTTGCAATAAACTTGTTAGCAAGACACAGCGCTACTCCAACTAAACGTCATTGGACGAGAGTCAAGCAAGTCTTACGCTATCTCCAAGGTACTAAAAATTTAGGTCTATATTATCAATTTCATAAAAACCGAGATACAAATCTAATCGGATACACCGATGCTGGATACTTGTCTAATCCCCATAATGCTAGATCTCAGAACGGCTTTGTGTTCCTTCACGGTGGAACAGCCATCTCATGAAAGTCTTCTAAACAGACTTTAGTGGCTACGTCCACGAATCATTTTGAAATTATTGCCCTATATGAAGCATCATGTGAATGCGTGTGGCTTTGTAGGACTTCGTAGGATGATTAACCACATACAACAATCATGTGGTCTTGGTTCTATTGAATCACCGACCATTATCTATGAAGATAATGCTGCTTGTGTTGCACAGATGCAAACAGGTTACATAAAGAGTAATATCACTAAACATATTGCCTCTAAATTATTTTATCCCCATGAGTTACAACAAAATGGGGAGATAAACATCTTGCAAACCAAATCATGTGACAACCTCGCTGATTTATTCACAAAGTCCCTACCAAATTCAACATTCCAGAAATTCATTCATGGAATTGGTATGCGACGACTTCGAGATTTGCAAGTATCAGGGAGAGTTACTCTCTGATTATTAACCTGTTCATACATCATATCGCACTCTTTTCCCTTTATGAGTTTTCTCTCAAAGCTTTCTCATGAAAGGTTTTTAATGAGGTAATATCAACACAAGGTTATATATCGTATCTTCTATTTTCCCTATCGGGGTTTTTAAAGGAGATATACAAGACATATCTATTGTTCTCTAAACTCACTTATGGGTTTTTTTCTTAACAGGTTTTTCTCATGTGAGTTAACAAAGAGACAATGACCAATATATGCTGTATTATTTTCTCCTTATTTTCCCACTGGGTTTAAAGGAGTTTTCACAGCATATCAAATATCACTCCTCATATTTTTTCCACAGGGTTTTAGAGGAGTTTTTCCAGATGATCTTAATATACAATGATGTAATTGATCAAGGGGGAGTGTTGAGAATCGACGTCCCTTGCCGAAGAGACGCGACTGTTAATCAATTAATCAACCATCATTAGCAACAACTGCCATCTCTTCAGATTGTATATATATGTATCAATCATCAATGATGAATAAAAAAGAGAATCATTTGTTCATTGTTCAGACTCTGTCTCAATCTATTCTCTAACAGGACCAACCCTCCTCTTAAGGGCGTAAGTGGAGCGAATACTATCAGATATGACAGTCTCGCACACGTGGCAACTCTGTTAGCATAAACAGTTGAAAAAAAATCAAAAAATAGAAAAAAGAAAAAATTAGAAATATTCTAGAAAGTTATTAAAGATCCTAGGAATTTTTAAATAATCAAAATTTTCAGTAAATTTTTAGGAATATTCCTTTTTTCCTCTTTTTTCCTTTAAATTTAATATTTTCTTAATTAAATGAACTTTTTTTCTTAGGTAAGTATTAACGATCGATACAGGTCTTGTCTATTTTAGTTACCAGTCAATTTAACGTTTGTATTCAAAATTTGAAATCCTAAACTATCCAAATTTTGACTCGTTCTCGTTGGTAACCGGTGGAACCATTAGCAGGCACCGAGCCGAAAACTGTAAATCAAACCCTGACAGAGACTGCAAGTTGTCATTTACTCATATATTTGAAAATAAACATGAAAAGATGCACTCAACTTATGTAACTTTAACTACTAATGTATAAAATAACTATTTGTATTAGTCATGTGAAAATGTTATTATTCGATGCGTCATGCAAAAACTTTAATAATACAACAATGTTATAATTCATAATAACCATTTTTATATAGAGAGACAGTGAAAATTATATGTTTGGGTTTCGTGCTGATGTCCCAAATGTCACATATTCTTGAATAAGGGTAATAGTGAACATTGTGCTAACTGCATAGAGGTTGTACAAAGTGCCCCAAAACAATAGCACACAATCATTGCAAAAGATTAGGTCAGCTGCTTAGTAAATGTATGCTCAGCACCTTAGCATTATACAATGGCAAAGCTCATCAACACGAACACTGGTAGTAGGCGAAGTATGGAGGAAAAGAGCACATGGAGGCGTTAAATGATTAGACATGAGGGGAGAAGGGCGTGGGGGATGAGACGGCACTGGATGGAAGGCGCAGACGGCTGTGATGGGGGCGTGGAAGGTCGGACGGCTGAGAGCGCAGTACTGTAGTGTAGTTCAGTGACCACACAGTGGAGGACACGTTCGTGCTTGGGGCGACAACCCCATCAACATAAGTAAGGATTTCAGGAATCTGAAAGAAGCACAACAGGCGATCCTCCCCTGAAGAATGATTGAATATTTTAGAACATCGGCTAACTGAATCAGATGCATTCATAGCTAGTAGAATAAGATAACGCAAAGTTTGTAGCTCTTTCTGTGCTTAAACATCCATGATCCATCATCACAACAAAAGAATGATCAGGTAACTTACCAGTTGAATTAGTGGCTGTGACCTAATACGAACATTCTACAAATTACGACTCTCTACACACTTAGGAGGAAAGGCATTAGTAGCAAATATACAAACAGTGAATTAAAGCATTATTTGTTACTCCATTAGACACAATTTGTAGAGTACGGTGCCTGATTAACCGTTGTTCTTTGGCTCCTGTACTAGAATCAAAGATCCACATGGGAAGGTATCATCTATTATCATCATCAATGATTTCCTGCCCCTCAACCTCACTAACTTCGGTGGCAGGAATTGTAGTGGTATGAACGGTATTGTTGCTACCACGGCAATGCAGTAGCTGCCGCTGAGGCTGTCGATAAGCTCATTAAGCTGTTGTATGTTTTTCTCCTGAGATAATAGTATCTGCAAACAACATGTAAATCTTGTATGAGGTAAAGAGGGGGTCTGTAGAGCTGAAGCTTAGCAAAATCATGCCCTTGCAAAGTAAAATGGACAAAGATAGAGAAAGAACTTCCAAACAACAGTCAGAAGCTACCATGGTCAAATCTTGCATATCAAATTTGCTAAACTAAGTCACTCATTACCCATCAGTTTCTTTTATCACCAAAATAACAGGTATAACAGATTCATGAACTCGAAACTTATCATTCAGATTAAACAACCAATGTTCAAGTTAATCTTGGTGAGACATATTCTAGCATAGTAGTTTACTAATTTCATTACTTTCGAGAAGGAACAACTGTTATAAGTAATGAAGTGCACCAACTATTTTTCCTTACATGGTTATTCAAAGGCACAAACTCCCATGACATGGAACCCATTGTGAAATGTGAAGGACATTCACATGCGTGGATTTTCATTATAGTTACAATGGAACTCAATATTTCATTATTCAGGCCCTAAATCAAATCATTCTACACATCATAATCAGGACATCAGCTGGGATCAAGCCAAAATGCTACATCACAATGCAAAATTTCTTTGAAGTACACTTTCACTAATCAGGACCAAAGTTAATTGGATGTGCTCATCATTCCATTGATCTATTGGCATTGAGAGACTATAAGCACTAATTGCCTCCGAGGGATGTTGGATCATCTCCAAACTAGCAGAAACACTGAAAAATATTGTAATTGTCAAGCTCAAATGTGGGATCTGCACAAGAATTGATGAACATCTCGATCCTATTCTTGAGAGAATGACGGACGCACTCTTGTGTACTTAAACTTTCCCCCCAAAAAAAATCATGGATTGCAAAAGACTCTGCACAAAGATGATCATATGTGCATTCTACAAGATAATATGTTTACTCACAGATTTTCTTTTGTCCACCACATAGATCTTTGTGCATATTTTTTTTGCAAGTGCATATGAGATAACATGCTCTACATCTGCATGTCATTACATAATTTGTAACTACAAGTTGGAACAGTCTAATTACACCAGCAACTGGAAATAGCAGCCTGGCCTGGTTCCTAGAAACCTGTTCGCATTCCAATTTGTTCAAAAGTCACCTTTGAACTAACTCTGAACACCAAAGATGCACAAATAGACTATTAGCCCGTAACAGGCTTCACTTTGACATGGACTAGAAGGGCTGCACTTTTGCTGCACACCCAAAATGTCAGGAGCCAGATCTCAAAATGGGAAATGCAGGGTCTTTTGATACTTTGAATGGAATGGAGCTTTCTTTTTTACGAAAAATCCCTTGATTGTTCCTATATCTTATCATCTCTACCATCTTGCTGAACACACTAATATCCCTAAATCTGGCCATGCAATCCTAAGGTTCTAGAACAGTTGGTTGCCCATGAAAACAAGCCAGACACTCAGTACTTATGTAGTTACTGTTACTAAACAGTTCTCAATTCAATGTATGGAATCATCAGACTTTCCACGTAACAACAAAATTGATGAATGTCTCAATCCTATTGTTGACAGCGAATGATGGATGTAGTGCATCATCCACAGAAAAGCAGATCTAGACATAGTGGCACTGGCATAGTGGCACTGGCATACCTATTTTAACCAAATGCACACTTGTGCACGTACAAATTCATGGATCTGTACATTCATAGCTAGATCTGTCATAATAGTACATTTGCGCTTGCAAAAAATACTCTGTACAAAGATGATCGTATGTGCACTGTGAAAAAAAACTCGTCTTTGTGCATATTTCTTGGCATGTGCAGATGTGCCAACATCTAGATCCTTGATTTTCTTAGATTTTTGGAATCGTGTATTATGGGCTAAGACCCCGGCAGCACCAACAGGGACAGCAGCTATATCTCTCTAAGTTAGTATCTCTATCTTAGAGATAAGGTTAGTTAAGATTTGGATTGAGAGTTTGAGTACGGATTCAATTGTGGATCAAGTCAAGAGTGGTCCTATCTTGGAGTATGAAGGAGTAGTGTGTACCTTTTGGAATTAAGCAAGAATCCCGGAGCGAGAACCCCTCTCTCCCTCTCCAGAATCCTACCACATAACATCTTGCTTATGAACAAACCAGAATAAATCTAACCGAGTAGAAACTATGCCTGCAAACTCTTCTACGAAAAGGTCTGCAAACACTTGCTTATGTACCAAGGAGGGTCTCCGTCTTGTATGTTTTGGATGTTCTCGTATGCAAGGAAATGTATAATCCAGCTTATTAAAAATCAGATTCAACCTGTTGCTCTTAACTGACTGTCGCTATTGATAGGTCATCAAATATTCCTCTCAATCAACAGTTTAGAGATCAACTCAGGGCCAGCGCACTTTGGTTAGTCTCTAATAGCAACTCCGATTTCAATCTGTATCTCGATTTAATTTAGCTTCCACCATATAATTAAATTTAATTGATTTGTTTAAGAGGGAATAAATTAGAACAAACATGACAGATATTTCCTGTTGCTTCTAGCCAAAGAATGCACCGAACTTGCTGCTAATCTTGGTGGTGCCCACAGCAGGACTAAAAGGACCAACAGCTCATCGAACAAGAATCTTTTGGGTGTGCTCACCTTCTCCTTGACGGCGTCCTCCTTGGAGAGCACCTGCTGCCGCCGGCGCGCGGCGGCGGGGTCGGCGTCGGCGGCGTCCCCGATCTGCTGCTTCCACTCGAACTGCGACGTGATGATGAGCACGATCAGGAGGAGGACCAGAACTACCGGCCTCGTATTCATCACCGCGGCCGCCGGCGCCGATCAATCCAGGGACCCTGAATCGGAACCGCCCCGGAGAGCCCCGGATCTCCGGGTAGGGCGGCGGGCGGGACGGGAGGAGCAGGGAAGAACAGCAGATGTTGGGGGAGCTACCGGGAGAGAGGGGATGATAGCGGCGGAGGCGGAGGCGCTCGGGGAGGGGAGATGGTGGTGGCGTCGTGGGGGGAGAGGGGGGGAAGTGAGCGCGTGGACTGCTTTGTAAGGAGAAGGAGACGAGGTAACACGGAGACGAGGTTGTTGGGAAAGGGTGGTTTGGCCGTACGCTGACGAGGAGACGCATCACAGATGGCGTCCGCGGAAAATATTTGGATGTGACGAAAGGAATTTCAAAAATAATTTTACAACGTCGACACGAGATGCGTCTATAATGCTACAAACAAACTGCTAGATCTAAATTTCATCTATACATCGACGAATAAAAGAGGGTAAATTATGCTGTTTGTAGTAGCCAACAAATTTCATTGTTTGGCTAGTATTTACAGCGCCGGTTTGTCTTCTTTTCTTTTTTACTCAACGTGTGAATTGATCTTTGGATTTGAGATTTTGTAATGATACATGTGTGCTCAAAATTGTGGAATTTTTTTGATTTTTCTGTGGTGCTACCGTGACACATGAACCCAACTCCTATTCGATAATAATGTTTGTTTTTTAACATATATATCACAGGAGCACTGCCCATTTTATATAGATTAGAGTTTGAAAATACATATAAGAACATGCAATGTTTGACTTATGGTGATGATCTCACAAAAGTTTGTGTACTGTTGGCCTAAAAAAACGTTGTTGGCCCACTTACCAATCCATGTTAAGGAAAAGAAAATCAATCCATGTTAATGCTTTTTCCTTATTACGGAGGTCCCATTCCCCTAATGTTGATGAGGCGGCGGAGGCGGCTCGCCTGGGAATCTGTGAGAGAGACTCCACCGCCGGCGGAGGCGGCTGTCGGCTGCCGAGACGAGGAGGCCATGGCCGGTCATCACGGTGGGAGGTTGTGGACTGGTGGATGCGGGGCAGGCGGTGTGAGAGGTCAGAGGATTTATGTGTACATGGGGAGTTCTATTTACTCGCACGCAACTAACACTATCTAGTAACTACCAAGCGCGAACGGCCATCCCGCATTTCCTGGTGCCATGGCCGTTTCCTCGACTCTTTTCCTCCTCCTCCTCCACCTCTCGCTGCTCGCCTCGCCGGCGGCCGCCCGCACCGACGACCTCCTGGGCGCCGCGCGCGCGCCGGAGCTCTCCGCGTGGTTGCGCGCCGCGCGGCGGCGCATCCACCAGTTCCCGGAGCTGGCCTTCCAGGAGCGCCGCACCAGCGAGCTCGTGCGCGCCGAGCTCGACGCCATCGGCGTCCCCTACGCGTGGCCCATCGCGCGGACGGGCGTCGTGGCCACCATAGGGTCCGGACGAGAGCCGATCGTCGCGCTCCGAGCGGACATGGACGCCCTCCCCTTGCAGGTCCGGACTTTTATCTCTCTCTATCTCCGCCGCTTTGACGCCAGATTGCCAGAAACTATATTGTTTAATATTGTACTGGTTTCTTCATGAGCTGTGGATGTGTTTTCAAACATACTATATTACATCAATTGAAGAGAGATGCACTGGTCCGTGCATGTTGGTTTGGATCCAATTATGGATGTACATATATATTGAAGGTTAAATTCATGATTTAAGTTAGGTACTGCTTGGCGACGTGTGTTACATATGTTCACTCTGTTCAACACCGCGTTATTTTAGGTTCTGACACGATTTTTAACCTGCAACTTTGATTACTATTTTTCATACGAATATATTAGTAAAATATTATAAATATTATAATATTATAAATATATTTTTCATAATGGGTCTAATGGCAGTATTTTTATTTGATCAATCTTTATAATTTTAATGTATTAATAGTTAAATTAAAATTATTTGACTACGCATCTATGTCTAAATGGATGTAGTATTTGTTTAGTTTTTCTTTTGCTACCGGAGTGGGACAGGTAGAGAGAAGAGTTGTGACGCTTACATGGATCAAAAATGCTGTGCAGAGAGCAAAGAGAGGCGAGCCTGTTGCAGTGGGACTTCTGTATGTGTGAATCCACAAATTTTGCCTGTCGGCTCTTCTTCATCCAGCTATAAATATCATCGGAACTCAGAACAAATGAACAGAAATAAAATCTGGTGGCGGCAGAGCAACAGAACTTCAACTATCCTGATGCACGAGAAGCCTGCGAATATTGTACTTTCACCTGAGATATTTGTAGCTAGCCACTTAGCCATGAGCACTATGACATTTGAGCACTATGACATCTTCTTGTACTTGCGTTATCATTTGTGAAGATCCTTAATTAATTACTACTTGTGCTTGCTGGCCTACTCATGACACATTCCTTTGTTAGGAACTGGTAGACTGGGAATACAAGAGCCAGGAAAGTGGGAAAATGCATGCTTGCGGACATGATGCTCACACAGCAATGCTTCTAGGAGCTGCTAAACTACTTCAATCTCGGAAAAATGACCTAAAGGTATTACTCGATCAACAGATTCTAGTGAGCTCATCATGCCAGTTCCACGCTCCATATCCATAAAATTTATGTGATTTCTGTTCTCATCACCAGGGCACTGTGAAGCTTGTTTTCCAGCCAGCAGAGGAGGGCACAGGCGGTGCCTATTACGTTCTAGAAGAAGGCGTTCTCGATGACGCGTCGGCCATTTTCGGCTTGCATGTTGATCCAGCTCTTCCGGTAGGCGTTGTTTCATCCAGGCCAGGACCTTTTGCTGCCACATCAGGTCGATTCCTAGCAACAGTTACAGGAATAGGTGGGCATGCTGCAGGGCCCCACCAAGCCATCGATCCCATTGTAGCTGCATCCACTGCCATCCTCAGTCTCCAGCAAATTGTCTCCCGGGAAATCGATCCCCTCCAGGGTGCAGTATGTGATCTACTAATTACAATCCTCAATTATTTACAGACTGAAAAAAAAATCTAAGTTTCTTCTGTACTTTCTGAACTTTCAGGTTGTATCCATCACCTTTGTAAAAGGAGGAGAAACTTACAATGTGATTCCCGAGTCTGCGGCCTTCGGTGGCACCTTGAGGAGCATGACAAATGAAGGTTTATCATATCTAATGAAGAGAATCAGAGAGGTAAAGGTTCTTTTTTTTTCTCCAATCTAATCTGGATTGGAGAATGCTCCGATCGATCCGCAAAGTCTCTACTTTGTATTGCCATACATACAAGTGATAACAACATCCTGAATTCTCGATGCTTCTTCTGAAGATTGTCGAAGGGCAGGCTTCGGTACACCGTTGCGCTGCCTCTGTGGACTTCATGGAGGAGGAGATGAGGCCATACCCGGCCGTGGTCAACGACGAAGGGATGTATGCACACGCCAAGGCAGTGGCCGAGAGGCTGCTCGGCGAACAGAACGTCTGGGTCGCTCCCCAGCTCATGGGCGCCGAGGACTTCGGGTTCTACGCGCAGAGAATGGCCGGCGCCTTCTTCACCATTGGAGTCGGCAACGAGAGCACCATGGGGGCAGTCCGCTTCACCCACTCCCCCTACTTCGTGATCGACGAGGATGTGCTCCCCGTTGGAGCTGCCTTCCACGCTGCTGTCGCGATCGAGTACCTGAACAAGCATGCAGCAGCGTGAAACTGAACCTGAACCGAGAAATGGGCGTGCTTGGTTTGGGGAATCTGCAGGTAGCTAACTGAGCTTCCGTATGGAGGTAACCTGAGTGAATTTGTTTCGGTTTGCTTCTCAAATAACGCATGCCAAAATGGGATGCACATCGGACTAGATCAGGTTATCCTAGGCTCGACCTTTTATATATTAATTTTGAGTGAAGTGCACTATTAGTCCTAAAACTATAAGCGTCTAGACAATTTGGTCAGAAAACTGAAAAACATCACACTTTGGTCCAACAACTGGTTTAAGTGACTTACTTTGGTCTAAAAACGCACAGCGTGGCAATTTCATGCCACCGTGGCTCCGACGTGGCTGAGCTGCTCGTCCTTTGACGTTTGATCCAGGATTCAAGTAATTCAACGGTTGAGATAATTCAAAGATATACACACACAAAAATAATAACAAAAGAAAATAATAAAACGCCACCACCCAACCTCTCTCCTCCTCGCTCATTCCCCCTGCTCCCGCGCCTCCGATCCCTTCCAATGGCGGTGCCGCCATCCCCCCATCCTACTGGTGCTCTGTCCCGGTGAGGTCCGCCGCCTCGTCGTCTAGGTTGCCGTACGGGACCAGCAGCAGAGCACCGCTCCGCTCAGTCCTCCCCCGCCGCTGTTCTAGGGCGTGCGTCGCCGTCCTCTCCGGCGGGCGCTGCCGCCGGCCAGCCTCAGCCTCCCCTCCCTAACCTGGCGCCTCCCCCATTTCCGTGCTCCTCTCGTACAGCGCGCATGGCAACGTGCACGACAGGACCGGTGCCACCGGTGCCGCCGCTCGGCCAATCTCCCCCCACGCCTGAAGCCCCGCGCCGGCCCCGCTCCAGCCTCCCCCGCACCCGAAGCCTCCGCGCCCGCTCCAGCCTCCTCCGCACCGCCCCCGCTCCGGTCGGCCCCGCGCCACACCTCTCCCGCAACCGATGCCTCCGCGCCTCCCCCGTCGCGCCGCCCACCGCCCGCTTCACCCTGTCGTGCCGCCCGCCTTCCATCGCCGGGGAGCAGCCTTCCATGGCCACGGCAACCGCAAGAGGCAGCAGGCCGAGCAGCAGGAGGTGACCGCCGACCACCCGCTGTTCTTGTCCCCCGCGCCGGAGGCCCAAGGCGGCGGCGGCGAGCTTTGGTGTCGCGGACGAGCTTGGACTCGAGGGGGCGAGGATGCGGCAGCTGGCCTTCCGCATGATGCTGGCTGAGCTCCTCGACGAGAGCAAGCTTGTCCCTGTGGTGGTGACGAGCGACCAGGACGTCGCGCTCGCAGGGGTGCAGAGCGACGCTAGCCTCGTGGCGGCGGGGGACCTCTTCATGTGCATGGGAGAGAGCGGGCTCGCTGGGCTCACCGAAGCCGACAAGCGCTGGGCCATCGCCGTCGTGGCCGACCAGGCCGTCGACATCGAGGTACGACGGTGGCTACTGAGACCAAAACAGGGGATTGGAAGGAACTGAGAAGCAAAACAGGGGATTTTCCACGTCGGAGCCACGGTGGCACGAAATTGCCACGCTGTGCGTTTTTGGATCAAAATGAGTCACTTAAACCAGTTGTTGGACCAAAGTGTGACGTTTTTTAGTTTTCTGGCCAAACTGTCCAAACGCTTATAGTTTTAAGATTAGTGGTGTACTTCACTCATTAATTTTTATAATAGAAATTTAGGAGACTTATAAACTTTTGGGGCTAGCCACAGCCTGTCTTCTCTATGGCTACCAAGATTTTGGGCTGATTAATGCTTAGAAACAATAGGGATAATTCATAAAAGCCTTCTCGAATTGGGAAAGAAAGAAGAACCTACTTGCATTGCTCCCTTAGCAGGGAAAAGCTGCTTGCCATCGCGGCCTCCAAGCCATTTGTCGTCACCACCAGGGGTGGAGCCACGTAAGGCTATAATAGCGTATAGGCATCTGGGTCTAAAATTTGTTTTGTAGTAATGAGTTCGTGCACCATCCTAACTCATGTAAGATACACCTCCGTGACCAAAACACAGCAGCCAAACGAAGCACTCACCTTGTTGGTAAACCTAGGCCGATTTTAGTGTAGCTTTGCCCCTGATCACCATAGAGGGTAGCACCTCGTCGTGCCACCGCTTCCTCCTCGATGGACACTCCTCTCTCATTCTCTTCTTTGAATGGTGCTCGCCACCACCTCTCCCTCCTCCTCAATGTATGGTGCCACCCCTTGCCATTTGCCCTGCTGCCGCAGCTCCATTGCCCTATCGCGGTCGCTAACCCTAGCAGCACACGTAGTGCTGCAACCTAGAGGGAGCCTATTGTAGCTCCCTCTTGCTCTCCATCTGTGCTTGCTCCGGTTGCTAGTTGCTACTGCTCGATGGGAAAGGAGAGAGAGAGCGAGATAGGATTGATGTGTGACCCCTTTTCTTTAAATTTCTGATGTGTTGTATGGGGATGTGGCAAATACGTGGAGGTGATTTACATCCGAGTCAGCTAAAACTAATCTAGAATGGATGATGGTGAAAAATGGACCGTGTGGAAAATTCTAGCTATATTTAGACGGTTTTGATGTTTTAGGATGAAAAATAGACACATGTTAAAGTTCAGGGTTGGAAATGTGACTTTCCTCGCCGGGAAAGCACCAAGTATTTCGGGAAAAAAATTATGCTCATAGAATCAACTAAAGTACACACGCGTTAAGTGAAATATCGTGTGTCCGTATTAAGTGAGAACGTGGATTATCTAATATTTAACTAGCGTGGGCAGAAGGCGCGCACTCGTGCATGAACGCACGCACTCATGCACGCACGCACGCACTCATGCGTCCTGTACTCTCTGAAGACTGGAAGCCACGCTGCGAACTATATTCTGCTGCGCCCTGAGCAGAGCTGTGACTGAGCAGTTTTTGGTCGCGCTCGCATGGCTTCGTTTGCTTCTCAACTCCTCCCCCCTTGCTCCTCCTCCTCCTGTCCTCACACCTCTCGACCACCTCGTCGGCGACTACACCCGAAGACGACCTCCTGGGCGCCGCGCACGCGCCTTGGTTCGCCGCGTGGCTGCGCGGCCTGCGGCGCCGCATCCACCAGCACCCCGAGCTGGCCTTCTAGGAGCACCGCACCAGCGAGCTCGTGCGCGCTGAGCTCGACGCGCTCGGCGTCCCCTACGTCTGGCCCGTCGCCCGGACCGGCGTCGTCGCGACCATCGCCGGGGGCAGGGGCGCCGGACCCAACGTCTTGCTCCGGGTCGACATGGACGCACTCCCGGTGCAGGCCGGTAGCTGGTTTCTTTCATCCGCTCGTCATTGTTAAGATTGCTTCCGTCGTTGTTCGTTTAAACTTGCTTAAACATATCATCAAATCTTAAATGGTTTGGAACGGTGACTTTCTTTGATCTCACTTGATGCAAAATCACGAGACCACACGCGGAAACGTAAATCTAAATCAAGACACCGCAGAATTGGCAACGAGAGACACCGATATTTTTAACGTGGTTCGGCCATAAGGGCTACGTCCACGGAGTTTGACTACGGGCTCTCCTCCCATTGCCTTGATCTATTTGTGTTAGCTTGGTTACATTGTGTGGTGCCCCTTTCCTTATATAGGAGGTCAGGATATATGAGTCCAATTCTAACTCTATCCGTATCCTACTAGGACTCTTTCCTCCCCCCTCCGCCTGTAGTACCCTATTACAATACTACGCCTTCTCTAGTCCAACTTGTAGCCCACTCGTACACATATTCGACACAAACTCAACAAACTCCACCTTGACGAATATGTCCTTCGCCACCTTAAAGTCGTCTTATGCGAATCTCCGTGCACCTTGGACTTTGAGATTTTACCTTTACATCTCAATCATCTGAACCGCCGATGAGACTCCACTGCTACTCCCTGACTCCACCATTACTCCACCTGCAACTGTATTTTCTTTTTCATTCATCACTTGAAACTGAAGAAACTTTGCAGCCATATCTTGAGTCATCTCACTGAGCCAAATTCACAATTGCCTCATCCTTTCTTTGGGCAGTCTTTCGAGACCATTTTTGCCGCGTGCTTTTAGTCGCACGCCTCGCCACAATTCCCGTGTCGAGCCTCCGTAGTCTTGGTCGAAAATCTCCTGGGTAGCTAGCCCACACTTCTTCCAACCCTGCTGTTTTTCCCTCCATCAATTTATCCACAATTGATGCCGAGTCCCACGCCTCACCTCCGGACCACCGAGTACTCTGCTCCTCTGGATCACGTGTTCTTCAGATTGCCTGTAAGCTTTAACTCCTGAGATCTCGTCTCTTAAAGCCTCCCCTCAACCCCTGCTTATATAGCAGTCCTTGGACTCTCAAATCCAAGCCGGACTCCTATTCCGAGTCTCTTTCCTTCCAAAATTTGGAATCCACTTCGAATTAGAGCAAAAAACAGATTTAATCCCGATATTTGGCTGAAAAAACCTTTCAAAACACGTCCTTGCCTCCCCCACGCATTCTGGGCCCCTCCTGGACCTCCCAAGCCCCTCCAGCCCCACCTGGGCCGCTCCTAGGACCCGTCGAACCCCTCCTGGGCCCGCCTGAGCTCCCTCCGGGCCGGCCACGCCTGGGTCGGCGCCCTGCCCTGCCTGGGCCGCCCCGCTGGCCGAGCCGCGCGCCCACGGCTGGGCTGGCCTCGGCCGCCTGGGCCCAGGATAAATTGATGGAGGGAAAAACAGCGGTGTTGGAAGAAGTATGGGCTAGCTACCCAGGAGATCTTCGACCAAGGCTACGGAGGCTCGACACGGGAATTGTGGCGAGGCGTGCGACTGAAGACGCACGGTAGGCAAAGATGGTCTCGAAAGACTGTCCAAAGAAAGGATGAGGCAATTATGAATTTGGCTCAGTGAGATGACTCAAAATATGGCTGTAAAGTTTCTTCAGTTTCAAGTGATGAATGAAGAAGGAAGTACAGTTGCAGGTGGAGTCATGATGGAGTCAGGGAGTAGCAATAGAGTCTCATCGGCGGTTCAGGTGATTGAGTTGCAAAGGTAAAATCTCAAAGTCCAAGGTGCACTGATGAGACGGGGGCCTGATCTTTCGATGAGACGAAGGTAACTATCGATTTGGGTGGAGTTTGACCTTGACAATCAGACTATACCGTACGCGACGATACGCCTTAGCAATCGCTAAACCAACCTCCGATGGTTATTGACCTTGCCGTAGGCGCGATCAACCTGAACAACGAAGTTCGAGTTCCTGCAAGCAACCGAAGAACCAGCAAGAACTAAGATTGCAATCTGAAATTGCGAGTATAAAATTGGCACAAGAGCTAAAAGAACAAAGTGTGAGATTCCACTGGAGATCTAAACAAGGCGGTAGTCCTACACGACTTGTAGATGCAATATTGTAGCAGTAGCTAAACAACTCAATGAAACCCAATTAACCCTAGGGGTGGCAGCTACTACTTAAAGAGAGAAGAAAGGAAAAGGGGTACTGTTCACGCGCTGCGTGAACAGTACACGTGAACAGTACCAAACCCTAAAGGGGTTGGCATGGGGCCCCACTATGGCTTACAAGGCCCTTGGGCCCAAGAAAAAGGTGACGCAGCACCATCTATTAAGTATATGTCGTCCCTCACGGTGACTCCAGCCTTGTAGCGCCACCATCCTTCTCCTCACTTGAACCCATGTTCCTGAGTAACATAACATCATCTCCTTTAGGCAGCATCATGGAGTTCATAGCAAATGACGGAGCTCCAAGAAACGAATTTACCTGACAATTAAGTTGGCGTGCTCGAGCTCGTGTTACAGGACCCTTTACTAAGGTTGTATCGATGTTAGGGATGTCCTCATCATCCTCCCCTTCTTGAAATGACGTCGTCCTCGACGGCAACTCGTCACCCTCACCCAAATATGGCTTCAAATCTGCAACGTTAAAGGTGGGACTAACCCCAAAGGTTGCAGGGAGATCAAGCTTATAGGCATTATCATTAATCTTGTCAAGCACTTTGAAAGGACCATCAGCACGAGGCATGAGCTTAGATTTGCGCAAATCAGGAAAACGATCTTTTCTCAAATGCAGCCAAACTAAATCACCTGGTTCAAACACAATATGTTGTCGACCCTGACTACCAGCAAGTTTATATTTAGCATTCATGCGCTCAATGTTTTCTTTAGTTGTCTCATGCAGTTTCAATATCAAATCAGCATATTGCTTAGCATCAAAATTAACCTTCTCCGAAGATGGAAGAGGCAATAAATCAATAGGTGCACGAGGTATAAAGCCATAAACAATCTCAAAAGGACACATCTTAGTGGTAGAATGCAGCGAACGATTATAAGCAAACTCAATATGAGGTAAACATTCTTCTCACAGACGCAAATTTTGTTTCAAAACAGCCCAAAGCATAGTAGACAATGTTCTATTCACAACCGCAGTTTGTCCATCAGTTTGGGGATGACAAGTAGTAGAAAACAAAAGCTTAGTCCCCAATTTAGCCCATAAAGTTCTCCAAAAATGGCTAAGAAATTTAGTATCACGATCGGACACAATAGTGTTAGGCACACCATGCAAACGTATAATTTCACGAAAGAACAAATCAGCAACAACAGTGGCATCATCAGATTTGTGACAAGGAATAAAATGTGCCATCTTACTAAATCGATCCACCACAACAAATATACTATCCCTCCCATATTGGTCGTAGGCAGCCCCAAAACAAAATCCATAGATATATCTTCCCAAGGCACACTAGGAACAGGTAAAGGCATATATAAACCATGAGGGTTAAGTCGTGACTTAGCTTTTTGACATGTAGTGCAGCGAGCAACGAATCTCTCCACATCCCGTCTCATCTTTGGCCAAAAGAAATGACCAGCCAGCACGTCCTCCGTCTTCTTAACGCCAAAATGACCCATCAACCCTCCTCCATGCGCCTCATGTAACAACAAAAGACGAGAAGAGCTAGCTGGGATGCATAGCTTATTAGCACGGAACACAAATCCATCATTAATGACGAACTTGTTCCATGTGCGACCTTCTCTACAATTCTGCAATACATCTTTGAAGTCAGCATCATGCACATATTGATCTTTGATGGTCTCCAAACCAAAAATTTTGAAGTCAAGTTGTGAAAGCATGGTATAACGACGTGACAATACATCTGCAGTAACATTTTCTTTACCCTTTTTGTGTTTGATAACATAAGGAAAAGACTTAATGAACTCAACCCACTTAGCATGTCTACGGTTCAGTTTAGCTTGACTTCAGATATGCTTTAAAGATTCATGATCAGAATGTATAATGAACTTCTTGGGCCACAAGTAATGTTGCCATGTTTCTAAAGTCCGAACGAGAGCATAAAGTTCTTTGTCATAGGTTGAATAATTCAGACTAGGCCCACTGAGTTTTTCACTAAAGTAAGCTACAGGTTTGCCTTCTTGTAATAAAACACCACCAAGCCCTATGCCGCTAGCATCACACTCAAGCTCAAACATCTTATTAAAATCAGGAAGTTGCAGCAAGGGGGCATGTGTTAACTTATCTTTTAATATCACGAAGGCGTCTTCTTATGCGTCACTCCAAACAAAAGGTACATCCTTCTTGGTAAGCTCATTGAGCGGCGCTGCAATGGTGCTGAAATCCTTCACGAACCACCGATAGAAACCAGCAAGTCCGAGAAAACTCCGCGCCTGTGTGACCGTTTTAGGAGTCGGTCAACTCTGTATCGCCTCGACCTTGGCTTGATCAACTTCAATGCCCTGCGGGGTCACAACATAGCCAAGAAAAGAGACTCGATCCGTGAAAAAGTGCACTTCTCGATGTTGCCAAATAATCGTGCATCACGTAAAGCATTAAAAACAGCACGTAAATGGTCTAGGTGCTCCTCTAATGACTTGCTAAAAATGAGTATATCATCAAAGTATACTACCATAAACCGTCCTATGAAAGCTCGCAAAACTTCATTCATTAATCTCATGAAAGTGCTAGGGGCATTAGTCAATCCAAAGGGCATAACTAACCACTCATATAACCTGAATTTAGTTTTGAAAGCTGTTTTTCATTCATCACCCAATTTCATACGAATCTGATGGTAGCCACTTCGCAAGTCTACTTTAGAGAACACGACTGAGCCACTAAGTTCATCAAGCATGTCATCTAGTCGAGGAATAGGATGACGATAGCGAATTGTAATATTATTAATGGCTCTACAGTCTACACACATGCGCCAAGTACCGCCTTTCTTAGGAACAAGAATAACAGGAACAGCACAAGGACTAAGGGATTCGCGAACATAACCTTTTTCAAGAAGTTCTTGCACTCGTCGCTGAATCTCCTTGGTCTCCTCGGGGTTTGTACGGTACGGTGCACGGTTGGGCAGTGAGGCGCCGGGAATCAAATCAATCTGGTGTTCAATGCCTCTCATAGGTGGCAGCCCCGGCGGTATTTCTTTTGGAAACACATCAATGTATTCCTGCACAAGGTTAGCAACAGCAGGAGGCAAAGAAGGAGGCATATCCTCAAATGAAAACAAAACTTCTGTGCAAATCAGTCCATAGCATGCATGAGAACTAGCATCTATTTCTGAAATTTCAGCACGTGTGGCTAGGAATGCAGCACCTTTCAATTTGATTTCCTTAGATGAGCTAGGGGTCGCTTTGTTCAATTTATTAGATTGTTCTAACTCATGAACTACTTGCTGATTTTCAGATTTAGCATGCTTTCTATGTTTATTTCTGCTAGCCCTAGCAAGATCATCATGTAAAATTTGCTCAGGGGACATAGGGTGTAGAACTATTTTCTTTTCATTATGCGAGAGAGTATATTGATTAGTTCGACCATCATGTATACAATGTTTATCATACTGCCATGGTCGTCCTAATAACATGGAACAAGCTTGCATAGGCACAATGTCGCAGTCAACATATCATGATATGATCCTAAAGAAAACTGAACTCTCACCATGCGTGTTACCTTTACTTTGCCGCCATCATTGAACCACTGAATGTAATAAGGATGTGGGTGGGGCCGCGTAGGTAAAGTGAGCTTCTCCACCATGTCGGCGCTGGCTAAGTTATTGCAACTCCCTCCATCAATGATTATGCGAATGGAACACTCCTTAACGACACCTTTAATGTGGAAGAGGTTGTGGCGCTGACTCTTCTTGTCTCGAACAATTTGAGCACTAAGCACACGGTGGGCTATAATGCTCATGTACCGGTCGGCATCTGCAGCAGTCACATGCTCTTCGTCTTGATCGGACTTGACGTCGCTTTGGTCATGTTTAGCAAGCAAAGCATAGGTATCCTCATCAAGATCACTCGCGGAGTCGTACTCGCCATCTTCACGAATGAGCAGTACGCGCTTGTTAGGACAGTCCTTCATGATATGGCCGAAGCCCTTGCAACGGTGGCACTGAATGTCCCTTGTTCTTCCAGTGGAGACTACCGATGACGAACTCTTAGCAGGAGTTGACAAAGCAGTTTTTGTCGGTGCCAGAGAACGGTATGCTGAATTGGATGGAGCATGAGCCGAGCTGGAGGTCGTAGGTGGTGCTGTAGCGGTACGAGTGGGTGGAGCAGCACGTGGTGTCCACGTGGAAGCACGAACTGCAGAAAAGTTAGTACGCTGTCTCGAGCGGCCCTGCACTTCATGTTCAGCATGTATAGCAAGGTGGAATAAACGAGTGATAGATGTATAGTCCTTATAAGCAAGAATATCAGCAATCTCTCTATTCAATCCACCCATAAACCTAGCCATAGAAGCTTCCTCATTTTCATTTAAACCACAGCGTAGCATGCCCATTTGCAATTCTTGATAATATTCTTCGACAGACCTATTTCCTTGATTTAAGCGCTGTAATTTATTCAATAAGTCTCTAGCATAGTATGATGGAACGAATCTATGTCTCATCAATTGTTTTAATGCCTCCCAAGTGGTTGGGATCTGATGCGGGTGTATTCTACAGTGTTCCTTCCACCAAACAGAAGCAAAATCAGAGAACTCACTAGTAGCAGCCCTAACACGTGTGTCCTCTGGAAATTCATGGCATGCGAATTTCTGATCGACTAGTAACTCCCATGTGAGATATGCATCTGGATCATATTTACCTTCGTAAGGAGGTATAGTGAATTTTACCTTAGAGAAAGCGTCATCTCGTTCACGGTCTCTCCGTGGAACACATCGCATACCATATCGGTTGTAGCGTTGCCGACGGTGATCCCGGTCGTTGTTGTGGTTGACGTCATCCTCATCTTCAGAATCAGCACTGTAGTCGTTCTCGTCCGTTGGTCCGTGTCGTGCGTTGGCTCCGGATCCCACGGATGCTGCTGGTCATATCACCGAGGCATTGTTGGTCGCAGACGAAGGAACTCGTTGGGCACGTGGGACTCCATTGTTGGCTGGAAGACGAGGGGCAGGTATCGAAGAACCTGCAAGATTATCAAGGCGAGCCAATATGGCAGCAATGTTAGCGTTAGCAGTCGCCTGTCCATTCTCAATAGCTTTGAGGCGGTTCTCCTGTGTTTGCATTCGCTCATTGCTCCTGTGGAGATCATCCGTGAGACCCTTAAGGACATCTTCTTCCCCACCTGCCATGGTTAGCAAAAGGAAACAATCCCTAGTACTACTGGAATATGGGGGGGATGGGTGGCAAGAATCTCAACAATTCAGTAGCAAATACCAAACTCTTACCAGTTCTTACCGTGCTGCAGTGGTTGTCGGCCTTTGGCGGTGTCAAAGATGATCAAGAGGTTAATATAGCAATTACCAAGGTGACCGAACACAGTACAATATAGGAAGGTGGAGCTTGGTTGGCTTCGTATGGTAGCAAGGAGTAGCAACTATGAATGCAGCAAACGCAAGTTGAATGAATGTTCAAAGTACTAGTCACTGTTGCTGAAACCTAGCTAGACCAATGAAAAGCTAATCGATGTCCTGTAAACAATGCCCCAGAAGGTACTGAAACTGCAAAGGATGAGTGTTATCTGAGAATTTTTTTTCTTTTTTTCTTTTTTTCTTTTTTCTTTTTTTTTCTTTTTCTCAGAACCCACTCAATAACTCAGAGAAAATAACAGTAGTCTAAGACGTGGCGGCCAAAACTCAGCACAAGCCTTGCCGTGGCAGAGATGAAGCAAAGCAAATGTTGATACTCTGCTGCCGTGGCAGCAAAAATTGCCGTTTTTCTTGCCGCGGCAGGAAAATGGCAGCATCGGGGAGGGAGTTTGGCAGCTCCGATTGTCGAACGGTTTTCACAGCTGTGAGCAGGAGGGCAAACTCTATATCCCCAGAAATTTTGAGCCAATTCTGAGAAAGTCGACGAAACGACTAGCGCAAATCCCGGCCCGAAATCGAAGATTTTGAAAATGGCTCCGAACAAAATTGCTCGGCAGAAGTTGGGAGCAAGGTGGAAAGCAAGTCCTCGACTCAAGCTAATCAGGGAAACAAGAATCACCCAATTCGGAGTCCGGGTGAAGGAGATATGCCCTCCGGAAAATGAGAAAAAGTAACGGAAAAACTTCCGGAGCGAAAAAGTCCCACTTAGAAGCGGAATTTTGAGGGTCAAGACGGGTACAAGTGTATACACGTGTATTTTTATCAGATGCGCCTCGTCGTTAGCTTCGATTTGAGTGGTCGTGGACCCAAAACGAACTTCGTATGAGAAAGTTATGGCTGTTTTTCTGAAACCTCTCAAACTAGAGTTGGATCTGGACTCTTCAGCTACTCCCCTTGCCGCGGCAGCGGATTTTGCTGTTTTTCTTGCCGCGGCAGAACTTTGTTGGCTGCTACAGAGAGTTTGGATGCACGAAAAGGGCTGAAATTTTTGGGGCAAGATCAGCACATATATATCTCCCAAACGGCAGAGTTTGAGCCCAATCCGAACACTTGAGTTTTTGGAGACTGAAACTAGTACGAATTGTGTTTGCCCTGGACTCTTCTTCTTCCCGAAATCAATCTACTCAGCAAAAGATGGTGGGAAGGTAATGGCAGCAAGGATGCAAGACACGACAAGCAAGACACCAAGATCTAAACTATGACCAGCAACGTGACACGACAATGCAACAGAAATTCAACAATGCAAATTCACTGAAAGATAGATGCAAAGGCACAGATTGGCTTGGACAGGGAAAAAAACGAGCCTAATCTACTTTTTTTTGAAGGCTTTTTTTTGGACAATAGGTAAAAACAGATCTAACTACGAAAACGATAAATCTCACCGATCAACTTGAGCTCTGATACCACTTGATGAGACGGGGGCCCGATCTTTCGATGAGACGAAGGTAACTATCGATTTGGGTGGAGTTTGACCTTGACGATCCGACTATACCGTACGCGACGATACGCCTTAACAATCGCTAAACCAACCTCCGATGGTTATTGACCTTGCCGTAGGCGCGATCAACCTGAACAACGAAGTTCGAGTTCCTGCAAGCAACCGAAGAACCAGCAAGAACTAAGATTGCAATCTAAAATTGCGAGTATAAAATTAGCACAAGAGCTAAAAGAACAAAGTGTGGGATTCCACTGGAGATCTAAACAAGACGGTAGTCCTACATGACTTATAGATGCAATATTATAGCAGTAGCTAAACAACTCAATGAAACCCAATTAACCCTAGGGGTGGCAGCTACTACTTAAAGAGAGAAGAAAGGGAAAGGGGTACTGTTCACGCGCGTGAACAGTACACGTGAACAGTACCAAACCCTAAAGGGGTTGGCATGGGGCCCCACTATGGCTTACAAGGCCCTTGGGCCCAAGAAAAAGGTGACGCAGCACCATCTATTAAGTATATGTCATCCCTCACGGTGACTCCAGCCTTGTAGCGCCACCATCCTTCTCCTCACTTGAACCCATGTTCCTGAGTAACATAACATCATCTCCTTTAGGCAGCATCATGGAGTTCATAGCAAATGACGGAGCTCCAAGAAATGAATTTACCTGACAATTAAGTTGGCGTGCTCGAGCTCGTGTTACAGGACCCTTTACTAAGGTTGTATCGATGTTAGGGATGTCCTCATCATGCACGGAGGTTCGCACAAGACGGCTTCAAGGTGGTGAAGGACATATTCGCCAAGGTGAAGTTTGTTGAGTTTGTGTCGAATATGTGTACGAGTGGGTTACAAGTTGGACTGGAGAAGGCGTAGTATTGTAATAAGATACTATGGGGGGGGAGTCCTAGTAGGATACAGATAGAGTTAGAATTGGACTCATGTATCCTGGCCTCCTATATAAGGAGGGGGACACCACACAATGTAACCAAGAAAACACAGATCAAGGTAAGGGGAGGAGCGTCCGTAGTCAAGCCCCGTGGACGTAGGTCTTGTGGCCGAATCATGTTAAAAACGTCGGTGTCTCTCATTGCCAATTCTGCGGTGTCTCGGTTTAGATCTACGCTTCCGTGTGTGGCCTCGTGATTTCGCAACAAGTAGTATCAGAGCGCGAGGTTCAAGTAGTTCTTGAGGCGGGTGCAGAGGAATCCAGCGGTACGAGACGGAGGATGGCGGCATGTGCACAAAGCGAGGTGGAGCCTGGAGCATGTCGTGAAAATTCGCTTCAAGAGGCACAGGAATTTGCACAAAATTTTATGTGGGAGAAATTATTGCGCGACGTAGAGCAAAGAAAAAAAAAGAAAGGCTAGGCGGCGGCGTGGCGGCGTCGGCCGGGAGCCACCGCACACGGCCGGCAACCGGCCGAGCACGCCAGGTTGCCACCACCAGCAAGGCAGGCGGCCCAGGCCAGCAGGAGCCCAGGTGGAGCGCGCGGTGGCGGCCCAAAGCGAGGCGAATGGCCTAGCACGCGGCCCAGGCAAGGCGGCCCAGGCGCGCGCGCGGCCAGGCGGCCTAGGCGGCGGTAGGCCGGCTCAGCTGGGAGCAGGAGGCCCAGCGGGCGATGGCGGGGTGGCCCAGGGGGGTGGAGGCGGCCCGGGGGTGACGCGATAGACCCATGAGCAACCCGGGGCGGGCCTGGAGGGGCGGCAGAGGCCCGGGAGGAGCCCAGAAAGCCCAGGTGGGGCTCGGGGAGGCCTAGGAGGGGCCCAGAACACGTGGGGCCGGCCTAGGAGGTGTTGGGAAGGCCCAGGACGTGATTTTTTGGTTTTTCAGCTAAATTTCTGAAAGGAATTTGTTTTTGGTCAAACTCAAATTGGGTTCCGAATTTTTGGGAGGAAAGGGACTCGGAATAGGAGTCTGGCTTGGATTTGAGAGTCCAAGAACTGCTATATAAGCAGGGATTGAGGGGAGGCTTCAAGGGACGAGATATCAGGAGTTGAAGCTTACAGGCAACCTGGAGAACACATGATCCGGAAGAGCAGAGTACTCGGTGGTCCGGAGGTGAGGCGTGGGACTCGGCATCAATTGTGGATAAATTGATGGAGGGAAAAACAACGGGGTTGGAAGAAGTGTGGGCTAGCTACCCAGGAGATCTTCGACCAAGGCTACGGAGGCTCGACATGGGAATTGTGACGAGGCGTGTGGTCAAAGGCGCATGGTAGGCAGAGATGGTCTAGAAAGACTGTCCAAGGAAAGGATGAGACAATTGTGAATTTGACTCAGTGAGATGACTCAAAATATGGCTGTAAAGTTTCTTCAGAATGAAGAAGGAAGTACAGTTGCAGGTGGAGTCATGGTGGAGTCAGAGAGTAGCAATGGCGTCTCATCGGCGGTTCAGATCATTGAGCTGCAAAGGTGAATCTCAAAGTCCAAGGTGCAAGGAGGTTTGCACAAGACGGCTTCAAGGTGGCGAAGGACATATTCGTCAAGGTGGAGTTTGTTGAGTTTGTGTCAAATATGTGTACGAGTAGGTTACGAGTTGGACTAGAGAAAGCGTAGTATTGTATTAGGATACTAGGGGAGTCCTAGTAGGATACGGATAGAGTTAGAATTAGACTCATATATCATGGCCTCCTATATAAGGAAGGGGACACCACACAATGTAACCAAGCCAACACAATGTAACTTGCAAGACAGTTATGAGATGAGGAGGAGCGTCCGTAGTCATGTCCCGTGGACGTAGGCTTCATGACTGAACCACGTTAAAAACATCGGTGTCTCTCATTGCCAATTCTACGGTGTCTCAGTTTAGATCTACGCTTCCGTGTGTGGCCTCGTGATTTCGTAACAGAGTTGGTGAGCATTCAGATTTCAGACCATTGATTTCTCAAAAATAAAACATTCAGACATTGGATGAGGATCACTATCTCTTACCAAAAAGAAAATAAAGATATTAGGGCAGGATGTGAACATTGATGGTTGCTTATGAAATTTAAAAATTGCTAATTTTTCGATGCTCGGTGGTTTATCATGCGATACAATTGTGTCGACTAATGAACATATCCTCCAATCACAGTATAGTTTCATTAGCTGGAAGATACGTCAATTTACGTGCTTCTATTTTTTGTCCTTGCGATAATGAAAGGCACAACACCCAGGGTATCTTAAATACTTGATTTCTCTTGTATGTTTCAACTATTAAGTCTATCATCTTTTCACCAGTTTCAAATGTGTGACTAACAAGAAGCTCATTGCATCAGCCGAAGCAGTAACCTTTGCCATCACCGATTTGTTTGATTTGTTGCATCATAAAACCAATTGGGAACAATTGGAGAAAACTCCAAGGTGCAGGAAACAAGATGTCCCTTTAATGGTGCATAGATCAGCAGGAAGATGAGACGGCAGGAAAAAGTATTTTTCTAGAGTTTATCGATAGTATTTGAGCTGTGTTATGGAAATATTCACCAACCCTTTTAACACGGAAACGATTCGTACTGTATTGCTTATTGCACGACAGCAAGCGTTAATCCAATCAAATATGACATGTTCAATAGTAAGACAGCGAATGACACTGCAAAGTACACTTTGCGTGCAGTATGAACATGTCTGAGTATGATTTGCACACCAGATATATGCTCTGAATTATTAAGTAGAGATGTTAAGATCTGTCGGAGCGCAGACAGGTCCAGTCTACTCGGGCCTGCAGTACGGATCCTTCTTTATGACTGAGTCTGTTTCATGTACAACTCGAGTCACTTTTATGCCACCTATTATAAATACCTCTTGCGTGCTACCCGCACGAGATATTGATCTAATTGTTTGCCCCTATGTTTTGTTAACTCTCCCTACAGTGAAGATCGTTATTGTGTGCCTGTGATTTTTTCCCGCAAGGGTTTTTGATGTAAAAATCAGTGTTTCCGTTCTTGATTTTACTTTGTTTTTGCATGTCGTTTTTCTAACAATATTAATCTATAAGAACATTGTATGTTGTAGATCACTAAAGTCTAGTTAGTATGTGGTTGTGTGCATCTAGCCATGCAGAGGCCAGGAGATAACTCTTTTGATATCTAAAAAAATTATTTAGTCAGTATATATGCATAGTACAAGGATTATAATTTGTCAGTGATTATGATGCTTAGAATTTTGTTGACAATGATACCTGGTCCTTGAGCAGGAAATGGTAGATCGGGAGTACAGGAGCCAAGAAAATGGCAAAATGCATGCGTGTGGACATGATGCTCATGTGACTAAGCTTCTAGGCGCCGCTAAGCTACTTCAATCTCGAAAAGAAGATTTGAAAGTATACCGAAACCATAAGGTTAACTCTGCCATGGTGAAATCCAGATCATTGTAGAATATCATAAGAAGATATTTATGTTGGAAAAGAACCGGTGATCACAAAACAAATAGTAAATTGAGTAGTTCACAAAGAACAATGATGATGTTTTGTTAATCCAAATAATTAAGGTGGTTTCGTGCTTGTAGGCTCATAAGTCAATCAGGTTCAGCATAATTAATACACTTAATACAACTAAGTACTATAAGTTTATAACATCCGTTTGAAGTGGCACAATTACGAATGACAAACGATGATGAATTCGTGTCGTTCTTGTTTTTATCTTCAGGGTACTATCAAGCTCGTATTCCAGCCAGCTCAGAGAGCTACGCCGGGGCCAATTTAGGAGGAGGTATCCTGGACGATGTCTCGGCCATTTTCGGCTTGCATGTTTCCCCACGTTTTCCTGTAGGCGTCGTGGCATCCCGGCCAGGATCTTTCCTTGCAGCATCAGGTCGTTTCACCGCGACGGTCACCGGAAAAGATGGGCACGCTGGTGGCCCTCACCACACCGTCGACCCTGTTGTTGCTTCATCCTACGCCATCCTCAGCCTTCAGCAACTTGTGGCCCGCGAAACCAATCCTCTTGAGATTGCCGTATGCGATCAATGGCTTTTAGCAATTCTGCATAGTTAGATATACATATTTGGTTAAGAAAAAGTTTTGATCAATAATTATTCTATTAATATGTTATTGATTTATGTGATGCAAAATCATAATCATAAGTACTTTTAAATACTAATTTAATGATATTAATTTTATGTCACGTAAATAACATATTAATAGAGTAATTATTAATTAAAATGTTACTTTAATCAATTAAAATATACCTTACATTTCTAGACGGAAGGAATATTAAGCAGGTATATTTGGAGGTGACAGTCATCGTGTCACCATTTGCTCCCGTAACACGGAGAAGTGAGTAATCATCTGGTTGCTATACTAATTTCAGGTGGTGTCTGTCACATTGCTGAGAGGAGGCGATGCTTACAATGTCATTCCTGAATCCGCAACGTTTGGCGGCACCTCTAGGAGCATGACAGATGAAGGCCTATCATATCTCATGAAGAGGGTCAAAGAGGTAGTACGTGCTCATTAAAGTAGCCCATTTTCTCTTATCTGAATTTTCAGTTTGTAGTCTGTACAATGTTTACATCGATCATTAACAACCTGGCGTGCTTCTTCAAAAGATCATACAAGCCCAGGCCGCCGTGAACCGCTGCACCGCCACCGTCGACTTCATGGAGGAGGAGCTCAGGCCGTACCCGGCCACCGTCAACGACGAAGGGATGTATGCCCATGCCAAGGAAGTTGGCCGAGGCCATGCTTGGGGAAGCTAATGTGAAGATGGCTCCCCGGAGCATGGGCGCCGAGGACTTCTCGTTCTACGCGCGGAGAGCGGCGAGCGCTTTCTTCATCAGCGTCGGCAACGAGACCACCATGGTGAACGCGCATCCTGTGCACTCGCCGTATGTCGTCATGGACGAGGGCGTGCTCCCGATTGGAGCTGCGTTCCATGCTGCTGTTGCAATCGAGTGTCTGAACAAGCATGAGCGCTCCTGAAACTACTGGATCGAGAAAGCAGTAGCAGTCTCGGACAGGTCCAGGTGCGCGTGCGGCTTGGATTCTGGAGTGGAGCAGCAACATATCTTCTGGTGTCAGATCAAGCCATGTCCAGGGGACCTCCTGGGCGCAGCGCGCGCCCTGGGTTTCCCCGCGTCGCTGCGCGGCCTGCGGCGCCGCATCCACCGGCACCCGGAGCTAGCCTTGCAGGAGCGCCGCACCAGCGAGCTCGTCCGCGCGGAGCTCGACGCGATCGGGTTGCCTTACTCGTGGCCCGTCGCCCAGACCGGCGTCGTGGCCACGATCGTCGTCGTCGTCGGCGGCGGCGGCGCTGGGCCGGTCGTCGCGCTCTGGGCGGACATGGACGCCCTCCCCCTGCAGGAGCGCGCGCTTTCCGATTCGGGTCTTACGAGAGGTTCAAGTTAGGATATTTTCGTGTGCAAATAGGTCTAATTATTTCGATCAATTCGATCGACTGCGCATTTAAATTCGATAAAACTGAAGAAACTCTATAAAATTGGATGGCAGTATGGCACGACCCGCATCGACGGCGAATTAGTAAGCAATCTTATCAAATTGGAATAGTGCAGAGAAGATTAGCATGGCCTCTTCGCCCAAGGATGACACGCACAAATTGACCACGAATTAGCAACCAATCCGTTGACTACTATTTGCCAATGTACAACATAACAACCGTTTGTTAGAACTTAGAACATTAATTTGAACTGATGCATATAATCGAGACGGTACAAACCGCATAATAATCGCTACCTCTTTTTAGAACATTGGGAAGATTGATGCATATAATGCGGTAGCACAAGACAAGGCACAGCATGATAGCGCATAGGCATGATGTTTTCAGTATACTCCTTAATTGCACAATTGCACTTGTCTTGCATTTCCTGTCCTCATGCCCTCTTCCCTGACTTTAGATTTTGCATCTCTTTCATATTGTCAAATGTGGCCAGATCATGAAGCTGTGGGCTTTGGTCAAGTCCAGTATGTATCAACTAGTATTTGTGTTATTGTTCTGCTCGGTGGCGAACTGGTAATCGGCCAATTCCAATCAGTTCCAGCGACAACTTTAAGCCATAAAACCCACCAACCAAGGAAAAAACTTGCCTATAGCAATCATACATATGCGTCTCATCTTAGAATCAAATAATGTTAATTAATCTAGCAAGGGGTTGACATAAGTCCAACCATGGAGGAAACAAAGGACGGCAAGAAAATAGGAGTATTCTACTATTGAAGGAGTGGAGCATTGAGGCACTATTATTCATATTCTGTATTTCCTGCAACAATGTTGCATGTCCTTTTGTCAGTAATTTATACACCTTTGTGAGTGCACTTTTTTAAAGATCAACAGGGCTGGTCGCCCCCGTTCCATTACCTTTGTGAGTGCTCCTAATTAGAAGCTTGATGAACAGCTCTGCTTTTCTCGCCATTTGACAGGAATTGGTAGATTCGGAATACAAGAGCAAGGAAAGTGGGAAAATGCACGCTTGCGGGCATGATGCTCACACAACAATGCTTCTAGGAGCTGCTAAGCTACTTCAATCTCGGAAGGATGACCTCAAGGTATTATGTCACCATGTGAACTTGACCTTGACCATCCTTCATAGCAAAAATTACATCATTATAGAACAGTCAGATAATCTTATGGTGGCAACTGACAACCATCTTTGTTTACTTAAATATGTATAGATTGTGTTTCTTTTCATAGTCACTAACGTTCAAACAGTATAAATTCAATGCCCTGATTCCTGTAATCTTTCATATACTGGTACTTACTCTGAATAATAATTTGGTAACTTATGTAGTTGTTTCTTGTTTCATTAGGGTACTGTGAAGCTTGTTTCCAGCCAGCAGAAGAAGGTTTTGCCGGGGCACACGATGTTCTAGAGGGTGTTCTACAGGATGTGTCGGCCATTCTTGGTTTGCATGTCGATCCAAGCTTTTCCAGTAGGTGCCGTCGCCTCCAGACCAGGGCCATTTCTTGCAGGGTCAGGCCGTTTTTCAGCAACGGTCACTGGAAAAGGCGGTCACGCAGCGAGCCCCGCACCATGCCGTAGATCCCATCTCGCGGCATCCTCTGCCATCATCAGCCTCCAGCAGATTGTAGCCAGAGAAACAGATCCCCTCCAGGCTGCGGTATGTGATCAGCTTAGCAAGCTTGCATTAGCTGCATTGTGCTGTCTCAAATATCCAGCCTATGTTGTGTTTACTTTTGTGCATCTGATGTCTTCCTTTGTAGACGATATGATCTTCTTGTTGTGTTGTAAACGATATGATCTTCTTGTTGTACTTTCACGTGGTCTCTGTAACATTCATGAAAAGCAGGTGATGCTTACAATGTCATTCCCTTCGGTGGCACGTTCAAGAGCTTGACTACAGAAGGCCTATCATATCTTAAGAAGAGGATTCAAGAGGTAAATTAATCAAATAAATTATTTTCTTCTTCAACTTATCTAAAACTAATACAATCATAGGTAGTCCAGTCAAATGCTGCAATATTTCGCACTGTACATGTAATTGCAAATCTGCAATTGGTGACCTGATGTTCTTTGGAAGATCATAGAAGCACATGCCATCGCGCGCTGCGACTGTCGACTTCCTGGAGGAGGAGCGCAGGCCACACGCAGCCACTATCAACAACAAAGGGATGTATAATCACGCCAGGGCAGTGGCCGAGGCCATGCTTGGAGAAGGCAACGTCATGGTAGGTGTCCCATTCATGGCCGCCAATGATTTCTCATTCTACACGCAGAGGTTTACAGGGGCATTGTTCATGATCGGACTCCACGCGAGGCCTTGGAGACGGCGGTGCATCCGCTGCACTTCCCCCACTTTGTGATCGATGAGGATGTGCTCCCGGTAGGAGCTGCCTTCCATGCTGCTGTGGCAATGGAGTACTTGAACAAACGTGCAACCGTGGCAAAGTGAACCTAGAAATACTGATTTTGGTTTTACAGGTCAGGATGCTAAAGTTTGCAACTTGGCAATAGTTAAGCTACTGGTGTCCTATGATTTGCTTTCGTTTGTGGAACTGAATTCTGCAAGTGTATTGGAAGGGGGTTCTCATTGTAATTTGGTCCATGGGGTCATACCCTTGAAAATGGTATATTGTGTGGCCTAGGAATACGGCCAGTTTGTTTAGAATTGTGTACAATCACTTTTTCACTAGTTTATTTTTTTCCCTTGAAGCTATCTTATAATTACAATAGTCACACGACTGTCAGGTTTTTTTTTAACACACACACACACACAGTCAGCTTACTGAAAAACTGAGTATCAATTTCAGATTCTGAGTAGAGGTCATACTTCAGTAGGAAAGCTCAGATGGTGTCATACCCGTTGTGTTAGAAATCGTGCGACAATCTGTACTCTGGAGAAAGAGCTGAGCTACAAAGATCTAAGGGCTGCAGATGACTCATGCTCCTTGACGCCAATCGAGTGGCTGAACTCTAGTGTCAATTACTATATTTGTCATGAAAGTCCAAATTGAACCATCTACTAAAAAGTCGTTCATGTGATACCCTTGAGTTTGAAAACAAGTGCACATCATCTCCAATGGGGGTTTTCAGAGTGGATTTGCTATGCTGGTAGTTGACATCAACTCAAGTTGCCGTATTGTCTTAAGACGGAGAATCGAGTGGCATAGCCGTGATGTATTGATGTGGCTGTTTTTTGTTTCCTCCACGGCATATCAATTTCTACCGCTGATATGGCAAATCCGCTTTGAAACCACGATTGAAGGGTGCTTCGCATTGATTTTCAAGCTTGAGGTGGTTAAATAAAGAGTACAGAGTCCTAGCTGGACTGAGGGGACGCATATTGAGATGATGACTGCTGAAGCAGCTCCCGAACCCATTCATGGCTGTGATCAATCATCCAGTCCAAAAGATTGATTTCACATTTCACAAATATTAGTGCTGCAGAATCTCGATATGTTAGGACCAAAATTAACTTTTCTGCACCAAGAATACAAGACATGATATTCCACAGTGCAGATAGATTTCGTTAACCTTTACAGATATGTAAATGGTACTTACATACAAATCCCGCCAATGGAGGATGGTGCACCTACGAGCTCCACCAATAAAATTTACAGTAGCAAGCATGTCTTCTACAAATTGAATTACAGGCTTGACAAAAGACACAAGGTCTAAACAACAAACCAAGCCTGTCAGAGGGACCGTTGTCCCTTGAAGACCAATTATTGTCCCTTCACAATCTCCCGGTACACTAAATCAATGAAATCGTCATTCTGGACGAAAGCAAACACAAATCTTAGACATGCAGGTGCACCTAGCAAACAAATGGCGTACAACCAAACAACAGAAATAAAAGGATCCAAGTTCCTACAAGCTTGTAAAAAACAGAAGTTCTTAAGCTCTAGTTTGACTTTGAGCCTCTAACAAGCTACAATTGAACATAACATCATTAAGAAAAAAAATTCATCGATCAATCCAATATATATCAGTCAGGAAATGTGTATGAATGCATATAGAAAATCAAACAAACAAAATTGAACAACAACATACCGCTACAAGTCTCAGTAATGCATCCCTGACTTTGTCTCTGGACAGTAGTGGGCTGTAGACTGGTGCTGATGCAAGAGATGGAGATGGATTTGGTGGTGGAAATGGCTGAAGTAATGGAGTCCCATATGGTGGCGAAGGTGAAGAAGTAGGTAATGGAAAGGACTGAAGCAAGGGAGCACTTTGTGGCTGCTGAGTGTTGCGAGGATGTTGATGTGGCGCAGTTGGCACTGCAGAATTATTGCAAGAAATTGTCTGCAAAGACATCAATGGTGAAAAAAGTGATGGATTTACAAGATTTGTGGATCTCGCTATAGCACCAGTGCCACCATCAATATTAGGGGGTATCCCAGAAACTGAGGAAGCTTGCGAAGGAAGCAAATGATGCAAGGCTGGATGCTGTGATGCAGTTATACTTGTTGGCATATGTGAAGATGACAGAGTGGCCCCAAAAGTTTGATTTGGCTGTCCTGCGACTACTACACCAGAGGTACCACCAATGTTTGCAGCAGCCTGTTCCCAGGGATCCGCATTTAAGCATAGAAAAACAGAATCAGAGATGCTATCTTGAAGAAGTTACAGAACAATCTTAAATTGCAAAGCAGCTAAATTACAATTGAGATGAGGGGATCGTAATACAAAGTAAAACTGCCAAGAAAAATCTTAGTTTCCGTACACTGAAGAATGCAGATAAGAGATCATCTTGTACATGGTTAGTGGTTGCTATGATATTCGAATCTGGCGGTTCTAGGGGACTTTCAACCAAAGAAGGTGCTGCTTCCAGCTCTTCAAATTCACTGTAACAGGATTCATAACAATAAAACCCGCCACATAAAAAACAGCCTTAGATATGGCAAAGATACATTTCAGATTAACACAAAGTGTTCAACCACCCAATACAATAACTATTGGATTCTTGTTTGCTGAAACAAGAAGATATCACTGCATGCACCCACTCTCATACGCACATCTTAGGGTATTTTGCACATGCACATTAAAAAAATTATAAACAATTTCATAGTAGTAGAACATATGAAAATATGTGTACATGCAAAAAATTCGTGCAAAATATGATTATATGCACACTGTACAAAAAGACAAAAGATAGTACAAATTTTGTTTTATACCGTGAACACATGATCATGTTTTTTCACAATTTATTTTCACATGTTCTAGTACTAAATAATTTTTTGGATTATTTTTTTAGATGCACTGGTGAATAACCCCAAAGGAGTGCATATTAGTGTTGGAGCACCATGTCCGCTTTAGTATTTTGGTCCCTACTAAAGTTGAAGCAATATTGTCCTGTTCTACTGATTGACACAAGTTCTACCATCTAGTAAAGGAGCAAAAATCCAGGAACAAGTTCTACCTTTTGATAGAGGAAACTTTTGGCTTCAGAGGCACCTTAGAGAATGCATTCAGTATCCTGCAAAGTCACACAAGAGATGTATGTCTCACTTAAGGAAAGAACCCAAAAAAGGAGAAAATTGCACAAAGCTCAACTTACAAACTGTGTAGCTTACATCATTTCGGCTTAAATTCAGCTAAATTGCAAACGTAACGAAGAAATAAACATACGAAGCTGGTGTGGATCATCAATCTAACTGATTGACATAAGTTTGACACTCAATTCAACCACCACATCATCACTCACTGTATTAAAATGGCTTGAACCCCAAATTGCCACATCAATCTAGACAAAACAACAGTTCCACACCTTCACTACTACCACTCCTATAGTTCTAGCTAATTAAGAAGCAGTAATGATCCTAGTCACACAGCTTGTATGTTTGTGAACCTAAACGGCGTGTTCAAGAAGCTGATAGGCGTTAGGCGAGTGGTACCCTGACACCTAGCACACAGCAACCAGCAGAATCCAGCGAAATATGGCTGTGACTCTCTAGTCGACGGTAGCCTGGTGATGTAATGCAAGCTGGGCTCGAGTTAAGAGAGGAAGATAAGGAACCAAGCCCAGGTTTCAACAAGCCCAGGAAGTGAAGGTCTAGCCAGTAAGGAAGGTACAAAAGAGGCTGGCAAAACCCTAGCTACAAGTCCCCATCACTACTCCACTACTGAAAACCAGTGGCGGCAGGCATGAGGAAGGCAAAGGCAGTGGCCGATTCATCGCCGGAGGTTGGAGCACCTCGAATTCAGCAGGAGAAGCTTGATTCGCTGGTGGCGCACCTCAAATCCTCCGCCACCTAGCACCCTGCCTCAACCTGCGTAGACAGCCTAACTGCCTGGCTGACCTTTTAGGGCAAAATTGCGGCAGCCGGGGTACACCCAGCACCTACTAGGTGATCTAGGTCAATTTTTAGAACGTTTTAAGTGCCACTATATTACAAGGTTAGTGGGCTGCCAAGTTAAATTCAAGTTTAAGGACATGAGTGGTGCTTTGCTACAAGATTAAGGCTTCCGGTGCTTTTTCTCAAAATGTATCATCTAAACATTCAGAGAACTGTTTTGCCCTGGATTGTGAAGAGTTGCATTTTGCAAGGCCAAGTCAGTAGATGTAAATAAAGAAATACTACCTCCGTTTCACTATAACTGTCCCTGGCCTCAGGAGTCTCTGTTTCGAAATACTTGTCCATTGAGGGAATCAAGAGCATAGTTAATGCAATATTTATACTCTCTACCCCTGATTAAAATGCTTTGCAAGAGGCTAAGTAGTTGTAGCATGTCATTTAATAGAAGTATGCATGGTTGTTTCTCACTAACTCTTCCCTAGATTTTGTGTTTTCTTGGTCTGTGTGCATGGTAGGCTGGGGACAGTTATTGTGAAACAGGAGTATACTAGTTGAGTTAGCAAATGGGCAAGGGTTACATTTAGATGGATACAGATAAGGCCCGACTTTAGCTTGTATTGAGATTCAATTTTACAGCATTTACTCTATTTAGTCAAATAATTTATAGTGAAGAAAAGATCATTGTAGCAGCCAGCACTACAGCACCACCGCCGCTTGATCAATACAAAATTTTGATCTGGTTAAACTGTTCTAACCGAAATATAGTTATTGAATATTGGATATTGCATAAACATTTCTACACCGTGGCATGTCGCAACGATACCTTAGCACTTGTTCTATGACACATCAGATAGTGCATGTAATATCAATCTGTCAATGATATGTCAACTTAGTGGCAATAGCATGCTAAGAGGGGAAATATGTTTGTTTCTTTAACGTATCAACGATAATTTTGATTTCTCATTGTTAAAGTAACTAAGTTTAACATTCTAAATGCTATGTATTCAGTAGGTAACCCATTTCCCAAGCTTGAAATTATATGATAAAAAGTAGGGAGAATTGTACATATTAATATGAGCTAAGCCAGAAGTGGGGATTGCAAAAATAGGCTTTGTTTGGCAAAGCAGTGGCTTTTCAAAGCACTTAATTTTTTCTACTTTCAGGTATAGCATTAGTTGAAAAGCATCTAATTTGGAGCCAAAATAACAAAATCTTACTGTAGTTAGTAAATATTCCTATAACTAAGTAGATTCGACAGCAGAAAACAGGAACAAGAACCTGGCTCTAATCTATTTGGCATGTAAAATCAAATATTATATAAGTCATATTAAACATAAAATTACAGTCAATGCCAAAGAAAGCTTGACTTTTTTGTTACATTTGCATAAGAACAGCATCATGTCATTACTGTCGAACGATATGTCATACCACTGTCTCACTATCATGTCATTTAACTCATTAGCGCTGTCGCATGTCCTTTCGTAATGCACCATAGACATAAACACAGTTAGATCGCTGGGTTATTAAGGCCCTGTTTGTTTGGGCTTCCACCCCAGCTTTTCACCAAAAAAAGCTGAAGCCCAAACAAGGGCTAGCTTCCCTTGGCTGTGTGCAGCCAGCCACAGCTCAACAAAGCAAACGTATTGCTAAAAGCTAGGGGAGGAGGTACTTCCGCAGCTTCAGTTATGAAATTGCCCCTGGAGTTGGTGGATAATTACCCACCTTTGCCACTGTTTAAAACCTCTCTTTCACTCCTCACCCTTTCGCTGCCTCATTTCTCTCCAGCACCCGAGCGACAGGAGAGCCCCCGAACGACGCGATTAGGGTTCAGTCCCTGCCGACAGCAGCCGCAGCCTCGTCGCCGGCGACCACTCCCTCGCCCTTCCTCTCCCTGGCCATACCTTGCCATCCCTCCTGTCGTCTCCTCTCTCGGAGGTCAGCCATCCCACACCCCCAACTGCTGTTTGATTTGTTGTTTGTGGACTTTGTTCATGTTTGTGTTGTTTCCCTCTCCGTCGTTCATGTCTAGACCACCGAAGACTTTGCTCCCAAATCTTTGTAAATGCTTGCTGATTAATCTAGTACTATGTCTCTAATTTTGCCCAACAGTCGTAAGTGGAACATAGTGATAAGTGGAATGAAAAGACCCTTGAAGAAAACTAACAATAGTGATTGTTCAGTGCAGTTCTTTGTAAGATCCAGTGATTGTTTAGTGTAGTTCTTTGTAACTATAATTATGATTGCTTGGTGCAAAATTCATGTAATGATCAAGTGTAGTGTACAGTCTGAATTTTGCTTCAGAGCCTGCAAATCTATACAATCAGATGCTTAATGAATATCAGGCCTTTTGCCTAAAAACAAATGCCAAATCAGTATGTTTTTTACCCATATTGGTGATGGAGTTATTGTGATGTAAATGGATGAATAGTTGCTGCTCTTTATTCGTGTATATGCCACTGCTGAATCCATGCGACATCCGTGTCATGGAGTCATGGTCGATAAAGTGGTACTAGTAGAATTATGTTGGTTGTTTTCTTTTGCAGTCAGAGAAAAGAAGAAACAAAGAAGAATGACATTGATGTTTATATTGTGCTTTTATTGTATGAACAACTAATTCTTTGACTATTAATCAATGGTTTAGTAGTGTATTTTGAGATCCAGTTGACACACCTTAATTCTGCCTCTAAACGACTAATATATGCCACTTCAGCTCCTAAACCGGCCATTTACAACTAAATCAGCAAATTAACAGGCTCCCAGGACCATGAGGGCATTTCACACAAATCCGCTCAAGTCATCAGCTTACAGCCGCTCTAACAGCTATAATGCCAAACAACCACCCTTCATACAGCCACTTCTCCAGCACAACCAGCTCACAGCTGCTTCTGGCACAGCCACAGCCCAAATAAACAGGGCCTAACACTTTGGGTCTTCATGTTATCAATGAATTGAAATAAGCGGGACCAGGATGCTGAAGAAAATATATCTTGGTCTAACTCTACATGTAGTATGCACACCACTAAAAAAGCAGTTGATATTTCCTATTTTTTGACTTAAATCATTGATTCAGTAGTGTCTTCAAGAATCATATATCCTAGCATCTTGGTCAGATTGCCTGGGCTTAATCCAAGCCATGACAAGCAATAAGATACATGAATTGAAAATATTTATAACCAGAAAACTAGGAGCAGGATCCTAAGACATGAAAAAAGGAGTAAATGAGTAATATTTGTAGGAAGATACCTGCTAAAGAGATTAGCAACCTCTTCACATTCCTGGGAGTTATAAAACCAAATTCCAATAACTTCTTGTGCAGCATTTCGGTACATTATATAGGGAACTTGAAGCTGGTATTCAAAATCTCCCAAGAGATTTTCAACTAGATTATCTGTTAATAAGAGGAAGGGAACCATATACTAAGAAACCATTACTTGGAACATAGCAGAAATTTTTGACTTGTAAGACAAAACAAATAAACTTGTCAAGAACCCATTTGAGATCATCCAATCAAAACTAAACTTGCACTGACGAAGAGAGTGGATTTTCTGAACCTAGGAGCACCTGCGCCGATGATATGTGCCGTTAGATAAATATTGTACATCTTCGTGATACGTGCATTGTTAAGCAAATCAGCCTTGATTAATTCATTGGAGCAGCGGGACATTACCCCACTCAGACCAACCAGTATCTGTAGGCTTATTTACCACAATAAGATAGTTTATATTATGATTGTCAAACCATCCTTGCTAACAAATATCACAATATAGAATTCAGTCTTCACTTTCAAGACGATCATAAGTAATCCATATACTTGGTATTTAAGTCGACTAAAATTTTCCGCAGATAAAGTCAAGGTTTTGTTTCGCCAACATAAATACACAGAGCGCAGAGTACCATACCGTCAAACTTGGTTTTGAAAAAGTAAGTAAAAAGGTATTATGGTTTTGTCAAACAATGACAAAAGATATAAAATAAGTAAAATACAGGATTATTGTTTATTAATTCACCATCCATTAATTTGCCAAATTAAACTATTTCATCCTTCTATCTACCACAAAACTAATTTCGAGGGAATATTAGCATACATAGATACCAACTTTTGCTTATTCTTTTAGCATGCACATTTTCCTTTCCGAGAGTTTGAAGTATTAATAACAGGTCTTATAAGAGTTAACAGCAGTCAACAACACTAGAAAGAGGAAAAGAAGAAATATTTTTTATTCCCCTTGAAAACCTTAGAGTTCATGAAGCTGTGAAGTGAAGTTTTTCCTACAATTCACATATTTTATAATGGATGTAATCAGGGAGCAGCCGGCATTGAAGTTAACTATTTTCACTGAATAAGCTCAGAAACAGTCTACTCCGAGTTACCAGCTGTTAGGATAGCAACCGTCATCCATTCATGCATAACATGCGACAGGATTATTGTCAAGCATATCTTTTGCAAGGGTTAAACTCAGCCAATTATAAGAACTTGGTTACAGCTAAGCATGTCCAGGAAAGTTATGTGCAAAATCACCTGTATTTCGACGATTCATGACGACAAACTGGAATCTGGGCTGAGCGTTCCTGCAAGAAATATACAGTTCTCATTGCAAAATACAACAGCATTAAACGTAACAAGCATATCAATCCATTACTCCAATGTGCAAGTAGCCCAGCACATTTGCATTATCTGCAGAATAAGACAGGCACAGGGCATCTCAATGCAAAATAGAAATATGAGAACAAAGCAACTCCAGTATGTGTAAATGTCGAAAATTTGGCACCATTTAAGTTGCACAATAACAGTTACCCTCTTAAGAATTTTCTTTCTTTACTGGCAATCATATAAATACTAAATTAGCATTAGTTGGTAAGCATTGAAATGCAAATTTAGAGTTTTGGACTCTCAAATGAACAATTCCAAGGCATCCTTTGCAAAGGCCACAATCCGTTGAATAAGTACAGTATTCACATTTTACAACAGAAAACAAGATACGCCCTGCCCTGCATCTAGGTAACATAGCAAAAATAATCAACTACGCAGTTGCACTAAAGTTGCCATCAAAGGGATCGAATTTTATATTTCAGGAGTATAATCACAAACAACCCAGTATTTTTTATGTTCCACATGTCCTGAACTACAATCCAAAATAAAATAAATAAACTTATGTAACAGAAGTCTTTACCCAATGAATAATTCTACAATGAACTGCAGCTATTTCTCTTCAATGCCACTCCTATTATCCAGCACCCATATCATTCTAGGAACTCTATAGCTTTTAGCTTTCGTTTTTGTTTTCCTTGTAAAGACTCTGTACATTTGTACAGTGCTATTGGTTGCAATAAAGTTGTGCAGGCTGGGTCCCCGAGCCCCCCGTAGTTCCCTCTAAAAATTATAGGAACTCAATTACTACAAGCCACTACCTCCAGCCACAAAAAAGTGTCATCATATGGACAGTGTCACAGTTTCCAGAACATAAATTTGACCACTGATTTTTTTGTAATATATTTGTAATGTGTAATAAAATTTTAATGTTATTAAAGTGTTCTTCAAGACAAATCTACTCATCATTTTCATATGCCGGGCCTAAATATTCATAAATATATTGTTAGTTAAAATTAAAATACTTTGACTGCATCGATTCTAAATTATCACTTATTTTATGACCTGAGATAGTAAAATATTTGGTCGGAGTGATAGGTCAAATACAAAATCAGCACAATTCAAACGCAACAAATAGGCACGACGGACCTCTTGATAACGAAGAGCGACCCCTCCACGTCCTTCCGGCTCTACAGAAACACATGCCCACATTAATAAAAAAGGCCAAATCCGAGGAACACCAGATCAACCAGATTGTACGCTGGCGGGCACGTAACACCTACCCACTGGTTGAGGTCGGTGTCGAAGTCGTAGAGCGTGACGTGCGCGGCGGTGATGAGGATGTCCTCGACGGCTGGGTCGAGGCGCTGGAGCACGGTGAGGTTGAGCATCCGCGTTCCCTCCTCGTCCATCGCCAGGTTCGGCGTCACCTTCGCCCTCCCGCCGCCGCCGTGGGCCATGGCCGCGCCGCCGCGGGTGGAGGTGGAGGTGGAGGAGGAGGAGGAAAACCTAACCCTAATTGTGGCTTCCTGGGGTTTGGAGCCTGGATTTGGAGCGGATTCGAGAGGCTGGAAGAAAAAATGAGAAAAGGATTTTTACTTATTTTTGGGGGTTTTTTATTGGTTTTATTGGTACGAGGACGAGAGGAAAGGGAAACAAGATCGGGGAAGAGACGTTGTTTAGCCGTATCGGGGCAGATCATTCCACCTTTTTTACTCGTCGAGGTTTAATCGACGCGAAAGCAATCAGCTCTAACTAAATATAAAATATTAATAAAATCTAGTAATACAAAATTCCTGAAGTCATGAACGCGGCGACTGACTTCATCCTATGACCTGCTGCTCAGCTGCTTTACATGACGGTTTTTTCTTCCTACAAGTCTTAGAAATCGTTGTATGTCTTTCCAAACATGTAATATAGACTGCGTGCATACATAGTTAATTAATTGTTATACTTTACATCTTGTCTCTAGGTTGCATTTGAATTAAAAATAAAAAAGTTTGTTCTTTTGAACCAACCATTTGATGCACATTCCGTTTAAGGCTCTGTGTTGCACGCGACAAGATCTTCAAACAAGACTAATATTAAATATATTTTTATTTTATTATGATAATATACTATTATTCATGTAACAGTTTATGTATAGGTTTCACACTTTTTCGAATTGGTTCTTCACTTCCATTCTAGGCTTAGATATATGACTGGGAGGAGCTAGCTTTCACCAATTTAACTAATGGTTCCCCGTCATTCAATAGATGTCGAGGAAGCGTTAGGTTTCACCGTTTCCTAGATGGCTCCACCGGTCCTCTTCGTGCTTAGATAGTTGTCGAGGAGGCGTGAGGTTTCACCTTTTTCAGACAAGGTTCCCTTTCCCAATTGCCCCTTAGATAGATGATGGGGAAGCTTAGTTTCAACCGTTTTCGGACGGGGTTCTCTAAACCAATTGCCCTTTAGATAGTGTCAGTGAGGGCTTAGCTTACACCTTCACTGGATGGGGTTCTCTTGTCTAGGAGAGCTTGGCTTCTACTGTTCTCCAGACAAGGTTCCCTCTTCCAATTGCCCCACAAATAGATGTCAAATATGACTTAGCTTTCATCGATTTCTAAACGGGTACCTCGTTCTAAGTTGTTTTTTATGTAATACCAACTTGCTTCCATTTGTATTGAAACTTACTTTCTAGTTGAGCAGTTATGTAATTTGTCTTTTTTTTATTGTAATACCAACTTGCTTACTTGCTTCTTTTTTGACAAAACTTGTTTTTCATTCATGTAATACCAATTTGCTTCTATTTACAGTGAAATTTGATTTTCATTCGTGTAATACCAACTTGCTTTTTTTAGTAGGTGCTTATATTTCATGTAATACTAATCTATCTCTGGTTGTGGTGAAACTTACTTTCTAATTAGGTGCTTATAGTGAAATTTGTTTTCTATTACTCTCTCCGTCCCAAAATGTAAGACGTATTCAGACTTTACTTACTTATGATTGCGACTTTGTATCACATAAACTATATATTAATAGAGTAATTATTGGTCAAAGTTTTGGCTTAACGAAACAAAATATGCCTTACATTTTGAGATGGAAGGAGTAAATAGGATGGGAGATGGTGGGTCTTCTTGTCGTAGACTTTTTCTCATATGAAAATAGGACTCAACATCGTTACTGATTTTAATATTGATATTCCTTCTTGTCACAAAATTTTCTATTCATCAACACCATAGTGAAGAAAAGATTTCCATCCGTAAAGTTTGTCGAAATATGGACCACTTTACTTTATTATATATTTTCTGAAAGTTTTTTTTTGCGATTCATATATTTTTTGAAAGTTAATTTTAGAAATAACACCGTCCAGTTTTTTCGCACGTGCGTGCGGCCGCTCGGCTTGAGAGCGAAAGGTGGCGTCAGCGCAGGTCTTGGCAAGGTAGGAAAACAGTGACGCGATTAAGCGAAGGGCGGGCCGATGTGCTCTGGCGGCCGTGCGACGCCGGCGGCTTTGAGTTTCATGACGGTGGTCCAGGGAGCGGACGAGCGACCGCATGCTTACCTGGCAGTGGCAGGCTAAGGTGAAGACGGGAAGCAGCGTGACATTCTGGTCGGGCACGACAACGGCAACGGCTGGATGCTGAGCCGGCAAAGTGAGACAGCCGGCAATCCGGAGTGGCCCACTCGTCAGATGGCCGCTGATGTTAGGCAGAACGCAGAAGTGTAGAGAAATCCACTGGGACAGTCGATTGGAGAAGTAAATGAGTTGACGACACGTGTAATCGTAAGTTCGATAGTACCTTGACCATCGTATGTGAAGCAATTCTCTACCCTGGCTCAATCTCTACAGGTCATCGTGACTGCTGGCCCTAACTCGTATGATTATTAGCCCTAATTCACGGTTTGGAAAATCGAAATGGAAACCTTAACTTTTGGAGTAAATGTTCTAGGACTCTATTTGACATTACCATGTATCGTGAAGAGCCTATTTGATTAAAATACCTTTACATATTTTACGGTTTAGTTATCTGTTTTTTGTATAGTTTGTAAAAATGAGTCTAGAGTTACATCTGTCTAATAAAAGAATAGAAGAGACATATTCTTCCTTTAGATAAGTGTAGTATTTTTATTTTGGTGTATTTCATGAGTCAGTTAAATTATAATCTGATTAATAAAATGTGACACAATTTTGCACAACAAATTTTGCATACAAGTCATAAAATAAGTTCAACAAGGAAAAATGGGCCTAAGCTACACTTTTTTTGAACAGCGAAAGAACACATTTTACGTAATAATTTCATAGAGTACACTTCTTTTATATCACTGGTCATAAAACCGAATATGACAGTTCGTGGCCCACCATCAGTGACAAAATTTCCCCTTTCATGAACCATCATTCAATTTTTCTCGTCATGTGATTCACTTTTTCCTGTTGTGTCATTATTGGGGCCCACGACAGTTAGTTCTTAAAAGGTGTGGTTTTCGAAAGTAATAATACCAAAGATGTGTGGCTTTGTGAAAATAGTCCTTAAAAGTTAAAATGCGTACTTTCCTAGTAATTTACAAAAAGAAGTTACTGTTTAAAGAAATTTACTGTATGCGGTAGGCAAAAATCAAAAAAACTACCGACATATGATTTACTGTTTTCGAAACCTGCGCTAACCTTAACTCTTATGAAGAAACTATTGTGTGAACTAGATCAGGCATGACCTATAATCAGTATCCTTTATCCAACCTGTCATGGAAAAGAAATTGAATTGATCTGGCATGACTTAGTGTTGTAAAGTTGTGGACTTGTAGGGTGTCTTTAAATTTATCTATAAAAAATAGCTGACTTTTCTGTAAAAGAGAGCGTGGCCTCATCATTTTAATTACAATTGTCTGATTCTATTCTCTAGCATGAGAGCCGTTGGATCTGGTCCTACCGACCCAACCAAAATATCATACAAGTCCGTAGAAATGTCTAATCATTTATCTTGCCTCCATCCTCTTAGTAGGACTGTTGTTGTCGTCTTTGCTCACTTCGCACCCTTCTTTGTCATGGTGCACTGGTGTCCTCCTTCTCTCCCCTCTCCTCACGCCAATCCCAACTCACCATCCAAGTAGTGCCTTTGTCGGCACCACGATCTACATCATCTTCCCGGCCACGGTGAGCACCTTCTCTGTCCTCCACTTTCCTAAAGTCCGGCACATCTTCTACCTCTTCTCCGAAATTGAGTGTATTATTTTCCTCACCACCTTGCTGCAAACCTGACCATTAAAGTCATGGCCTTTCTGCCTCTCTACCTCCGAGAGCGCATGTCTGCCTTTCTGCCTTTTTTTTAGATCAAATTATAGGTGAGCTGTGCTTCTACCTTCTACCGGTCCCACGTGGGCCAAACAGGGGGACAAACAAGTTGTAGTCCATAGAGATGTTTAGGGTTTCCTCAGGTTTTGCGTCTAAGATTTTGCATTTAAGGAATCTCTTACGTATTATATAAATGTATTCCTCCCAGATATGTTTGCTCCTTCAAAATTTTGGAAAGCAAACGAAGAAAAAGTCATTTGAAAATCGATGATCGTAATGTCCTTTGTTTCCTTACATAATATTTCCATTTCGAATTACTAGAGATCCATACTTAGAATTTCACCGTTCAAAATTGAATTACTTTGAATTTACACAACACTGTAAGGTGAATAACACTAAATTTACATAACACAGGCACGCGCCATTATGTGCCCTGTTGCGCCATGTCATTTTACTTGTCGGCAATTGCCGTCGAAGATAGACTCTTCCTTCCATGGCTTCCAATATGTCCTGATACTTCTCCCTGATGCACTCCTCCCATCTTTGCTCACACTCCTCCCACCCGCCGCCACGATAGCTCTTTTTCTAATATATATTACTTCCACGAAGATAACTATTTTCGTTGTGCCTTACGTTCGAATACTTTCAGTTTCCCAAGTTATTTTCTTAACCACAGTAGGAAGAGGATTAGAGGACACGACATAACTTAGCATCACGCTATCGCATGGGGTAGCGCCTAGTGCAAAGGGAAAAAGGAACAATCTACTCAAACAATCAAACGAAAAAGATAAGATGGCTTTTAAGTAGTCACATTCCGAGTGGACTTACACCCTTACAGGTTACCTGCCAAGCCAACATACAAGTTAAATAAATATGAAAAAGATAGACTTGTGTTCGAAGTGAGTATCTTGCATCAACTAAACAAGTTTAAAAAGTTTGCATACTTATTTCTGTCATGCTTCCTTTCACATGTTCTGTTAGGAATGCAATAATATCACCTTGTCACAGTCCGCCAAAATGAGGTCAACCCAGTCCACCAAAATTGGACACAAGATTCATCGTTAGGAGGGAAAAAAAAAGAGAAACAAAAAGGACAGAAAGGATTCCCATTTCAGGGTAGACTAGCAAGTTCAGTTAACTCCACACACAGGAACCGTATTACTAATAAATATATTCATTCTGGTCGTACAGTCGGAATACACCTCTAAAGAGCACCAAAGACCAACACAGATTTACATTCCTACCGCGATAAATGTGTGGCGGAATCAAGCCACTGAACCAAGCCATAGAATCAAGCATACGTAGGTACACTTTGATTTCACCAACACATCCACGTTCGTCTTGACTCAGCTACTATGTAGCAGTCTATACTGTTCCTACTATCCCTCAATGCTTAGTGCAGTCAAAGCCTTGACAAACAGACACCCAAACAATTATTACAAGAAGCAAAAGGATTCCAAGGATGACCAATTTAATCTTCATGCCTTGCAGCCATGTCTTCCTGCGAATTTTCACCCCCTGTTTCTTGAACTCCTGAGCCTGAATTACATAAATGAGACACAATATGCAAATCATGGGAAAGCAGCACGCGGAACAGATTGGTTGGTAACCAATGTACCTGACTACGCAGATCAGAAGTCTTGTCTTGAAGTTCGGTCAACTTTTCTCCACGGCCCAAAGTCTAAAATAATACCGCAAGAGGCAGAAATGAGGAAACTATAATAGGGATAGCTCAATTCAAGCCGTCGCTATAAAAGCTGCTAGTGCTGTGAGAATTCCATGAATGGGTAAAAGTGTGGGATAATCCCTAACTGTTCCCTTTTTACTTTCATTTATCTGACAACCATTAATTCCATTGCTGGCGTAGAAGCATGCAAATAATATTCTCATGCAAAGCTCTCGGCTTGGTCAAACGACTGTAAAAGTTAAGGACAAATAGCATGCTTGGCAGATGGCACCTTGCTATCCTGATGTCAACATGCCAAGTCTAATGCATGAAACAAAAGCATGAGAACTATTATACAGTTGTGTGTTGTCTTGTACACTTGTTATACTACCAGCATCAAACCTTACAACTGTTAAATCATGTACAAGTGTGCAGAATCACATGGAAAAGCTCATAAAAACTGAGCAAGTGAACATGAATGATTATAGCCAAAGCATGCAAATATAATCCATTGACCAGCTAACATGACTTCCTTTTCAGAGGAACCTCACTAACAAACATCTAAGTAAGGGGCAAGTGGGCAGCTACCTGTACAATTTAAGAAACTACGCTTGCATATATACAGGACATATATATGAAAAGTTTGATTTTGCTTAATGCTTATGCTGCATCTGCTTATGAAGTTATCTGTATTAGTATGACACTTCAATACTGCTCAGCAATCTAAAATAGGAGCAACTGAACATAAACTTGTGTCCATAAGACTTAATTGATTATTTGGTTTAGGTAGCACCAAGATTACCAGCCAAGGATAGCACACATCAATCATGAATGCCAGCAGCAAAAAACGTAACACCACAACACAACATGTGCTCTGCGATTTTCGAATACAAAGGTGAAGGGAAGTATACCTTCTCTATGTTGCTTAACATGATATTTTTAACTTCCGAAACTTGGGCTTGCACTTTTAAAGTTTTCTCTATTTCATCTGAATGATCAAGAACATACTGCATGTGCTGCTTTATAACTGGTCTGCAATGAGGCTCAATTTCAGTACAGGAAAAAAAGAGCAGAACGAGATAACATTCTGTGCAATTGTCTGCAGCATTTGTGAACAGACATACCCGTATTCCTTATTTAGACTTTTTGCAAGAGCTGTATCAGCTTTACCACCTCCATATCTCTTCATGAAGTCATCTTTCAGCCTTTCTAGAAAGGCCACCGAGACATTCTTTGGAACAGATTCCTTTGCAACAACACAATAGGCTACAAAATATGCATAGAGCAAAGGTGTCACCCTACTCACAATGACTCAATATATAGTGTTCTAATGAGATCTCAAGGACTCCAACATAACAATACATATTTCAGGATAGGTCCCTCACGTGGATCCCAAGCATGCAATTGTAGCCCTATTGTTTTGAGGATCCCAAGTTCCCAACCATCAAGGAGGAGGCCAAGACATGGGCGTCGGCGGGCGTGGCTGAGCTAGGGGTGTTAATACCACCGGCGGGATTCGCCTTCTGTAATCACGTGTGTGGGGGGTGCCTACTCGTAAGCGTGTACATATTACTTCTTCTATCAATGCGTCGACACATAAAGCTTTTGCATTTTCTAAAAAAAAAGTTTTGCTCATTGGTGATGCTATTTTCATTTTTGCCTTCTTTCATTATGGTTCTTCAAATGTGATCTCATCCATTATTCGATATGGCAACATTGTGTTCTTTTTCTAGAACGTGGCGGTTGGGTTCCATATTTGCCAAATTTACAAAAGATTTACATGCTGCAGCTATCAAGATTGAAACTTTCCCACTTAACAACATCTTAGCACACGACTAAGGAACCCGTTGAATGGAAAACCTCACTGATCAAAACGCAACAGGTTAATGCATTGACTGATCGTGTCTCACCGTAGCCGCGGTGGAGGAGGAAGTTGAAGGTGTGCCGGTCGCAGGCGTAGCTGAGCCGGGACGGCGCGCTGCCGGGGTTGGCGGAGCCGGCAGGGAGCCGCTGCAGGCACTGCGCGGCGAGGGCCGGGAAGTTGCCGGTGAACTCCGTGTACTCCGCCAGCACCGCTATGCCGCGGGCTACGAACGCGTAGATCAGCCACTCCCCTTTGCCGCCGCCCTCCCCTGCCTCCTTCCCCCCGGTCGCCGGCGACGCCATGGGATCCGGAAGGCTGCTGCTGCAGGTAGATCTTGGGGGAGTTCTTGGCAACATCGGAGTTCCTGTGTTGGGAAGCGAGCGGAGAAATCAAGAAGAAAGCGGTGGGGATTTCGTGATTTCTTGGTGCGTGGGAAGAGTATCGATTGCGAGTGTTCAGTGTGCTGGCGGCAGGAGCAGGAATGCTCCCGGCTTTTGTGCTTCCTTTTTCTCCTCCCTCCCTCCCCCTCTCTCTTTCTCTCTTGGCTGGTGGCGACGTTATTTGCACCCAACTAAAATTATGAATAAAATAAATGCTCTTTACGAGGAGAAATACATATTTAAAAAAAAATTCATTGGTTCTTTTAGTCTAAAATATATTAGACTCTATGTCATATCTTACACTGTTATTGCTCATATCCCCGGCATTGCAGAGTCTCGCTAGTGATAGTGAGGTCTATAGTCATGTCTTTGCGTCGTCTCCTCCTGACCCTCACTTATGTGAGTCTATAGTCCTTGTATTTAGAGGCGTGCTAGAATTATTTGTAGTTATATAATGTATATCCATAAATTTATGCAAAAGATATATAAGTGGCACTATTCTGTGCAAGAGCGAAATGCGCCAATCGAACCGAGTGATGGAACCCACTCGAAGAAAATCCACCTTAGCCGTTTTGATCATAGAAACAGCCTTTCATATCATAAAATTGATAGGACAAGTTTACGATCGTGATTTGGTCTGTGTTTGATTGTAAAGAAATCATGTTTTCAGTCGTAAATTTAGGTTTTAGTTAGTGTGAGGTTATTTTAATAGTAAAAATTTGAGTCACTGAGCCGTAAAAATCACATAAATTGACTTACAGTAGTGATCTTTAATTGGACATAAGTTTTATCTTTTCGAGTGGTCCATGGCGACTTGATTGTACACGGTCGTAAAAAATAGTCTTTTGTGTCGTAAAAATTGGTTGACCATGTTTATGATCGTGATTTGTTCTATGATCGATCAGTGTTTTAAGTGTAAAATTAGTTTTTAATTGGTAACCGGTTATTGTGATCGTAGAATTAAGTCAAAGAGAGAATCCTAGCCGGAGTGGGCGGGTTTATTTATAGACAACTCTAAAAAAAATAGTCGTTATGCAACTTTTTGCACTGCCGGGAGGCTCCGGACAACTTGACTCGAAGCATCCAAGATTCGAAAAATGGGTCAGTTTAAGAAACACGGAGCTTGACATGACACCACCTGGAGGTTCCAAACAGTTCAAACTTCAAAGGCATTCCAACATTTGGAGGGTCCGAACAAGATATATTCGGAGGGACCGGACAGAAAACAACCTTCTATTTAGAGAAGAGAACCTAGTTTAGAGGATCCGAACAAGTCTCACTCGGAGTGTCTGGAGGTTCAACACTTAACGAAATAGAGAACATGCTAGCTTTCTCTAAGGATCTGGACACACATCACTCAGAGGATCCGGATGAGTTCCGCACTCGAGAGAAAAAAGCCAGGTTTTCTTTCGGAGCGTCCGGACAAAGATGACTTGGAAGTCTAGATCAAATAGATAACTCTGGACTGCTTCCAGATGTTCCGACAAAATTCCTTGGAGGCACCGGGAACAAGAAATGCTCTCTAGACAGACTTTGAAAGACTTCAGCGACTCTAGACACAAGAGATGCTTATGGATAGAAAATTTGAAAAGCTTTAGAGGCTCCGGATTAATACCACTTGGTGGCTCCAAACAAAAATAATGCTTCTGGACATAACACATTTGCTCTCTCGGGGGGTCCGGATAAGCACTGCTCGGCAAAAGATATGCTTCTAAATAGAAGACATGAACGCAACGGAAGGTCCGAGGCAACACCACTGGGTGGCTCCGGACCAGCAAAGAACTCAACATACACGCATAGAATGAGGGCTTCGACCGACTGGTCTAGATTCCTCCAAGCACACTTAGAGTTTGTGTGGAGAGAACTTAGGGGATTCTAGAGATTAAGAAATTAGATCCTATTGAGAATCATACTAGAGTAATCCACCATAACTATCAACGTACTCCCCTTTTTATAGTACGGCTTGCCTATCACTCAATGTGATTCTCTGAACCACTAAATGACTAGGAAAAGTTCATTAATCTTCTAGCCATATCTTCTTCAATCTTTTTAGGGGTCGTCAATGCCATGCTTGTGAGACTAAACCTGATCAACACTTGATAAACATATTATTCCCTTTATCATTTTTTTATTAATCATCAAAACCCCACTTAGAGGGCCTACAGGCACTTTCAATCTCTCCTTTTTTGGTGATTGATGACAACACGATTAAAGCTCCATAAATAGATTGAAAGAAGTTGTTTTGAATTCTTTGATATAGAGTGAGCTCCCCCTAAATGTGTGCATTATAAGATTTACCTTGGATGCAAATGCACATCTCAAGGAGGATAAGGGAGCTCCCCTTATATCATAGAATCCATGGATGTGCATAGGAGACAATAAATCATACAGTATAATGAACTATGCACAAATTAGTGATCGTGGTGGAGTGATGCATGTAGATATGGCAATGAACATAGCATCCAAGAGTAGCATATATGACAATCATGTCATCTAAAAGAATAGAGTATACAAGACAATGGAACATCAAAAATAAGAGCAAGTCTTGTAACTGTCAAAAAACCAATAATCTAACGGCCTAACCTATAACCTAGCACTTATCCCCCTTTGGCATCAACACATCAAAAGAGAAGCAAGAAAATTATCTACTCCGCTAGGGCGATGACCGGCAACGAAGGAAGCTCTCCTAGAGCTGAAGCAAAAACATCGGGGTCAATGATGGAGGTCGATGTAGAGAGTTGAGCTAGAGCTGGTGGTGGTAAACCATAGAGGTAGGAGCTGGTGGTAGTGTAGGAGCTACAGCATGAGCTGGAGCAGAGGTAACAGCAACAAACTCTGGCTAGAAAGAAGGAGGTGAACCCTATGGAGACTTCTCATCTTTGGACTTAGACTCAGACTCATCAGCTTGCTCAAGGTAGGTTTTGAATGCTTGATAACTGATCCATTGATTATGCTCCATCCTTGACATCCTCTCATGCATAGATTTCTGTAACTTGCAAAGGTACTTAAACATTCCCTTCTGAGACTGAGGGATCTCAGTAGGAAGAGTACAAACTGCACTCTCTAGAGCTGTGAAAGTTCCATTGCCCTTAGCCCTCCTGATCTTGGGCTTGAACAAAGTGCCCGAGTTCTTCTCAATCTTGGGCTTGTAGATATGGTGTGTCACTCAAGGTGAAACTTTTTGGATTTAACATTGATGAGAGTATGTATGTAGGGGGCATAGGGAGCATACCTCTTTTGCTTTATAGTAGAAAGACACATCTCAGTATATATGAAGTTCATGATATTGAATGACTTGCTTCTATCAATGGCATCCAAAAGGTTGAGAGTGTGTGATCTGATGTTCGTGACATCACCACCCCGCGAAGCCAAGGTGTTCCGCGTCAACTTGTTCAGGGTTGCCAACCCTTAGTGTAGACCATTAGTGCTGCCCTTCACCACCCTCGGAGCATTATTATCATAGAAGTGGCTAATCCCTTGTGGCATGACTGACCTTGGTTTTCGGATATTGGTGGGGTAGCCAAGTCTTAGCATTCTTCTGAAACTTGGTGTGAAGCCAAGTCCCTCATGGTTAAAGTTCCCAACTTGGTGGCTCAATAGTTCTTTGAGGGCCTTATTACCCTTATGACAGTTGAGCAAACCAAGATTGAGTTGAGTTTTCAACTTGAAATTTTCACTTACCAAAGATGCTTCATCAAGAGTAGAGTTAGTGGCACATTTAGAGCATGGCTAATTTTCATCCACTCTAAAAGCACTAGGCAACTCACTAATGAGAGAGAAAGTTGCCTTGAGATTCTCATAGGATTTGGAGTAATTTTCATAGCTCGTAACCTCCCTTAAGAGTCCCACGAGCTTTCTCAAGTTTAGCATTAGCTGCTTTGTAACCCTTGATCAACTTTGATAAAGGCCTCATTTTTCTCTTTCTCCTTAGCAAAGGCATTCTATAGATCAATATTTTTTTCCCTTTTTATGGATTAACAAGTCTTTTTGTTTCTCTAAAATGACATCTTATTTTTGTATAGTGATCATAAGATCAATGATCCTAGACATATCAAGATCTTTTATATCACTTTAGAGATCATCATCTAGCAAGTCATCTTCACTATCGTTATCTAGATCACTACCAAAGTCAAGCTTGAGAGGTGTGGTCTTTCTATTAGATGATACATTCGAGTCCTTCTCCATGAGGCAAACTAGCGACTCGTCATCACTTGAATGATCGAAGAGAGTCTTGTGATGTAGTGAAGATTCCATGGCAAGATCGGTGACTCCATCTTCACCATCATCGGAGTCGGAGTCGGAGTCGGTATCATTGGAGTTCCAGTCTTCACCTATATGAGCTTGAGCCTTGTAGTCCCCCTTGTAGAACTTGTCCTTCTTGTGGTATTCCTTCTTGTACATCTTCTCCTTGCTTTCCTTCTTGTCCATCTTCTTATTCAGACACTCAGTAATGAAATGGTCGGATTCGTCAGGTTCATGGCAAGTCATCTTAGAGAATCTTGTTCTTGACTTGCCGAGGAACTTGTCCTTGCCACCATTCTTGTCGCAGACTCTCTTCTTGAGGAGTTTGCTAAATCTTCTCACCATCAAGACCATTTCTTCCAAATCTTGTTGAACTTGGTCGGTTTGAGCATCTTCCTCCTCTTCACTTGAGACTTCCTCGACAACTCACTTGCTCTTCAAAGCAATGTTTGCTTTCTTTGAGCTTGAGCTTAGCTTATTAAGGGCACATCTTTCTTGAGCTTTTTTATCCATCAAATCATCTGCAAGGACATCATCAAAAGTGAGATCGTTAAGTTGTCCTCCTCTCGGTTGAGGGTGACCAAGGTACGGTTCTTAGAAGCAATGATACAAAGCATGTTCTTGATCACATAGTTATCGGTCATCTGCTTGCCTCCAATGCCCTTGATCTCATTGAAGAGATTGTTGAGGTGAATGTATATGTCACTTGGAGACTCATTGTCACCCATGACAAAGCGATCAAGTTTGCCCTTCAACAACTAGAGTTTTGACTCTTAGATGGATGAAGTGCCTTTGTAGATTTCTCTTAGAGTGGTCCAAATTGCCTTGACACTCTCAAGTGTGCACATCCGGTTAAACTCTTCTCCACTCAATGCAAGGAATAACACATTGACAGTTTGAGCATTGGAATGGATGAATCGATCTTCTTTGGGTGTTGGATTCTCTTCATCAACCATCGTGAAGCCAGTTTGCACTATACTTCAAATGGAATTTTTGTTTTGTGCTTCAGAGATGCATAATGTGATCAATCAAAGTATGGTGCTCTATTGGATCAACAACCCACATATGCATGAATGTGATTATAGCTAGAGAGATGCGGTACGACACCAAACGGGTTGCCATTAGGACTACCTGAGGCATGTGCTCCTTCGCCAGTCCTACTATTCTCCTCCTACTCCCCTGTATCTTGTTGTCTGTAGATGGTGAAGCTCCAAAAGAGAGACCAAGCTCTGATACCAATTAAAGTATCAAGATGTCGGACTAGAGGAGAGGGATGAATAGGCAACTGAATTTTTTAAACTACTTTTACCAATTCTTGCAATTATGCAGAATATTAGGTTATCTAATGCAAGGAATACATGAACACTCCTAGACACTAGTAGCACTAGCAACAACAACAAAAGTAAACTTGCGAAAATTAAAGCAAGGAACGAGAAACCAAGGGACACGAAGATGTTGTTGCTAAAGTTTAGATCCTTGGAGGGATCCTACGTCTCCATTGAGGGTCTTGGTCATAAAGACCGAAGCAGGCTCTCTTTCAAGCCTCTTCCTTGAGAAGTGTCACACCCTGATTTTCAGAACCCGCATACCAACATGACACTGCATATAGTTAGGACATTACCAATCATGCATGGACCCATTATACTCGACCCCGTCACACACGCAACGTCCTGGACTAAGCTCTAGCGCAAGAACACATACACTAACGCAACCTACACCATATACGCCGATATAACCGCGGCACCCTGCAACCAAGTAGTCCTGAGCCAAGGCAGGGGAGTTCTCGAGGGTCCTCATACCTTCTACCTACCTTGCCACGTCCCGGAACCCTAATTCCAAGTTCCGATCCCTTTTTTCCCTATTAATTCCAATTATGACCAAAACACTAATCGCGAAACCTAGCGACCTTCAGCTCTTCTAAAAGTTCTGAGAAAATTTGTAAGACAACATAATAATATCCTCAACTCAAATATAACCTAAAATAGTGATGCCTAGTTCGAAAATAATTTTCACAATAGTCCTCACCTTTCTAGGAGTACAATTGTGCAAAAGCATGGACACGTCCAGTTTAAAAAATCCAAATAATCAGTATCGAACATGTTGGCTGGGTTAATCTCTCCACACGAAATGATGAACAAACCCAAGGGGATAAGCACCAGACCAGAATCGTGGAGCCCCTCCCCTGTACTCCCAGCACAACCACCACCATAACTCCCCTGGCAGCGTCACGTCCCGTCCTCTTCAGCTAAAGCTTAGCTTCCATCAACTTTGGCATTCGAGAACACTAACCAGTGCATTGTTAGGCGGTGCCTAACTTCCCTATTTCCTTGAGCACATCCCCGCAAGTCCTCGTGACATAGTGCTGCGTGGCAAGCCGCGCCAGGACACCCTGTAGCACCCCGTGCCACCCTGGACGCGTGCTGGCCAGGCACAGAGCGCGCCCTGGCCATGCCACCGTGCCAGGCCACGCCGCCCGTTGATTGCCCTGCTGCACCACCTCCCTTCCTTTGGTTACTCAAGCCACGCGCTCGGCTGGAGCTTGGACGGTGCGATCGGGCCTAACTCACCAGATCCTGACCAGCTCACCGTGTGGCCCGGAGCTGCTCCCAACGGGCCAGGTCCGTTGCCGTAAGCTACAGCGGTCATACCCGCGCCGCCCATCGACGGCAGCGTGGCCCACGCGCTCTGCCCTCGTCCCTCAGCCTGCCACATTGCTGTTAGACTCTCTCCAGCGCCGAGTTGTCTGCGGCCCGATGCGCCGGTCGGAATCACCATGCTTGGTCAAGAGCAGCAGCGCCGCACTCAGTCCTCGTGCCCGCGCCTATAAAGACCAGCTGAGTATCCCCCCCTCACTCCAAGCCTCTTCCTCAAACTCCTGGAGCTCAAGCTTTTCCCTAAGTCTCGGCCGAGCCTGTTGTCTTCCCCACCGTTGCCCGACCACCCGCCACTACGGCCATAAGTCTTCCGAGCTGCCCGAAGCCCCGATAGCCAATTAGCCACCGCTCCACCCTTGCCCCATCACATAAAGCCGTAGGCCATTACCAATTCCAGAAGCTGAGCCCACGGCCAAAAGTCCCTTCCGGAAGCCACCGCCGGCGCTACTCCATCGCGAGGTCGCAGAACTACCAGCCGAGCTGCTAAGTAAACCCCCCGAAGAGGTGAGGCGCGCGCTCGTCTCGGGCAGCGGGCCCAAGCCTTGCGCCGGGCCGAGTACGGAGTGAGTGGAGGCGTAATGCTTCCATACGCCTCCGAGTCACTGGTTAATTCAAGAACCTGTTCCGGCCCAGCTAAGCAGCCCGCAAACTTCGGTTCGACCGGTTCGGGCCCTTCCCGGCCGGTTTTTGCGAATCTTTTTCCAGTTCTGGAAAGCCAAAAAGAAATTCCAACTTTTGATTCAAAGGCATTTTCAAAATTCAAAAGTTTTCGAGTTAAACAGTAGAGAATTGGGTTAGGGTTATTCTTTTCTTGTCTTAGTACTTACAAACGTTGCATATATCAATTTCCAGAGTAGCCCCAGAACAGATTTTTATACCCTCGAATACACCAGAGCTTCCATAGCACTTATTCAGTCGATAGGGTAAATGGTTTTGGATCATAACTAAGGTTGCATGGTTCTTTCCCAATCGAAGGCGTCTTCATTTTATGTCATGACAAATGCCTAGGATATACCTTGCTTTCGTAGACTTTAACTTCAAAAAAAACTCCAAAGCACTACCACCAGTTTGAGATCATATATATATCCACCCCAGGCACAATCTTAAGGCGCTCGTAAGCCGGTGACTTATAGGTTAAAACCAAACCCTTGCTTTTCGAAGGCCTGACCCACTCACCCTAACATCCGGACACTTAAGACCTCACCTTGTAGTAGTAACTTTGTTTGAGCATGCATAATGTTTGATTTTTGCTGATGTTACCCCAATTGGTTGTTTACTTAGTAATTCTTCCAACGTATAGTTGACGAAGTGAGGTACGTGCGCCAGGAAGATTCGGACTCATCCCCGCGTCAGGAACAAGAGCACGGACCGTCAGGCAAGCATTCCCACCTTGATCATGTTGAATCCCATATATGCGAAAACTTAATTATCTTGTTTGCAACCCTGCATGCTATGAGAATATCACTGTTATTTTATGCTAGACTTAGTTACCCCTAGTAGATGCATATGCCTCAGGTCCGATGAAACCTTTCCTTGTAGCCCTAGTAATAATTGATGATCATCATACGTTCAGCAGAGTATCTAGGAATATAGGCAATAGCCCTGCTTAGACCTGCTTAGAGAAAAAGAAACCGTTTTCTATCGGTATATACCGACTCCCTCAGACATGGGATAAAAACCCTTGGTTGGGCATGTGCCTTCCGAGGTGAGTGTTTGAAAAAAATGATGTTGATTTCAAAACCCCAAACAAAAGCGGAGAATGATTTTGATTCGGGTGAGAATGCTAAGAGCAGTTTGGGGGATGGTAGAGTAGCTGGTAGCGATGTGATTGTCTGTGTGACTATGGAGTCTTGCTCGAATCGACCAAGGACCGAATCTAAAGTGCCGTCAGACCAGATTCCTTACCGTGCATCCACATGACCTTTATGGGAAGGTCTTGGCCTATTATCCCCGCAAGTATTAGGGTTTGGACCTGTGAGCAGTAGGAAGCGAGTGCTAGGTAGATTGGCATCCCTAGAGGATCTCCACGGGATTTCGTGGGTAGAGTCTCTTAGTGAGCTCCACGTAATACGTGGGTAGAGGTTCGACACAGAGATGAGTCCATTTCTTCGGGTTGTGGTGTCGGGCTGCCCGGGCACAAGCAAAGAAGTGGGTAGATCTTATCTAGAAGGTCCAACTCTAGTGCGAAAGCGGGTGAAAAGTCTCGTTGTAATAACCCTACCGATATACCTCGTGAAGTGTATTCGTAGCGCTTGGCAACAAGGAGGACTTACATCTTGTGGGTAAAGCCGTACAACCTCTGCAGAGTGTTAAAAACTATTTGAATAGCCGCGTCCTCGGTCATGGACGAGAACTGGTTAGGCCACACACTGGTTAGACTGAGTTTTGTTTGCAAAAACTTGGGCAAAGGGATTAAGGACGTGGGCATGACGTGTCCACAAGAGAGCAATTTAGGCCACGCTGCGGGTGGCAAGGAATTGCTGAAGAATGGGACTAGCCGTGCTACTAGGGGTTGTATGGGCTAGCAATGGGAACCTTGGACATCGATAGACAGAGCTATCGAGTCAAGGCAGAGGAAGGAGGTAGCGGAGACTACCTCATGTGATGACATGATCGTGTGAAACTCTATGATTTCCAAACATGCCTTTGAATCTATTATTCGTATTTAAATTGAAAACTTACTTTCCGCTCAACATACGACCTAGGATAGAGCTAATCCTCTTTGAATTAAACCCTGCATGAAATATAGCTGTATTATTCTCCTGTGGGGATTGCTTGCGAGTACATTCAATGTACTCACCTGGCTTGTTAATTTGGCCAGACGAAAAAGAATTCTTCTCCGACGACGACGATAGTGACTACGAGGGCTAGGGCATCTTTTCCCAGTCAGTTACCTATTGGGTAGGTGTGACGTACCCGGTTTTAAGGCCGGATAAATCCCTATGTTTACCGTACTAGTCCCATGATCAGTGGCTAGTACACACAAACACTTGATAACGTAGTCATACATTACCGAATATTATACAGATACAGAGCCATTATGGTCTCAGTTACACACAAAGCCGATTGGCGGAATAAAAGTTCTGCAGCGGAAAGTAAACACGTAGATAAGCCCGTCAATATGCCTCTCCCACAGGCAACTGACTGGGGTAACGCCCTAGCCTTCAAAGTCACTGTCGTCGGTGTCAGAGCACTCTTCTTCTTCGCCTGGCCATGCCAACAAGCCAGGTGAGTATATTGAATGTACTCGCAAGCTTTTCCACACAGGAAATGATAGCGGCTTTATTTCATGCAGGGGATTCAAGAAAGAAGCTCTATCCTATGTTGCGGGTTGTGCGAAAAGTAAGTTTTTCAGTGGCAATAACATAATAGATTCAAAAGCAATATAGAAAACGGTATAAATTTCTTGAGTAAACATCACATGTGGCGGCACCTGCCACCCTTTCCATTCTAAGGCCGATAGCTCCGTCTATCGCCCTTTACTCTTTCTCGGGGTCCTGTCCGTAATACCCTTGTATTACGGCACGGACCTTCTTTAGCAATTCCTAGCTACCAGACTGTAGCGTAAATTGCTCGGGCTCCGGCTCAGGACCAAGCGGCGACGGCGGAGATGCTCGGGTCGGTTGGCGAGGTGGCTCGGGACAGCGACGGGCTCAGCTAGCAGCGGCAGGGAGCGGGGTGAGAGAGGCGGAGCGACGGGGCTCGGCGACAGGGTGGAGCTCCGGGGCTTCGGCTCCGGTGGTGACGAGGCGACACCAGGGCGGAGCGGCGGTAGGGAGCAGTGGCTGGTGGCGCTCGGGATGGGGCGGCACGGCGACGATGGCGAGTTTGGCGGCGAGGGGCTAGGCAGCGGAGGCAAGCTCGGGCTCCGGCGAGCTAGCGAGCGCGCGAGAGAGGGAAAGAGCGGAAGGGAGAGAGAGAGGGGCGGCGGCCGGGGCTTTTATAGGGGAGAAGGGCTGGCGGAGGCGGAGCGTGAGGTGGCGGCGAGGGCACGGGAGCTTGCCACCGAGGCGGGCGGCGGCTGCCCCGAAGCAGCTCGGTGGCCAGGCCACAGCGGCGGCGGTGGGTAGATAGGGCAGGGGAGGGAGAGGATAAGGGAGAAGGGCTGGCGGGCTGGGCCGGGAGAGGGAGAGAGGAGGGATGGGTCGGAGCGCGGTAGGCCGGCAGCCCACGTGGGAGAGAGGGACGGGAAGCAGGCCGATGGGGAGGGAGGGCCCAGGTGGGGAAGAACTGGGCCAAAAAGAAGGCCCAACCAGGTGGGGGAGGGATTAGAATAGGTTTTTAATTTTTCTTCTTTTTTGTTTTTCAATTTCATTTCTGTTTTGAACTTTGCCTCTTTTTCAAACTGAATTCAAACCAAAGTTCAAAATCAATTTCAAATTATATATATATATATATATTTTTAAACATGCCCATGCCATGATGCACATTAACAAGGGATTAAGCTTGGGGATGTTACAAACCTACCCCCCCCTTACGAGAATCTTGACCCCGAGATTCGGATCAACTGGAGAAGAGGGAGGGGTACGCCGATCAAAGAAGATCCTCACGTTCCCAAGTGGCTTCTTCTTCGGAATGGTTGGACCATTGGACCTTGAAGAACTTGACGCTGCGTCTTCGGGTAGTCCATTCCATTTCATCGAGAATACGGAGAGGATATTCCCGATAGGAAAGATCTTCTTGAAGATCCAATGCATCAACAGCCGACTCTGGAATGGGATCTTTGAAACATTTCCAAAGTTGAGAAACATGGAAGACATTATGGATATTGGATAACGACGGAGGCAGTTCCAACTGATATGCGACTTCACCTCGTTTGGAAAGAATGCGAAAAGGACCAATGTAATGAGGTGCCAACTTTCCTTTGATGCCAAATCGGTGAACACTCTTAAGAGGAGTGACTCGAAGGTAGACTTTATCGTTTGGCTCAAAGTGTATCTCACGACGATGAAGGTCGGAGTAGCTCTTCTGACGGGATTGAGCAGTTTTCAACCGCTCTCGAATAACTCGAACTTGATCCTCCACCTCTTTGATCAAATCCGGTCCAAGAATTTGTCTTTCTCCGGTTTTAGACCATTTGAGTGGAATCCGACATTTACGTCCATAAAGGACTTCGAAAGGGGCCATGCCTAGGCTTGATTGGAAACTGTTGTTATATGAGAATTCGGCAAATGGAAGGCACTTCTCCCACTTCGTGCCAAAAGATATAACACAAGCCCTAAGCATATCTTCAAGGATTTGGTTAACCCTTTCGGTTTGTCCAACGGTTTGGGGGTGATAAGCTGTGCTGAACGAAGATGAGTTCCCATAGCAGCTTGGAAGCTTTCCCAAAATCTGGAGGTGAACAAACTACCACGGTTAGAGATTATTCGCTTAGGGATTCCGTGGAGAGGTATTATCCGAGATATATATAACTCAGCCAATTGGCTAGCTGAGATATTCTCTCGGACCGGGAGAAAATGTGCTACCTTGGATAGACGATCAATGACTACCCAAATGGCATCATTTCCCTTCTGAGTCTTTGGAAAACCGGTGATGAAATCCATGCCAATTTCATCCCACTTCCACTCAGAGATTGGTAGAGGTTGGAGTGTGCCTGCGGGTTTTTGGTGTTCCACTTTAACATGACAACACACATCACATTCAGCGATGAAGCGAGCGATCTCTCTTTTCATTCGGGTCCACCAGAATCTCTGTTTCAGATCTTGGTACATCTTTGTACTACCCGAATGAATAGACAACGGAAAGTCATGAGCTTCACGAAGGATAGATTCTCGAAGATTGTTCTTCTTCGGCACAACTAGATGTTTGCCAAACCAAACAACATCTTGATCATCGATTGAGAAACATTTAGCAACTCCGCTAACAATGTTCTCTTTGGTCTTGCGAATACCCTTGTCTTGCTTTTGAGCGGACTTGATTTGATCTTCTAGAGAAGATTGGATTTCAAGGGTATTAAGAAAACCAATTTGGACGACTTCAAGATTAAGCCATGCAAATTCCTCATAAAGGGGTGGTTGATGTTCTTGGATCATAAGGTTATTACAGTAGGTCTTTCGGCTAAGTGCATCCGCCACCACATTAGCTTTGACGGGTTGGTAATGGAGACCTATGTCATAATCTTCGATCAATTCCAGCCATCTTCGTTGCCTGAGATTCAGGTCGGGTTGGGTGAAAAGATACTTCAAACTTTGGTGGTCAGAATACAGCTCACAGCGATTACTGATAAGATAATGCCGCCAAATCTTCAGAGCATGAACCACTGCGGCAAGCTCTAGGTCATGAGTTGGATAGTTGGTTTCATGTGGCCTCAACTGACGAGAAGCATAAGCTACCACATGCCCTTCTTGCATCAACACACATCCACGACCTAGGTGAGACGCATCACAAAAGATGTCGAAGTTCTTGTGAATGTCCGGAAGAACAAGCACAGGAGCGGAGGTCAGTCTGCGTTTTAGCTCTTGGAAGCTTCCTTCGCACCTTTCAGTCCACTCGAACTTCTTTTCTTTCTTGAGGAATTCGGTCAAAGGCTTAGCATGTTTGGAGAAGTTCTCGATAAAATGACGATAATAGCCGGCCAGACCGAGAAAACTCCATACTTGCGTGACCGATTTAGGTTGTTCCCAATTGAGAACATCCTTGACTTTACTAGGATCCACAGCGACACCTTTCGCCGAAAGCACGTGGCCTAGAAAGGCCACTTCTTCGAGCCAAAATTCACACTTGGTGAATTTCGCATAGAGCTGATGCTCACGAAGTTTTCCCAAGACAAGTTTCAAATGCTTGGCATGATCTTCTTTGGTCTTGGAAAAGATGAGGATATCATCAATGAAGATGATAACAAAACGATCCAGGTATTCCATGAAGATGGAATTCATCAACGTCATGAAGGTAGCAGGAGCATTGGTTAACCCAAAAAACATCACGGTGTATTCATACAACCCATAGCGAGTCGTAAACGCCGTTTTTGGAATATCTTCGGGTCGAATCTTGATTTGATGGTAGCCCAACCTCAAATCAATCTTGGAGAAGACGGTGGCTTCAGTTAACTGATCGACGAGATCATCGATACGAGGGAGAGGATATTTGTTTTTGATCGTCACCTCATTAAGAGGCCGATAGTCAACACACATTCGAAGACTTTTGTCTTTCTTCTCCACGAATAGGGCAGAGCATCCTCAAGGAAAGGAGCTCGGTCGAATGAAACCTTTTTCTTCTAACTCCTGAAGTTGCTTCTTCATCTCGATCAATTCGTTCTGAGGCATACGGTAGGGACGCCGGTAGATAGGAGCGGTTCCGGGAACCAACTCGATAACAAATTCAATGTCACGATCTGGTGGTAGACCTGGAAGTTCATCAGGGAAGACATCCGGAAAGTCACGAACTACCAGAACATCTCGGAGATCAGGAAGAGACTTGCCTTCGAGAGTATAAAGGTGAGATTCAAGGAACTCCGGAGTAAATCAAACAGTTTTACCGGAGAGATGAGAAAGAATTACTGCTTTCGTTGCACAATCGATTAAAGCTTGATGTGCAACTAACCAGTTCATTCCAAGAATGACATCGATGTCAGTGGAGATTAGAGCAATTAAGGTAGCAAGGAATTCAAAATTGCCCACCTTGATGCAAACATCATGGCATTATTGGGAGGCTCTCATTACCGATCCCGGTGAGACTATAGCCTGGGAGTTGAGCATGGCCTCATAGGGAATATCATGCTGATCCGCAAACCTCTTAGATATAAAAGAATGAGAAGCTCTCGAATCAAAAAGAACTGAGGCTGGAATAGAATTAACAAGGAGCGTACCCAACACGACGTCAGGCGCATCTTGAGCTTCTTCTGCGACCACGTGGTTCACGCGACCGCGATTCCCGGACTGAGGCTGTGGATTCGCCTTCTTGGCGGGAACATTGCCTCGAGGTTGACCCTGCCCTTGAAGAGGGTAAGGTGTAGGATTCTGCCGCTGGGGACAGTCGCGAGAGAAATGGCCAGGCTGGCCACAGTTGAAACAAGCTCCATATGGCGGCCTTGGAGCAGGGTTAGCAGGTTGTCCGCCAAGTGGTCTCGGCTGGATGCTGGGAACTGGCGGACGAGGAACGAACCCAGACGGTCTTGGGGACGGAATAGCGCGGTTGAACGCGCTAGCAGGAACCCAAACACGTTTCTTCTGCGAGCTGGAAGAAGATGATTGTGCCACTTCTCGGGCACGTTTGCGGGAATCTTCCAGAGCTCGTCTTCCATGCTCCATCTTGATAGCCTTATTCATTAGGGCTTGGAAATTAGGAAAATCAAAAGGGAGCAATTCATATTTAAGCTCCGCGTTCAAGCCCTTGCGGAATTTCTCTTGCTTATCCGCATTAGTGGCCACATCACGCGGAGCATAACGTTCCAAGAGGTTGAAGAGATGAAGATATTCGGTGATATTCTTCTGCCCTTGTACCAGACTGCGGAGTTCTTCTTTCTTAATCTCCATTACACCTTCAGGAATATGAGTTCCGCGAAAGGCAGCACTGAACTCCTGCCACGTGACAACGTGGTCTTCCTTCTGCATGGCGAGGAAATTTTCCCACATGCTGCCGCAACTCCATCAAGCTGCTGCGCTGCAAAATTCACGCGGTCATCCACGGAAACACGTGCAGTGTCCAGCTTACGCTCAATATTGCGAAGCCAGTCATCGGCTTCGAGCGGATCATCAGAGCGAGAGAACACCGGGGGTTGCAGCTGAAGAAACTCTGAAAGTCCACCCCGGTCATCAGAGCGACGTGGTATTATGGACGAGACGCTCCAGCAGACGGGTGTCGGCGTAGAGACGCCTCTAGCGGTGGTCCGGTTGGACCCCCTTTGGGATTCGGCGGGGGGGCGCAGTAGGAGTTCTTTTGTGAGCCGGCTACGATTTTCGGAAGGGAGGATCTAATGCAGGAGACGCAAAGATTTATCCAGGTTCAGGCCACCTCGGAGGTGTAAAACCCTACGTCCTGCTTTTGTGTGTGCGTATATTGGCGATTATCAGAGATTACAAAGCCCTTGTCTGCTCCAAGGGAGTTCTTCTCCAAGAGATCTAACCCTAGAGTTCTTCAACCTAAGAAAAGCTCAACCGAAAAAGAGTCTAACCAAGAATTGTCCAACCCTTTGCATGGCCTCGGCTCTCCCCTTATATACCCGGGGGTTTACCACAGTGGCCGGAGGGTACTGCGTACCAGCACTGCTGAAGACGTGGGCACTACAGGGCTGCCCATGCCTTACACTTAATGCGCGGCGCGGACTTCCGTGCTGGACGTCTCCCCGCTGCGCCTCAAAACTGTGACTCTGACACCTTTATGCCCGGCGGGTCCCGCGAACGGAGACTTACCGGGCTTCTTCTGACAGAGTTGGTGAGACACGCGCTCCTGGGCCCCGAGCGTCAGCGACCAAACCCGCGCAATGGCGCGCGCAGCGACGCGTCCCAAGGGGCAAAAAGGTTGACAGCGACAGGGGCGTGCAGTGCGGCGCGCCCGGTTGGTCAACAGACATGTCAGTCGGGCCCACCTCTCGGCAGGGGCGATAGCCAAAGGGGCTTTCGCCTGAGCGGGTGGGGCCCAGCCTGACCGTCATCATGCCCTCACAGGGCTTAGGGTTTCTTGTCGGAATGACGGGTATTAAATGCCTCTGCCAGGGCTGAGGCTTGTTGGAGAAGTTAGCCGCTCGACAACGTGCCCAGAGGAGGGCCCCACGGGGGACACGACGGACCCCGAGCACTTCGGTTCCGAGCAGCTCCTTCAACTGGGAGGGACGCCAGCTGTCTCAGGCTGCCCCCGGGCGACCTCAAGCGCTCGGGGAGCACTTGTTGGAGGGCCGCTCGGGGCCCCTTACGGGGGGAGCTCCAGGAGGAGTGCTCGGGGGGACATCCCGAGCACTCCCCTGGGCCCCACACCTCCCGGGACGCCGGGCGCTCGGGTAAGGGACCCCGAGCGCTCCCTTGATTCCTGAGCCTTAAACTCTCGGGGGCCCAAGGCCTTTTCTGGTTACTCACGCGGATGCGATGCCCGAGGAAGGCCCCCGAGCACTTAGGCTTGACCGCCGGATTCACTTGACAGCCGGGGTGGGGCCTATGACCACACCGACCCGGCCGCCACGTGTCTCGCTCCGCGGCATCTGATTGGCCTCCGCCAGCGGTTCGGGGGACCCTGGGCCCCATCCCGCTGACAACGGGTCTGGTCCATCCTGTTGCGCTTGATCTGCATCAGCACTTCCGCCATGGTGGGTGGTGGAGGAGGAACATTATCGTGACCTGAGCCTCAATCTTGATTACGGTCAGCGGGCGAGCTACCCTCCGGAAGTCTAGACATCTGAAGTAAAGAATAACTGTTACTTCAAACCCAAGATCGAATCACAAAGAGAATTAGGATGGAATACGCTGAGGAGCTAATCAGTGAGAACAAAACGGAATCTGAATACGCCACACGTGGTAGTACAAAAGCCACGAAGCTAGAATACATTCCAGAGAAGACATAGACAGGCGTATGTTACATAAGACACACGGAAGCAACATTACAAGCTCACATGCTAAGATATATACAAGATCATGATACAAGCACGGGAGTGCCAAAAGAGCTGACATCAACTACTTGTTGTACATACGAGTACGAGCACTATGGAGAGAAGTCGCCCTGGTCGGGGCACATAAAGTAGTACAATGCTGCCTCCGGCGGGATAGGCACTGGTTCTCGAAAGTTGCGAGGCACCTCTCCAGGAAGTGGTTCACGTTGACGACAGAAAGTCCCAGGCACCTCCATAGCTACACAATGACAAGGAGTATAGCGAAGTCCCGGAACGGCAGGAAACTCACAGGTGGGCGGTCGGTTGGCAGCATAAGGCCCAGAAAATCTTTCGCGAGCTGACAATAAGTCCATGGGGGCTTGATGGGTTCCAATGTGCTTGCGGATATACTCGAGGGCGTGGCACAAACGATAATGGTAGCGGTCACGATCATTGGCGGCCGCTCGATAAAGACGATGGGTAATATTGAGCATTGGGGCCAACTCAACGATCGTAGGATCTGGGTGCATAATAAACTCCTGCCACCACATCGGTGCGTTGGGGTCTTCTTGCCCCACATGATAACCAAAAGGAGAATCCATGAGCGGTATCGCATAGTGGTAGCGAAGAAAACTTATGGCATTGAGAGTTGCTACATGGACAACTCCTTCATAGGAACCATCACGACCTTCAATGATAATAGGATGTCCCAGCGGTGTAAGGGGTGTTTGCAATGGTTCTGAAGGATGTGGTCTGATAAAGATAGAAGCAACGTAGTCGCTTAACCCAAATCGATGGTTGTGACGGTAAATGGTATACTCGGGGAGCCACATATAACCCAATCTTGCCAACATCCGAAGCAAAAGTGGAGGAGCACCACCAACTGACAAACAATGGGTAGTGCCTGCCATGGTGATATAAGATTCAGCCATCTGGCAAAAGATTAAGAATAGAGTTATTTCAAGACTTAAGTTCAAATCATAGCTAAATTTGCGGCAGAATGTACTGCATAAACTAAACAGTGTGAGGAAGTCTACATGTGCCCAAATGGTAGTACAAAAGCTATGAAGCTAAAATACATCCCACAGTAAACACAGATGAACATATGGTACATATGATGCATGAAATAATATTACAAGCTCACAGGCTAGAATATGTACATGACCATAATACAATACCATACTCACACTCTGAGGTTTAGCTCCTATACATTATCCATCTAAAACCTCAGATGGTCACAGACTTGGAAAGGAAAACCATATACTGCCATCACGCAGGACAGTCAAGTGTATGCACTGTACAATTGTACATTGGTACACCATAGAACTATCGAAAACACCTTATTGTTCTATACTGGGAGGTGGAAGAGGCACACGAGGAGTGCCGAACAGTTCGGTTCCCTCGGGCTGGGGCAGGTTGGGACACCTGCGAGATCCAGCAGTAATACGATGAGTTGTATGAAGGGGACCTCAAGCAGGGGTAAACCCACCAACATCCGGGTAAGCAATGCTTTGCGGCACGGGCTCAACATGCGCATTAAGAACGCCAGGGCTCAAGTTGTTCATCCAAACGCTCAGCTCTACTGCCACCAGGAGATCCCATAAACGAGCACGAGTGGCAAAGAGCTCATGCCGTATTGCACGATAATGCCGATCCAGAGTCCTGATAAGATCGGCCTGAAGGCGTATCTCAGGATCATCCACTGCATCCATATCCGTATAGACCGCATAATCCACCTGATACTCCTCAGGTGGTAGAGCAGGATAGGTGCGGTATGCTGTTAATGACATCGGCAATTGATCATATCGCAACCGAGTGAGAGCACAATAAGCAGCCTCCTGAACTGCCATATCAATAGTCGTGCCAACTCCGAAAAAGGTGTGCATTGGTCAAGGGTCATGCTCATAATATGGATAGATATGCACTATGGCCAGATATTGGAGCATATTGTAGTCACGATATGTTTCAAGGACTGTGTATTCTGGCATCCAACGATAGAGGTTGTCGGCCAGAGCCTGAGTGAGTAGTGCTGGAAAACCAGGGGTATCGATACACCGAGTAAGGCGAACGACCTGTCCACGAAGCATCTGGATAGATGGAAACCAAGGTTAGAAATCACGATTAACCGGAACGAGATAAGAGGGAAGGTAAGGATTCCCTACACACGTGAATTCTAACTTTTGAACGGAGCAAAGAAGTAGCAAACCCATTTTTCAACCCAACGAAGAGGTAAGGAGCAGAGCTAGCATTGAAAAGGATAAGGAGGAAACAGAATCACTACTTATGCTTTTCACAAATCCGTTCAAAAATAGTTTTCGTAACTTCTAAACCCAACAACGACCAAGTCAAAGGTTATCCTACAGACAGTCCTGCTCTGATACCAAAGCTGTCGGGACCCAAAATCTATAACAGAGAGCTTTAAGTAAAATCACCCGCTAAGTCAAAACGTCAATCCCGACCTCACCCTGGGTGTCAATTCCAAGAGGAGTGGAGTGATACGGCTTCGAATAGCTCGAGACGTCAACCCCGAACTCGCTCCAGCAAACAAATGCACGGATTGGGTAGGGTGATATGGTCTCCTCACTCTTTTCCTACTGAGCCGGAACGTCAATCTCAAACTCGTCCCGGCAAATTAATGCTCGGCTGGAGTAGGATGATATAGCTCCCAAGCTCTCAGTAGAAGAGTCACTTCATAGGGGTGATTAAACCTAACAACTCTATGATATAGACTCTGAAACCCTACCCGCACCATGTGCTTCAATAACATACACGCAAGGCACATGAGGCAGGTGAGAACATCCAGATACCACAGCAGTAACTCTACGACAGAAACTGCAATATTATAAGTTCTTGAAACTTAACAACATATTCACACATAGGATCCGAAGATCTAAATCCAACTACACAGCGGAAGAGTAATTAAGGCTACGAAGCCAAAAGGTCGGGCCAAAAGTGGTAGCAGAACAAAATGAGCTGCCAAACCCTAGGGGCAGGACCACTGCCTGGGATCTCCAGCGACTAGTGTCGTTGGCGTCAATCTGTACGTAGAAACCACCCTTGGAGGGGATGGTTTCCTCTGTAAGAAAAATGTCAACGATAGCAGGGTGAGTACAAAAATTGTACTCAGCAATACTTACAAGGGGAAAAATAGTAATAGATGCACATGTACCAATAAATGGGTAATTGTGGACTTTTTTGCAGAAAGCCAGTTTAGTTTTAACAATATTAGTTGTGTAGATGAAAATCGACTACCAGAATACTTTTCAAAGGGGGTGAGCCGAACACTTCACGATCAATTCTATTGCAGACCACCGAACACCTGAACCCTCGATTCTTCCTCAACCACCCTCGGAGGAAGCAATCGCTACACCTCAACCTTATAGTTGACAAGTTTTAGATTTATCGTTGTAGTTGTCTAATTCGATGCAGGTAATCACCAAGTTGTCCATAACCGCAGACACGGCTATTCGAATAGTTCAAACCCTACAGGGGTGTACATCTTTACCTACACGTATCGATCTTCTCTTAGCACTAGACCAAGGACACATTTTCACGAGGTGTGCTAGCAGAGGGCGATCGAACACAACCGTTACAATGCTTTCGACCTAGGTATGAGCCACCCTTATGGACCATTCCATGTACATTAGTCCGGCCGCAACTGCGACACGGTCCCATATGTTGTGAATCGAGGTACATCCCCGGTCTCCCAGACCGTGTGTCCACCCCACCCTTATATTGAGATACCACACCACATCCCCTTCTTCACGCACACGGCAAATGGAAACGGCAAACTAATACAGCTCATACTCTAAGTCTAGGCAAATTATTTAGTCGTGGGTGATCCATTATCCCACCAGTGTAGAAGTACGCAAATCTTGGGTCGAAATACATCGGGAACCGGTGCTTGTGGAAAAACAAGACAACCCACCATGCTCCCAACCGTGGCCTCTCGTTTAACCCAGTAATTATTAGTCAAGTTCATTAGACAGTTCCCGGTGAACACCCCCTACCACCTAACCCATCCAGAGGTTTGTGTTTCGTCTGCCATCCAAGAAATTACGACTTCTACATGTCTAAGCATGTCTAAGCATCAATAATTATATAAGTAGCTTAGAAGCATCAACTAAACTACTCTAAATAGGTGGGGAGGGTGGTGGTGTTGATTGAGCGACAAAGTAAGTTCATGCAAAGGAATATGGTTAATACTTAATGAAAAGTAGAATTTGAACGCATGCGATAACGAATTTGAAAACAAATAGTACTTTACAAATATTAGGTGTTTGCAATATGTTCAAAGGGGCTGCTTGCCTTGTTGCTCTGCAACTACACTCTGCTCGTGATCGGGATTGTAAGCTTCCGGATCCTTCGGCTCTAACGGAGAAGAACGAAAACACCGGAAAAGAAAGGGCATAATCGTAATTATCAAAATGTGGAACGTCGGCATGAGATGAAATGCATGCCATGGCATAGAGGATGCAAAATAAAGACTAATGCAAGTGAAATCAATTTAATCAGAGTCCGGACGCTCGAAATATCACGATCCGAAATTCTCCGGCTAATCGGGGAAACCCTAATTTGAGTTTTTAGTCATTTATGATTTTCCTAGCATGCAAACATGCATGAAGATGACATATTTGAGTAGCTCTCATTTTTCTGAATATTTTGATATATTATTTGCATTTTTCTGATTAAAAATGAATTTTCTATAAATTTTCTAAGATTTAATCAATTTTTAAATCCTTTTTGTATTTTTCTCAGTAAAAATAATTATTAAATAATTTCAAATAATAACAGGGGCTGACAAGTGGGCCCCATGGTCAAAGTTTGACCAAGGTTGACTGAGTCAATGACAGGTGGGGCCTACTTGTCATAATTTTCATTTTTATTAATCTTTTATTATAAATTCTGTCGGGTGGGACCCACATGTCATTCGGACATATTAAATGAACTCATTAATTGCACTGCTTAGTCATTAATTACATCATTAATGGGTCGGTTAGCATTAATTATCAATGATTAGTATTAATTACACTCATTAATTGTTCAGAACCGTAATAACGAGCATTAATTACAGTGCTTAAACCCTAATAATTAATTATGCCCTAACTGTGCCCTAACTACCGGCTAAAATGGCCTTAACCGCCCAATCGGCCCGGTCGAAAACCGGCCGTTAGGCTCGGTTGGGTCCGACCGCTGGCTCGGGCGGTGCCGCTGGGGTGGCCGGGTGAGGAGGTGGCGGCGGGCCTTACCAGCGGCGAGATGGGCGGTGAGCGGAGGTGGCGGGGCATGGCTGAGACGGGCGGCGAGGCGGGGTGGTGTGAGCGGCGGCGAGCTCGGCTCGGGACTGAGGCGGCGAGGATGGCGAGGCACGGCGAGTAGCCCGGCGAGGCGGCGAGGAGCTTGGGCTCCGGCTCAGGACCAAGCGGCGACGGCGGAGATGCTCGGGTCGGTCGGCGAGGCAGCTCGAGACGGCGACGGGCTCGGCTAGCAGCGGCGGGGAGCGGGGTGAGAGAGGCAGGGCGGTGGGGCTCGGCGACGGGGTGGAGCTCCCTGGCTTCGGCTCCGGTGGTGACAGGGCGACACCGGGGCAAAGCGGCGGTAGGGAGTAGCGGCTGGTGGCGCTCGGGATGGGGCGGCGCAGCGACGATGGCGAGTTTGGCGGTGAGGGGCTAGGCGACGGAGGCGAGCTCGGGCTCCGGCGAGCTAGCGAGCGCACGAGAGAGGGAGATTAGCGCGAGAAAAGGAGGAGAGAGGGGCGGCAGCCGGGGCTTTTATAGGGGAGAAGGGCTGGCGGAGGTGGAGCATGAGGTGGCAGCGAGGGCACGGGAGCTCGCCACCGAGGCGGGTGGCGGCTGCCCCGAAGCAGCTCGGTGGCCAGGCCACGGCGGCGGCGGCGGGTAGATAGGGCAAGGGAGGGAGAGGATAAGGGAGAAGGGCTGGCGGGTTGGGCCGGGAGAGGGAGAGAGGAGGGATGGGTCAGGGCGGGGTAGGCCGGCAGCCCACGCGGGAGAGAGGGACGGGAAGTAGGCCGACGGGGAGGGAGGGCCCAGGTGGGGAAGAACTGGGCCAAAAAGAAGGCCCAACCGGGTGGGGGAGGGATTATAATAGGTTTTTAATTTTTCTTCTTTTTTGTTTTTCAATTTCATTTCTGTTTTGAACTTTGCCTCTTTTTCAAACTGAATTCAAACCAAAGTTCAAAATCAATTTCAAATTATATATATATATTTTTAAACATGCCCATGCCATGATGCACATTAACAAGGGATTAAGCTTGGGGATGTTACAACCCACAAGATGTAAGTTTTCCTGGGTACACTTTGCAATGTATACCTAGAGGGATATTACAACGAGTCTTTTCGCCCGTTTCCATACCAGAACTGGACCCGCTAGATGTTTTACCCAACTTTACTTTTGTCTCGCAGACTCAAAAATGGGACTATTCTCATCTTTATGTCGGACAACTCCCTACGCCATGCGGTAGAGGCCCTCTAGGACCTTAACCGCCTAGTCACATACTCCCTACTGCCCACGGGTCCAGGTTCCGGTATTTGACAGGATACTAAGCCAAGCCCTTCCCATAAAGGACATGTGGACGTACGAGGGTGGATCTGGTTTAGCGGCACTTAGGCTCGGTCCTTGGTTGATTCGGGAGGGACTCCATATCTCCACCATTCACCCATGTCACACATGCTACACCATTTTTCTAAACTCCTCTTACCATTCCCACCCGAGTCATAAACATCTCCATTTTGATTTTGCTTCGATAAACATTTTCAACATCCACCTTGGGTGACACACGTCACCCCAAGGGTTTTATTTCCCCGATTCCCTGAAATAATATTTCAACATCCGTGGGAAAATTTTAAATTTATACTACAGCAGGTCTAAGCTCGGCCTACGGCCTATACATCTAGTATGCCACCGAAACTACCATGTCCGATGACTTAATGCTAGGGCTACGAGGGCACTTGGAAACGAATCCTAGGCCATGCAACTATAGGTAATATCTACCCTTATCTTAACATAGCATTAATACAACATAGCATGCAAGTTGGCAAGCAAAATACCTATATTTCTCACTTATAGGATTCAACATGGTCAAGATGAGGAAAGCTTGCCTGGCAACTCCTGGTTCTATTCCTGACTTGGCGGTGACTCCGGATCTTCCTGACGCGCGTATCTCAATCCGTCAACTACACGTCGGGAAAATACCAAATAAGCAGCTCAACCGAACGACTTCAAATTGAGATGCAGATATCTTGCATGATTGGAATTGAGACAGTGGTATTATAATGAAGTGTTCAGGTTCCTAGTCGAGTTAGGGTTTTGTCGGAAAGTATTTCCCTTATTCATCTTTCAGGTCCACCCATCCAGGGTCTTAGCATACTAGGTTTCCAGAGATTGGAACATAAGAAGATTGAAGCATAATAGGTTTTTGACTTCTAGAGTTTAGATTTTTTTTAAAAAAACAAGGGTGATTTTCTATGGTATCATTATATGGCATGAAATAATGGCCTCTGCAATTAAAAGGATGTTAAGCTTATATGGTAGTGCTTTATACCTCAAGCTAGATGGGGTTATTAACAGCCTTAGGTTCTAGGTGAGTTAAGAGAACTGTCACGGGTTTTCTATGATCTAGTGTATGTTTCAAACTTATAGCAAAAGGAAGTTAACCCTAACCCCATACTTAACTCTTCTGTTTAAGTTTAAATGGTTTGCAATCTTCTTTGAATCAAGCGTTGGAAAGGTTTAGGCTTTTCAGAACCGGATCTAACTGTTGGAAAATCGGCCTAATGCCCATTAACCAAAACATACCTAGCATCAACTTGTTTAAGTGCCAATAACCAGTTTTCAGGATGAAAGACGCTTTCTGCTGAACGGTTTTACTCTTTCCTTGCGCTAAGGTGGGCTAGGAGGTGGTGCGCTACTACTTACCGGTTTGGTACGAATGGGTGGCCTCTTTTCCTATTGGTTGGGCGGCCGGTTCCTCTGCTCTGATGGAGCTTGCCGATGGGACTGAAGAACTCTGGTGGCTGTGAGGCTTGAGGGCAACGGCTAATTCCTAGAATTGGGAGGGGGCTTTTGAGGAGAGGTGTCCGGCGAGTTCAACGGGGGCGCTGGGATAGCTAAGGGAGCATGGTGGCGCTCGCGGCTTTCCTGGCTACCGCGGTGGAGGAGCGAGTAGGGAGGAATGGGGAAGGGGTTGGGGTAATGGTGGCTGGGTGCTGGAGCTTGCTGATGAGGGTTGGGAGCTGTGGGTGAGGTAGGAGAAGCTCGGGTGGCCCATTTATAGACCGCGGCGTCAAGGCCAGAGGGGGCGGCAGCTGGGTGCTGTTTTGCCGGTCAATGGGTTGCTTCAGCATGCCCTATGCCGTGCAGAGCTAGGGTGATGCCGCGGCGGGATGCGTGGCTCGTCGGGATGGGTCCAGGGCGTTGGTGTCGTCGGCTAAGGCGCCGTTACCGGCGTTCGGCGCGTCGCTTGTGCTTGACAGTGGCGTCGGAGCAGCTCGGAAGTCGACGAGCGACTCGAAAGTCAATTAGACAGACACGGCAGTGCTCGTGGCGAGCAAGAAGTGGTCCGTCAGTGCTGGACTCGAAGGTTGGCGCGGAGGTTCCAGAGCGGAGATGCGGCAAGCGGCGCGTCGACAGCTCGGCTTGCCGTGGTGCTACCGAGGGCGCCAGCTACGACTGGATGAACGCCTCAGCGCGGGGTGTAGGGGTGCTTGAGAGCGGCGCCAGGCGGAGGAGAAATTCGTGGCGTGCGCAGGCGCTCTGGACAGTAGGCACATGCGTTGGTGCCGACTAGCTTTGCGCCGATGCCAGCCATCCAGTGCTTAGCTTGCCTTCGAGCATGGGATGGGATCGCTCATGGAGTGCTCCGGTGCTGTGCAAAGGTCGGGAGGTGCGTGGCACGTGGTGGAGACTTGGACGGTGGTCAAACAATGGGGAAGGGGCTGATGCCGGAGCCTGGCATGGTTTGATGCCGCGGCGCGCCTGCTAAACCGGCTTAGAGCATGCCCTTTTCAATCCTATAGTGAAATATGCTAATTCCTAAATATCTTTGAACTAGATTGTCTCGTATTATTTCATGTTGGAACTGGGAATAGTTTTAGGGTGCTTCCCGAATTTTCTAGAATCTTTAAGGTATCGGAGGCACATGCGATCTTGAGATTAGGGTTTATGCGGCAATCGGAAGGTATACGGGAGAAGGAGGATGAGGCACGTAATTAGGGTTTCGGAAGAGAAGGGATGGGATGACTTGTTTGGGAGGATGGTAGAAAGTCAGCCACACAGGTTGCAATTAGGGTTTTGGAAGGGCGTTGGTAAAGTTGGTGTATATGTGCGTGTACTCGCGTTAGGGTTCGTAGGGAGCGTATGAGGTTTGGTATCGCATGCATGGGTTGACTGGTTCTTATTTCATGTGCATTTGCATGTAATGATATGATTGCAAAAGTCTCAAAAAATCAGGATGTGACAGTAGGCATATTGATGGGCATCTACCTACGCATTTCTATATTTTTCCGCTGCGGTTTCTATTCAGCCAATCGGCTATGATGTTGAACAATGACCATAATGGTCCATGTGTGTAAAAGACTCGGTATTGTATGACAATGCTATCAAGTTCTTGTGTGTACTGGCTACTGATCATGGGACCAGTACAGGAAGCACAAGGGTTTATCCGGTCTTAAAACCGGGTACGCCACAAGAAGGTGCACCGAGCAACTCTTCCCGTTCTTCTTAGTAATCCTTTCCTTGTGGGAGGTGGATCCCAACCTTCACAAACTTCTTGAGGATCATCACAACTTTTTGGGAGCTCTCAAGAACTCCCGGCTGTCTAGGAGACCCCACTCTCCGAGAGTAATAGACACGATAAAGACTTGGAGATGAACTCGATGCTCTTATGCTTAATCAATCTCAATATCTCACTCTCTCTTTTTCTTCCTCGTAAGAATCAAATGGTTATGCTTGAGGAAGATGGGAGCTCTCTTAAGTGCAGAAATCGAGGTGATAAAGAGTTGGATGGGTGAGTTGGGTATAAATAGCCCACTTTGAAAACTAACCGTTGTCTGTAGAAAACACATACCCGGAGTATCATGGTCCAGACCTGGAGTATCCAGGATTCAAACTTAATAAGTATATTCCACACCCAGAGCAAAGGTCAGATGATCTAGAAGATGGTGACTCGGAGTATCCAAGAATGAATCCAGAGACTCTGGACACACAGTGAAATGATTTTAGGGAAACACTCAGTTACTCCAGACAAGTGTTATGTCTGAAGTATTTGGCACAAATTACAGATACTTCGGGGACCATACAGAGAAATTCCTGGAGTATTTGTGAAAAAAATCCAAACACTCCGGGTTCCAAACGAACAGAGCCCAAAGAAACACTGAGCTAATTGTCTGGAGTATCTGGCAAAAGTTACAGACGCTCCGAGAGCCAAATAGAGAATTTTTCGGATTATCCAGAAATAAATCTGGATACTCTGAGAGCCAAACGGCTGAGCTCTCCATACCTGGAGTCTCACTCAGAGTCTCCAAGTCAGCACGTCGAAGAAACCCTAAACAAGGTTTTGGAGACTCCGGACCAAAGTTTGGATACTCCGCCTCACAAGCAAAGCAAAAGCTAGGGCTTTTTGTGGAGAAGAATTTGAGACAAAGATTTAATTGAGCATTTGGAGCACTTAGCCTAATCTCTAACCTTTCATCACTCTCCTTCATAGTACAGCATTTTCTATACTCAATGTGATTTTTAAATCACTAAAACTAGGAAATAAGATATACTCTTCCGATTTCCTCGCTGTTTCCCTTTTTCAATTTTTTAAGGGTCATCGATGCCGGTTGGACTTTATATGTGGAATTAAAACCTGTTCATTCACTCGACATATCTGTTGGCCCCTTAATTGTTCGTTATTAATCACCAAAACTCACTTAGGTGCCCTATACACACTTTCATTTCTCTATCTCTCTCCTTGTCTCCCTCCTCTCATATTTGGACATCCGTCCACATCAAGAGCTCGTAGTGCCTCCCTAGCCGCAGCCCATCCTTGAGAGCTCACCGCACCTTCGCAATCAACGCCTCGCACTCGCTACCATGATGATATTTTGCTCACATGAGTTGCTTTTATTTTTATTCAAGTTGCTTTTTGATTTGCATAAATTACTTTTTCAAGAGCATTTGCTCACCATCCTTAGGTCATCGTCATTGCAATGATGCGCTCCTAGTTCCCAACGAGTTGCTTTTCGATTTGCATGAAGCTCTCCATCGGCAAGTCAGCAACGGCGTAGCGCTATGCTCGTTTCCATGCTGATATGCTTCCTTTTGGTAGAGAGTTGCATTTTCATTTTCATAAAGTTGCTTTTGAATTTGCATGAATTGCTTTTTTGATTTTGTGTGTTTTGCCTTTTATTTGTGGTTGAGTAGTGCCGCGTTGGGGTCGTCTCCATCCTCAGGTCGTGGGTGGCGCTAGACGTTCAGTTTTTTAACTGAGAGGATTATATACGTCAGGTACCAAACTCAAAAGGCAAAACTTGCTCTAGGACACCATTATTTTGTGTTAATTGCTTAGACTCACCGCTTGAATTCAAATTGGCCGAGTATCATTAAAAAATCGTGCTCATTTGCTGGAACACATTATAACCACTAAAATAGTATTTTCTAGAGCATTAAACATAAAATACCACAAAAATCCAAAAATTCCCTTACCTATTCTTCTTCCTAGCATCATCCTCTCTTCAATTCCATCAACATGGGCTCTTGTCGCCGCTGTGCTAGCCTCGGTTGTCACTGCAGGCATCACGACACTTTGTCAGCCTCCGAGGTAGCTGTTGTTTCCATCCATAAGGGCCTCAACTTCTGTCATGCTCGGCCGGGTGAGCCCCAAATGGCACCTGGATACACCTCACCGCACTGTGAGCGAGTCCGTGGTACAAGGAAGAACGGTGGGCTGCCGTCCTCCCCTTCTCACGCTCATCCTAAATCGTCTTCTCACTCGCCCCAAATTGCAGAGGCCTCTCTTGAGGGTGCTCATCTTGATGTTGTTGTGGCTTGATTTGTGAACTTAGCATGTCATCAGTGGCTTTATCATTGTCATGTGTTCTTGAATTTTTCTGGTATAAATCTATGGTTAGAGTTATGTGCTTGGTGTGAGATTACGACACTAAGTACTTCTCTAGGCTAGGATGATATGTGCTAACTTTAAGCGAATCAGAGACTCTTTTGTTGTTAGTTTATGTTCCGTGTGTCTTTGCTAGTAATGGCAGTGTAAAGAAGAAGAAAGATAAATCAACACTAGGATGATGAAGAGCCTGGCATGTAGAACTACATGGCATTGAGAGAAGGGATATGGAAAAGAAAAGATACTTATTTTTTCTACAACTTGTTTGGTTGAAGGGAATTAGAGTTAGAGAATGGGAGTTAAGGGGACAAATGACTAAATGTCATCTGTTTGGTTGGGGGAAGGGGGGAGGGGTTTAAGGGGTGAGGGGAAAGGAAATTAGTGAAGGAAACTCCCATCGATCTCTTTCGTGGTTAGGACCTGGTAATTTACAGGACGGAGAGGGAATTGATTTTAATCTCTACTCATCACCAAACGAGGGATTGTGAGTAAATAGCTATTTCTCTTGCCTCATCCCTACATCAACTCCCACCTCCAAACTCCCATTCCCCATCATCCGGTTGCCAAACACACTGTAAATGGTAAAAAGTATCTTTCACATCTTCTCTCTCTTGTTTGGGTTGATATAATATTTTTGTGGTTATGATATGTTTCTAGCAAATAAGCGTAATTTAAGCCTTCTTCTAGAGAGCTTATGGGATAGCTTATGACTCCAGAAAGCTATAAACTTTCTAGAAGGAAAAATTTATTGTAGTTTAAATTTTAAGTTTCTATTTTTACTGCTAGTGGGAGGAAGTCTTCGTTAATGAACTCTAGTCAATTTTGATTGGATTAATATGTCTGAGCAATTCCCATAGCCAATTTTAGACCCCTCCCAATGCTCCACGGTGTACAGGTGCTAAGAATGCCACATAGGTGAAAAACTAACGTGGCAAAGCAATTAAGGAGGAGAGAGAGCACTTTGGTGACCCCAGGAAGAAACGATGCTAAGCGCGCGGACCTATGCAAAACGTCTATGTGGCATCTATGCATTGAGGAGTTTAATTGCTAAACAATTAAATGAAGAAAGTTTAGCTATAAAAAGCTAAACACCTATACATTGAGGAGTTTAATTGCTAAGCTCTTTCATGCACTTACCACCTTATTTAAGCACCTGTACACTGGGAGTGGCCTTATGGACTCGAGACCGCCAATTTTGCGGACTCAAAACGGGTTGAGCGAACTTTCTGGGAGAACAAAATGGGCCGTTTCCCGAATCGGCAAAGAAACCTTTGTACCCTGCTCTGCTAGGGTTTTACTACACTGCTCATGGCGGCGGCTGCGGCGCTGCGGACGCCGGCGACTCGCAGCCACCTCCTCGCCGCCTATACCTTCCTCCGGACCCACCGCCACTTCTCTTCCAACCCACCGCCCCCGCAAGCCCCCGCAACCCTCAGCGCCGAGCTCCTCCGCCTCCTCGCCGCCGCCCCCTCCTGGACCCCCGACCTCGCCCGCGCCGTCTCCTCCACCCTCGCCGCCGCCCCCGGCCCCGATGTCGTCCTCTCCGTCCTCCGCTCCCTCAAGAACCCCTCCCTCGCCGCCCCCTTCTTCCTCCTCGCCTCCTCCTCCTCCTCTCCCCAACCCCTCTCCGCCGACGCCTACAACGCGGTCTTCCCGTTCCTATCCCACGACCTGGCGGCTCTCGAGAAGGTCCTGGAAGAGATGTCACTCCTCGGCTACGGCCTCCCAAACCCGGCGTGCGCCGCCCTAGTCGCCACCTTCGTCCGCGCCCGCCGCCTTGACGACGCCGTCCACGCCGTTGGCGCCATGCGGCGGCTCAAGTTCCGGCCCGCGTTCTCGGCCTACACGGTGCTGATCGGCGCGCTGGCAGAGGTGCGGCAGCCCGAGCGTGCGCTGGAGCTGCTGCGGCAGATGCAGGAGGTCGGGTACGAGGTGGGCGTGCCTCTTTTCACGACGTTGGTGCGGGCACTGGCACGCGAAGGGCGATTGGAGGGCGCACTGGCGCTGGTGGAAGAGGTGAAGGGGAGTTGCCTCGAGCCGGATATTGTGTTGTACAATGTGTGCATTGATTGTTTTGGGAAGGCTGGGAATGTGGACATGGCATGGAAGTTCTTTCATGAGCTGAGAGCACAGGGTCTCAGGCCGGATGATGTGTCATACACGAGCATGATTTGGGTGCTTTGCAAGGCGGGGAGGCTAGGTGAGGCTGAGGAGCTATTTGGGCAGATGGAGGCGGAAAGGGCTGTGCCTTGTGCATATGCGTATAATACTATGATTATGGGGTATGGCTCAGCTGAGCGGTTTGAGGATGCTTACAACCTGCTTGAGCGGTTGAAGGAGAGGGGTTGTATTCCATCTGTCGTGTCATTTAATTCAATTCTCACTTGCCTTGGGAAGAAGAGGAAGGTTGATGAGGCCCTGAGCTTGTTTGAGCTCATGAAGAAGGATGCCGAGCCAAATACCTCGACATATAACATCGTTATTGATATGCTTTGCATGGCTGGGAGGGTTAATGAAGCATATAAGATACGGGATGAGATGGAGCTTGCTGGTCTGTTTCCGAACTTGTTGACAGTGAATATAATGGTGGATAGGCTGTGCAAGGCAAAGCAGCATGAGGAGGCCCATAAGATATTTGAAAGCGCAAGTCAGAGAGGGTGCAATCCTGATTCTGTGACATACTGTTCCCTTATGGATGGCCTAGGAAAGAAGGGAAAGATAGATGAGGCCTACAGGCTATTTGAGAAAATGTTGGATGCAGGCCACAATGCTAATCCTGTTGTGTATACCTCCTTGATTAGGAATTTCTTCATGCATGGAAGGAAAGAAGATGGGCACAAAATATTCAAAGAGATGATCCGTCGAGGATGCCAGCCTGATCTTACCCTACTTAATACATATATGGATTGTGTTTTCAAAGCAGGTGAGGTTGAAAAGGGTAGAGCAATTTTTGAGGACATCAAGAGTTATGGACTTCGTCCTGATGTCCGAAGTTATTCCATTTTGATTCATGGTCTCACGAAAGCTGGCCAAGCTAGAGAAACATCCAACATTTTTCATGCCATGAGTCAGCAAGGTTTTGCCCTTGATGCTCGGGCTTACAATGCTGTTGTTGATGGGTTCTGCAAATCTGGTAAGGTGGACAAGGCCTATGAAGTTCTTGAGGAGATGAAGGTAAAACGTGTACCTCCTACAGTTGCTACATATGGATCAATTGTTGATGGTCTGGCTAAGATTGATAGGTTAGATGAGGCTTACATGCTTTTTGAAGAAGCAAAATCAAAAGGAATTGAATTGAATGTTATTCTGTATAGTTCTCTCATAGATGGCTTTGGGAAGGTTGGTAGGATAGATGAAGCTTATTTAATTTTAGAAGAGATGATGAAGAAGGGTCTGACTCCAAATGTTTACACATGGAATAGTCTCATGGATGCTTTGGTGAAAGCTGAAGAAATCAACGAGGCCCTTATCTGTTTCCAGTCAATGAAGGAGATGAAATGTCCACCAAACACTTATACATACAGCATACTTATAAATGGCCTTTGCCGGGTACAGAAGTACAATAAGGCTTTTGTGTTCTGGCAAGAGATGCAGAAACAGGGTTTGATCCCTAATGTTGTCACTTACACAACCATGATCTCCGGGCTTGCAAAGGTAGGAAACATAACAGACGCTTACAGCCTCTTTGAGAGGTTCAAAGCTAATGGTGGAATTCCTGACTCTGCAAGTTTTAATGCTCTCATAGAGGGCATGAGCAATGCAAACAGAGCAATGGAGGCATATCAGGTATTTGAAGAAACTCGTTTAAGGGGATGTAGAGTCAATGTAAAGGCATGCATCAGTCTTTTAGATGCTCTGAACAAGTCTGAATGTCTCGAGCAAGCTGCGGTTGTAGGTGCAGTTCTAAGAGAGATTGCCAAGTCCCAGCATGCTTCTAGATCCTTGTAATATTCCGGATACTTGTATCATGATCCTAGGATGATTGCAGAATTTTCTTCTCGGCGGTGCCTGAGTTGAGATGGCTTGTATGGTTTATGCTTTCAGTGCGTTGAGATGGAAGTTTTGATGTGACAGAACTTGTTTTAAATGACTGCAAATAAATGCGTTGCTGCTGTTCTGCTGTTTGGAGAGAGGCAATTGTTCTGCAGTTCCCTTAATGTTGGTAAGGTTTGAAATCTCCAAACTTTCAGGTGGGATGGAGTATCTTTTCAATCAGATCTGCTTCATTGCTACATGGTATCTCCAAGGTTGTCAATTGGAGGATTATTCTTTAGAAAAGAACAAAAAATTCCTGGTACAGTATGAATTATAAGTTGAGACCAAACTCCTCTTCAGGTACTTCTATGATGCACCTTGCTCTTATCCAAAGAATTATTGATAAGTCAACAATTTTGAGCCCTTCGAGTTCTTGCATTAACTTGTTTGGGAACATAATTTTTTTTTCAAAACCTGAGCTATAGGAGACATAATTACTGCAAGCTTTTTTTTTATTTTTCAGTTGAATATTTCCCTCTTTGTTTACATTTTCAAACAATTCTTTGCAACCATGGACAATCTTCAATATTTTGCCTTCTGGAATGATGAAAGTTAGCCAAATCATAGTATGATGTGCTCCTCTAGATTTCTCTTCATTGGTGTCTTGTTGAAAATTCCGGTGAAGTTCCTGTGAAATTCCTGCATTCTAAACAGACACCAAGCACATGATTTGACTAGAGTTGAAGTTCGCATCATTGATGATAAAAAATTGAGTTTGGTAGCTTGCTGACCAATGTTTCTGGCATCTCATCTTTTTTACCATATTACGTTGAAAGAATTGTTGCTGCTTATGTTAGTGTTCACTTCAGATTTACCACACATATTGGGTTGAATGAGGCAAGTCAATGCACATGTTTGGCAGGTAAATGTGTGCATTTCTGCCACAAAAGTTTGAATTGTTCTTTGCATCTGCTTTTTGAAAATTTCAGGATGTTTCTGCTTTTTCATGATAATCTTGTGGTAAATGGGAATCGTCATATCAATTGTTATTTAAAGAATGATGACCATTTTTTTATTTTTGCTTGAGATAATATTTCACTTGTGTGTCCTTTCAGTTATTACCTTGTTTGAATAGCATTTTAAATTTGTAGGCAATGCCTGATTATTTTCCATCTGGGATGATGAAAGTTAGCCAAATCATATTATGATGTGCTCCTCTAGATATCATTTTTATCTGTGCCCTTGGTGAAAATACAGACAGAAGAGAAGATGTGTAGAGTTGAAGTTTGCATCAATGATGATAAAATTGAGATCGGTAACTTGCTGACCAGATATTTTCATGAACCTGGGTAAACTGTTGCGAGAAATTGAGATTATATGAATAATTTCTTCTTCTTTCCATGATCATCAATTTGTACATGTGTTTGCATGTTTGATTGTGTGAGGCTTGAGCTTCTCCATGGGCATGTTTGCTATTCTAAATGACTTCTGCCACAACAGTTTGAATTGTTCTTTCCAAATGACTTCAGGACATTTCAATTTTTTCATGATAATTTTGTGGGAAATGGTAATTTCCATAGTCAATTGTTATTTAAATAATAATTACCATTTTTTACTCGAGATATTGGTACACTCTTGCGTCCTTTCTGTCTTACCTTATTTGAATAACTTTTTGGACTTATGGGCTATGTCCAATCATTTTTTTTGTATCTGGGTTGATGAAAGTTAGCCAAATCATATTATCATGTGCTCCTCTAGACATCATTTTTGTCTGTGCCATTGGTGAAGATTTCTGCTTTGCCAAGCACAAGGGAAGATGACTAGAGTTGAAGTTTGCATCAATGATGATAAAATTGAGATCGGTAACTTGCTGACCAGAAATTTCCATGAACCTAGATCAACTGCTACGAGAAACTGAGATTTTATCCACAATTTCATCTTGTCTCCGTGATTAGTTTGTAAATGTGATGTGCATGTTTTGATTGCGTGAGGCTCGAGTTTGTCCATGGGTATGTTTGCTATTCCAAATGACTGCAGTTCAGTTCAGTATTTCAAACAGTTTTTATTCTGAAGTTATATCAGTGCATCCATTTACTATTCGCCCGTGTCAAAATAGGGCCATGGGTTACTATGGTTAAATTTGATGCAACATAATACATAAAATATTGCTACGGATACAGACTTATTTGACCTGCACAAGTTCTGTTTTCTAAATAGAAAATTATTCTGAAGATCTATCTCTATTTCACTGGCTTGGTATGGCTATGAAACGGGGGTGCGTAACATTCCTCTGAACTTGGATCTTTTGTTATTAGGTCTGGCCGTCTGCATTTTGCAAGGCAGGAGACGGGACAATTTCCAGAATACTTGTTGCTCGCTCGATGTCCTCCCCGTTGCAGAATTGGTCTTACTATACTTGGGACTACATTTGTTCGTTGATAGGATTCCCTTTTCAAAAGAGAAAAGGCTGTATGATTCCACCATGGTATTGCCAGGTTTTTGTATTTTGAACGGTTCTGAATATAAATAAAATGGAGGATACTGACAGAAGAAATGACAGAAGAAATCGGCGGTCTTCTTTTTTTACCTTTCGAGTTCTGGTCTTCTTTTCCCGAGCAAAATGTTCTGGTCTTTTTTCCCAGAGCAAAAAAGAATAATACTCCCATAGCTTTGATAATGATTGGATAGTTATCTTATGTTAATTAATAGGTATGCAGTAATGGGTTGATAACGGATACAGTAAAGCATGGTTGTAATAAGCAGGTACGTAATAAACGGACAAAAATTCCGTTGCCGGGACTTGAACCCGGGTCTCTCGGGTGAGAGCCGAGTATCCTAACCACCTAGACTACGAGGGAGCTTCGGTCGATCCAAGAATTTATATGTAATACCCGGTGTTCATGAGTCTACATATCTTCCTGGTTTATACTAGAATAATAAGAATAACTGCTTGCCTCCAAGATTAACATATCTTCATTGCCATAAGAGGATATGTTCCTTCTGTTGAACGCAAATTTTCTGTCGAAAGAGGAGATAAAAAGGTCTGCCATTTAGTGAAGAAGGTTCTACTTAGGTTGACATATGAAATGGAGATATACATAACATACAAATATCCGTGAAGTAGAGTTGTAGGCGTTTTTTAAAACTGCAACTTAATGGGAACAATGCAACTCGTTCAACGGAAGAATGAGAAAACTCAAAACCATAGAACACAAAAATGCAACCACTTGAGAGAAGAATGCAACCCAAAAAACTGCGAGGGGGCTAATAGAACAAAATGACATTATTATTTGTTCTTTTTCTGAAAGGGTCTCAAAAAGGAGCACCAGATGCCACCGCTAAGGGTTTTAAACCCGGTTCGACGGCTTGGACACTCCACCCTCTCACCACCGGACCAACGGTTTTGTTCTGAAGAAAAGACATCATGTTTCATTTTTTCAAGCCCAGAGTTACAAATACCAACTCTAACATTACGTTGTCTGATTGTCCACCAATCATCTGCCCAATCATGTACCAAAATAACCTAAATCATCTAGGGGTCAAGTAGTAGCATGAGACACACAAAATACAAGTAAAGAAATTTAGAGAACCTAACATGTTGTGTTTACTTGAGCCGTACTCATCGATGTTTCATTGCACTGAGATCATCTAAGTGAATCGGTTTTGACTTCCAGAGCTATCTTCATCTCAATGTAGATTATTTAGCAATCTCTTAGAAATTCATCCTCTACTCTATTTTATTCTTAAGCTTTGGGAGGTTTCATGGCAGTGTCTGGCAGAAAAAGCTCGTTCTGATGTTGCCACTGAAACAGGCAAAGTAAGAATAAATCGATTCAACATACCAATCAAATATAACTTGATTAATCTCTATTCAACAACAGGTAATTTTCTGAAAAGAATTACAGTTTGTCTTTTATGTGGATCTTTAATAAACGGAGGGATAAACACCTCCAAGACTTCAGTCCATCTCAGATTTCCAGAGTTTTTCACTTTTCAGGGAGAAGAAAGAGACAAGAGGAAAGGCGCCATACTGGTTCGGTCTCCCCCTAGACCCTTGATTGCACCATGGCCTAAAAGTCTTGGCAAGTTTGCCTTCCATTAAATCAAAATGGTCACGATGAAAATTCTGCCACGAACAACATTACATATTCGAAACATCTAACCTCCAAACGGGAATGTGGCAAGAAACTAATGAGCATGGTCATACTAGTATGAGCTCTCTTCTGATCCCGACAAGGTTTCTGCACAAGAAAAAGGACCACTCCCAGTTATCAATTGCAGAAAACATCATAATATACTGTACTAAAGTTCCTCAAATCCATCTTCATCAGCGTCCTCTTCCATTCTTTCAAAATGCATCCGGAAGCTCTCCATCTGCCAAACCATCCAAATGAAAAAAGGGGTCAAAGTTGCACTATAATCCCTCAAAAGTATTTCAATCTGCACAATAAGGTCCCCAAAGTATAATTTTGTTGATTTGAGCCTTTCAACTATTCAACTATGTAAAATAGAGGCGGGAATGGACCTGAGCTATCCATGGTCCAATTGGATAATTTAATGTTGGACCATAATGGATTGGATGTGATTGAATTTGGGCATCAAGTTGGATCAAGCTCAACCTGACATATGGACATATGGATACTTTTGGAATGGAGCTCGGACAGTCCAATTGGACCCAATGTTGTAGATGGCGATGGTGTTGTTAATCCTGTCATTGAGCTTGCAGGATGGTGATAACACAGCCCGACCCAGGGCAATGTCCAAGCAGGTACGCATTGCGGGGATTGGATATTCTATGGTTGACGTGCACGCCTCAACGTCCCTCGTCGGGCTCCTAGCAACCAGCACTATCAAGCGAGCTTCTACGGCAGCACCGGAGACGGCAACAGTGCTTCATTCCAGCATGAGAAGCCAAGGACAACAGAAAAGCCGGCGGCGTTTCTCATCCCAGATGTGGCCACGCTGCAGGTGCATGCAGGGCCATGAGGCACGACTAGGTCAGCCATGGGAGCTGCTCATGAAGTTCATGGAGGCTGGCACAGTGGTGCCTCCACGGGCACCAGGGCAACAACATCGGCGGATACTCGCTGTTCACAACGGTGCCATACATGCAGTTTGGCTGTTCATTGCCTAGTGAACATGCAGAAGGGAAAAAGATCATACCAGGTTGTTCCTGTCTCCGCCTGTTCAGACGTGTGCGTATTGAACACACTCATTTGGATTTGGATATCAAAGGACTTCATGCATTTGGATATGGATCTTTTACTTTGAATTTGGATTGGATGTGGACTGGATCAATTTAGGACTTCATGCGTTTGGATATGGATCTTTTACTTTGAATTTGGATTTTATGTAGACTGGATCAATTTTTTGAATATGAGATTGATATTGGAAATTCGGATATGGATATCCATCCAATCCAACCTCTATGTACAATCACGTTCCTTAGGTTAAATTTTGTTTACTTGAGTGCTTACACTTGATTTTATTTAATTGGGTCCTTTCGGTGACACAATTTAAAAAGTGGGTGCTACCATTACAAATTTATGTTTTTTTGGACATTAGTTCAAACAAGGCATAATAATAAACTATAACTAAAAATGTATGGCGTGTCTTAGAGATAATTATTCTACTAGAATAATACTCAGAAACCTTCTTACACACAAGCTTTTTGCCAATTTACTGTTTTGATGGGAAACAATTTCTCTCAAGGACATTAATATGATGAACAATAGTTTAACTACGTATTAAAATTCAATTATCAACCTCTCATTAGCTTAAACTAACGTCCATGGCACCATGTCATAGATACATTAGTTGGAAGGATCTATTAATATGTTTTCGAAGGCTTAAATAAACAAAACTGGACTTCATGGGCTTGATTGCACAAAGTAAAATAGTTTAAGGGTTTATAGTACAATTTTGCCAAAGAACAAAATTAATGTTCAAGTTCCCTGGTAGAAAATACCTAAACTTGCACTGAATCGAATCAATGTTGGCTTTTAACAGCAAGATTTCTTATAAACAAACATGGTTCTCAAATATGTAATCCATTTGAGTAACATGATTAAGGATTACAAACTTACGACAAGATAGATAATTCTACAAGTGATAAGAAACAGGCATACAACTTCAGACAAATCATGGGAATTGTGAAAAGTTGGCTGACTTGACTTTCTGACTCTATGGTTTCCTGATTCATCCAGTTCATAATTCTAGCTAGACTGCTCATATGGATGTATTTCTTGTCATGCTTTTTTATCTAGGGGCAGTACTTACATCAGGACCTGCTGATCCAGTCCCTTGGCTGTCTAATGACTCAAGAGATTGGAATCAGATGGTTAGGAACAAAGTCCAGACATGAGAAAAATGGAGAAGGTCTTCATGTGAAACGATGTCTTTATAAACTATTTCAGTTCATGCCAACCCCCAAAATTATCAAAGCAAAATTAATGTGGAAGTGTCTTTCATTGGCTTTATTACCTGTGCATCTGAAAAACGCAGCTGCTCTGCAACAAAAAGGACTCTGCCACATTGTTTCAATGGAGGAGCTAGACCTAAGCCAATATCCTTTGCAACATTTTCATAGTGAACAAAGTTGACCCGAAAACCCTGGGTAAAGAAAAGGTTTTCCAGCCTGTCTTGCTTGGAGACCTGCATAGTGTAGCCATGTAGGACAATGGAACTGTTATTGATAAGCCAATTTAGAAGTACATGTAATTTTGTAGTAAATACTTAATCAACCATGTCTGCTGCTGCTGTCCAATAGGGAAAATCTGGCATCTCTCCTATGAAGATACTCCCTTTCGTTGCTAAATTACTTACAACGAGCAAAAGGTTTTCCAAGCTTGTGGAAGTGAACAGAGGTAAACCCTGCAATGCCATGACAATTTCGTTACACGAAATGCAGTTTCTAGAGCTTTTCCTATTCAAGAGAAGTCCAAAAGAACCAGGAAAGATACCAAGTCTTCAATTAATTATCCAATAGAAAATATCAGTGAAAATTTTAAGAGTAAATTTCACAAAACTACAATTAGTTCATACAAACCACCACAAAACTACAGATTTAAGAACCAATTTCACAAAACAATAGATTTAGGGATCAACTGTATCACAAAATTGTGGACCCTTTCACTCATCGAAGCAGGGGTACTAGACCAACTATTCTACCAGGCCACATGGCAGTGCACCCCTCCACCTCATGCTGACAACGTGGCCAGATCTGCCACCTGTTCTGTCAAGAGCCAACGTGACTTTCACATGGGCATCAGTGACACTTAGGTCTGCCCAATCGAGCCCACCTTGCAGCCTTACAAAGTGCTGGACCAATTCCACGCATTGAAGCAGCGCGCTGGACCACCGAGCCACTGGGCAGCGAACTCCTCCACCTCATGCTGCCAATGTGACACCCTCTCATGTAGCCAGTCATCAAATTGGCACATGAGGTGGAGAAGCTCACTGCCCATGTGGCTCGGTGGTCCAGCGCCCTGCTTCGATGCGTGGAACTGGTCCAGGACTTTGTAAGGCTGCAAGGTGGGCCCGGTTGAGAAGATGGAAATGTGAGTCGGGTACACCCTAAAGCCTATAGTATTGTGATACAATTGCTCTGTAGTTTTGTGAAATTGGTCCTTGAATCTGTACTTTTGTTATAGTTTGTACATTAAACCTGTGATTTTGCGAAATTTACTCAAATTTTAATGGCAGCAGAGCTGAGCTAGCCAGGCAAAACCTAATATGATGCACTAACACTCCATCAGCACTAGGAGAGAAAAAGAATGTCCTACAGGACCCAGTCTCTACTCAATTATATCAGAAGGGAAAAAAAAATCTTGCATCCGTAATGTACTGCTACGAGTGTAATTTTCCTGTCGTTAACATACAGATACATTTCAATTATTCAAAATGCAACCTTTGCTTTGCCAAACGATCGCCTTATTACTTTTATGTGTTATCTCAGTATGCGATATAAACCATGATGAATTAGTATTAGGATGTAAAGTACCGCGCATTAGCTGGTATTGATAAGCCCACAAACACCAAATGTCATGGCTGGTATTAAGCAGTGCTGTACATTTCTGGGTTTGAACGGGTTGTGCTAATTTTTAGACCAAACCTGCATGCATGTTTTCCAATTCGGGCTGGGCAGTTTTACCCAGATTGTTGGTGTATTAGATTCTCTGCTGTGTTGGGTTGATCTGTGGGTGGTTTGTATGGGTTAGATACAGGTTGGCTGATTTGGGCCATGTGTGCATCCGGGACAAGAGCGTTTGTTAAGCGGCATATGGGCCTAAGGAGCAATGCTTGAGAGGAATTGAGAACTCTAGTACAAGAGTATTCCGGTTTTTGCCTAAAATTACCAGAAACCGTCCAAAAATCCTGGTTTTTACCTTTTATATTTTCATGTTTTTAATTCTTCAAAAAAATATTTTCATCTTTTGCAGATTCAGAGTTCGGGATATATGCCAGAAGCAATTTGGAAGAACCAGGAACATATAGGAACACATCAACAGACACCTTTAGATATAAGTTTCCATTGTGCTCAGAATACAAAATCCGTTGTAGTCTAGGCAGTTTGGTTACGAGAGTTTGATGCCTACTCTTTCACTTATACAAGGCATAAATTCCAGTGGAATGTGTGAGTTCAGCTGATCTCTGTCGCAAGAACCAAAGATGATGAAAACGTAAACTCACAACCATTTATGCGTTGGAGGGACCGTTTTGTCTTTTGTGCCGAAGCTATTTATAAAGCACAGGCCGAAACCGGTAGATTCGATTGAATCAAAATCTTTGAACCTTAAGTCTCTTCTATAGGTTGGAAGGAGGATCATTTCCAAGAGGTTGCTAGTTGACCCCGATCGATCTCTTTCGACGCAGATAAGAAAAAAGACTAACTTTCCCCATTCTCACTTTGGCTATCTCTACTTAATCAACCTCTTAGATTAGTAATCATAGTTTAAAGAAGAGCTTCGGCATTTTGAGAAGGTATCATGATGCAAAAAGTAGTCATGACAAAAAAAAGAAAGATAAAGCAAATAAGAGCTCAAGCCTCTGATAACCCTTCTTCTCCACCAAGATGGTAATTGTCGCTGTTAAAGTTGAAGACATGGCCGGGCTTGCTGCAGAAGCCCGCTGCTGCTGAGAATCCATTTTCCAGTGAAGCAGCTGTTGTTGAAAATTCTAGCTGCTGTCAAAACCACCGCAAAAATTGAATCTTCTTGCCAGCAAATTTGCTACCGCTGATTAAATTCTTCAATACTGGGGAGAAATATCTTACGGGAAGTCACCTTCAGCAGGTATGTCGCTCTCTGCTTGCACCTTTTCTATTAGGGCATGGCCTAATGAAGAGTTCTTGGGAACATGGTGACAAGTCCGAGAGCTTAGTAAGGTGCAGCCTGCAAGCAGTCCAACCATTGCAACTTTTCCAGGTTGGACACTAAACCAACCCACCACATCTAGTACTGCATAATGACGGTTCCATTGTGTTGGTTCGGGTGGGCTCATTGGTTCTTGCAACCCATGAACAGCGCTAGTACTAAGGTATTGCCCTCTGTGCACAGCTGCAAGGTGTGTTGTAGGCCAAGCATAAATACGCATGGTGTGTGCTGGCTAAGTGGGTAGACACCGGGTTAACAAAACCAGATTTGCCAAAAATTTCCAAAACTTAGCAGGGCACCTAGATCAGGGCTTCTTGAACTGGAGCCAGACCCAAAACCTCAACCAGGGCATCAAGTATTCCGGTTTTTGCCTAAAACTAGCAGAAACTGTCAAAAATATCCTGATTTTTACCTTTTATATTTTCATGTTTTAGTTCTTCAAAAATATTTTTTCATCTTTTGGAGATTCAGAGTTCGGGATATATGCCAGAAGCAATTTGGTCTTGAATGGAAGGGGCGATTTGAGCGGTGAACAAAATTGGGCAACCCCATGTATCCAACGGCCAGTTTTTGCTGGTTTTTGGTTATTTCCAGTCGGACTATTTTCTAATTTTGTTCTTTGTCTGCTAAGAGTTTTAGTTTTCATCTGAGCTGTATTATGTAATATCCTAAAATATATAAATGATGTAAAACAACATAGAACTAACCCAATTCTGGAATTTACTGCAGCAACCTGCACCCATCACGAAATCTTGGAAACAGACAGTTCTCACCGGCCACTGGTTTTGCATCCTCTAGCAGACACATGGCATGCAATTGATGGAAATGGAAGTATGGACATGTAGCAAGTGATAATTTTGTGTGCATGAAAGGCTTGTGCAGCATTGGATTTTGAGGTTTTATCATTTTGTACATAACCCACTAGTTTCAAGACACACCAATTGGTTTAACCCTTTTAAGTTGACGTTACTTATTGAACCTTAAATACAACACTACAATTCTAACAAAAAAAAATTGCATCGCGTCCATAAAAAATTGCACCGCTGAATTAGAGGTTCAGAGCTATAGAAACATCCTTGAACTAATGTAATTAATTGGCAAGGGCGATGAAATAAAAAATTGAACAGCTATAGTGCTTTTTTGAAAGGAAATAGTAAAGTTAACTACCTGCAGTACCCACAAGCTTGGCCTATTCCCATTGAAGCCATTTTTGCACAAGCCCTCTTGTAAATTGGGAGATTCTAGAGGAGTATGAAGCACAACACAATTCCGCGATACTTTTGCTCCTGCTCCTGTCATACCAGAAGAAATATAGAATATGTGAGCTTGTGGCAATCCTTTCTGAAGCTATCATCAAATTTTTTTCTAAGAAATGCAAAAGATTATCTCGCGGCTGAGTTCTGGCTAGCAGTCTGAACTGGAGGAGGAATAGCAAGCAAAGTTTGAATTGAATACTGTTTTGCAGTCCAGGTCGGTTTGGTCCAGCAGCAGATAGCTGGAGTCTACTGAGTTAGTCTTAGTTGGTTCCAGGAATTACCATATTTAAGGGCAGGACCATGTCATGTATGAGGCAAGCAATGAATTATCTGTTCCCTACCCCTACTTCTCCTCTAATTCTCTAATCTTCGCCGACTACCCTTCTTCAACAACTACGGCGGCCACATGCCGTCGGTTGCTACATCCAGCAGTACATTACCTCAAGTACAACATTGTTATACTACTACTACTACTACTACTACTACTACTACTACTATTGTCTCCAATGCTACAAATATAGCAGTAGACAGGAATAAGAAATGGATCTTCGATATACTGTAACAAAAGTATTGCCTTGATGATTCTATATTTCTATGTAATCCCAACTAAGATATATTTCCATTTAATGTCATCAGGCAAACGAAATATCGGACGTACATTGTAGACAGAAATGACAACAAAACATGCAACAGTTCCTCAAAAGTCAAAACAGATGAAAATAGGACTCTTTGTGTAGGATAACACTACATCACACCTCTGAGCTGCTGGGCTGCTGTATGGAATATTCTTCCAGGTGATACATCATACACAACAGACATCTTTGGCCAGCTCAGCCTGTATGGACGAGTGTCCATTCCATCTGTCAACAGAACAATCTATAAGGAATAAGCCTTGCTCCACAGGTTGAGAAGACAAAAATATCATAAAATTTGGTTAAATGTCAGTACCTGTCTAAGATCGTCGGACGTGCTTATCAAGTTTTGCAATTTGTCATCAATAAATCTAGTCGTTAGCCTATAATAGTCTGTGTATGGCATTAAATGGGAGATGAGAGAATCCAAAGCTTGATTTGCTACATCAAGTGAAAGTAGCACTGCGGCGTATGAATCAATAAAAAGAGGATCTGCAACCACAATATTACTAAGGAACATTAGAATTCGCAAAAAATCATATTTTAGTAACATCTAAACGACTAAAAAGAAGTGCTACAGTAATACTATATAGAGATCATTATCTGAGCTTTGCAAAACAAGGTTCAAACAACTGTACCAAGCTTTACCTTGTGTGAGACTGAGATTGCTGTATTAGGAACTTCAGAAAACAAATGAACATGCAAGATACAACTAGAACAGGTAAAATTAGAGCAATCTTGTCCGGGCACAAAATGAAACATTGCACTATGCCATCATGAGCAAAAACAAATAATTACATATTAAGTCTGTATGGCTTTAGGACATCTTTTTGACCCATAAAGCACGAAAATGGGTTGTTAGTTCTTACGGGCTTGTAAGCATCAATCTGTGCTGCTATTTCTGAAATAGCAACAAATTGATATTATACTGTGACAAATAAACATCAACTGAGGATAGCTCTGCATTATCTTGTCCAAAGATTAACTTATTATGTGGCTAGCTGAGAACATTGTAGCTTGGGAGTGGCAAACTTCAGAGCTAAAACCATTAGCGTTGATGGCTGATGGTTCCCCACATTAGAAGAAGGTAAACCGAGAGTGTGGGAAGAAATTATTGTTGCCATCTCTGAGGACCAGAGAACAATTTGTGCTTCCCAAAAGACCTAGCTGTTCTCAGTTTCATTTAAGCTTATTGAAAGTGAGACGGTACTTTGTCAGGAGAGTGCTACACAAAGTCACATCAGGTGCTCAAACACGTTTTTGGGAGGACGCTGGGTTGGTGGACAGCCCTTTGAAATGTGAATACTGGAACCTATACACCACGGCAGACTCATGTTTTGGTGAAAAGATGCATGTGCTAATACTCAAGTCAACGTGCAATTTACAAGAGCTCTGGATCATCATGATACGATGCATTGGTATGACTGTATGACCTACAGAACAAGGTGGCTCAAATTGTGCTAAGAGATTTGAGGGACAGCATTCGATGGGGGTTTGTTAAGTTACGCTTAAACAGTGCCAAATATCTCTATAGTTTGCTGAGATACATCCAAATATAATGTCTCTGCAAATGTTAGATCGCACAAAGAAAGTCAAATTTCTAGTGGGACAAGTCTAAAAAGATGGGCTCTGAAGCAAAATATTCGTGGGATTTCGTCTGCCCAAAGGAAAACAAGTTGCAATTCTAAGCAAATTCAAGCTGACCACTGTTGCATTCCCTCACGAAGTCAGATACATTGGGACAAAAGCATCCCGTAAATTCGTCGAACCGGTGGTGCGCAACGTAGCAGTACAAACAGAACCGATAACCCCAACAAGCAAGAACACCAGATGCGTATTGCCAACCTGGGCGGCGGGACTCCTCGTCCCGGAGCCGAGCGGCGCGGAGTGCGGCGAGGAGGAGCGGGTCGCGCTCCTCCGGATCCGGGAGCGGGCCTCCGCGGCCGCGCGGGGCGTCGGCGGCGGTGGCGCAGGGCCCAAGCTGCGAGAGCCTCCTCTTCGTAGGGCTATTCCAGGAGGAGGAGGAGAAGGCGGCGGGTGGTGGGGGAGGGAGACGTGAGAGTGGCCGGAGCGCCGGCGCGCGACGCACGGACGAGGCCGGCGGCGGTGCGGGGAGGCTCGGGAGCACGGGCATGGTGTGGACGGCACGAGGTAGTATCTAGTGCTCCAACCCTCTAGGTACTACCGTATTGAAGTAACTCCAAACCATTCTCCATATTTGGTCCCCTGTATCTTCATTTAGGGAACCTCCCTAAATGATTTCTTCTCTATTATACCACGCGCTCCAATTCATTCTCTAAATCTCATTCCCTATATTTCTCTTACCTATATTTTATTAATATTTTGTAACTAATCAAATATTTATAACAACTATATTTGAACTATTATATTTTTAACGACCATATTTCGAACGGTTATATTTTCAACGACTATATTTTCAACGGCTATATTTGTAACGGCTATATTTCCAACAGCTATATTTCTAACGGCTATATTTCCAACGGCTAGTTTTTTGGTCTATATATGCAAGGTAATTCGTCTGCCTGTTTATCTAAGCCATTTGCCTTGTTCCTCCTCCTCTAGCACAGTCAAATGAGTCGTAGATTTCTCATGAGTTCGTCGTCGTCGTCGTCCGACGACAACGACAATGAACTCGTTCTTGCAGCATTACACGCAGTAGACAATCAGTATGAGCAGATGAATGCTCCACGTCGACGTGGTTCTGTGCCTGGACATCGGGTAATTCGTCGCGATAGAGAAGCCGGACATTTTAGGCTATATGAAGACTACTTCTCGGAAGCTTCTACCTACGGCCCAACTATCTTTCGGTGCAGGTTTGCAATTAGTGTATATGATTAAGTGAATATTTTTTGTTGACCCTCTTCTATACGGCTCATTCTTCTTTTCCGTATAGGTTCAGAATGTCTCATCCGTTATTTCTTCGCATAGTGCAAACTGTAGAAGACCATAACAACTATTTCATGCAGAAAGAGATAGTGTTGGACGTCTTGGGTTATCTTCTTTGCAGAAGATTACCGCAGCGTTTAGAATGCTAGCTTATGGAGTACCAGCGGATGCCACAGATGATTATATTCGAATTGCAGAAAGCACTACAATTGAGAGTCTTAAAAGGTTTGTCAGAGCTGTTGTTGAAGTCTTTGGAGATGAGTACCTAAGATCTCCAAACGACAATGATACGACTAGGTTACTTGCAATTGGAGAGGAAAGAGATTTTTCCGGCATGCTGGGGAGCATAGATTGCATGCATTGAAAGTGGAAAAATTACCCTGCAGCATGGCAAGATATGTATAGCGGCCATGTGCACGAGCCCACAATCATTCTAGAAGCCGTTGCTTCACAAGATCTTTGGATTTGGCATGCGTTCTTTGGTTTACCTGGGTCTCACAATGATATTAATGTTCTTCACCGGTCCCCTCTCTTCGCAAAGCTAGCCGAAGGACATGCTCCAGAAGTGAATTACATTGTAAATGGTCACAATTATACAATGGGGTATTACCTTGCAGATGGCATTTATCCTAAATGGGCCACATTTGTGAAGACCATATCATCTCCACAAGGCAATAAGAAAAAAGATTCGCCCAAGCCCAAGAAGCAATTAGGAAGGATGTGGAACGAGCCTTTGGAGTTCTCCAAGCTCATTTTGCCATTGTTCGGGGGCCAGCTCGATTCTGGGATCAAGCCACACTCGGAAGAATCATGATAGCTTGTGTCATTATGCATAACATGATAATCGAAGATGAGCGTGATGGCCAAGAAGATTACAATTATGACCATGTGAGAGAAAGGGTTACAGTTTCTCATGAGCACACACCTGAGCTCGCTGCATTTATTCAAACTCATCATGCAATTAGGAACAGGCAAACTCACTCTCAGCTTCAGGATGATTTGGTCGAGCATCTGTGGCAACGATATGGAGGAGAGTAGTTTTACTGCAAGTTTGAATAATGTAGTCGCTAGTTTTATTGCAAGTTTTTAATTATGGAGGGGTGTAGTGTTTAATTATGTAAGCAGTTTCAATAAAGTATGCAATTATTATCATAATAATAGTTCATATCATAATAATAGTTCACACAACATAGTTCGTAGAACATAATTCATACAACATAATAAAGACAAATGGTGTAGCCCAACTAGATCATCCGCTAAGTCGCCGACGAATGATCTCGTTCTGCAAGCTTTCATAGTATCGTTGTTGTGGCACACTCATAGCACTAATATCCATACTCATAATTCTCTCATCTTCCAAACTTCTCCTGAACTCTAGCTCTCTTTCCTTTACTTCAATCCTTCGTAATTCTAGTGCATGTTTTTGAGCATGGCGCTCTTTTTTATTGAGTTCCCTCAGTGTATCAGCCTCTTTCCTCTACTTGCTCAGATGTTCTAATGCTGCCATGTAGAGATTAGCACTAGAAGAGCTAGAACTTTTATCTTTCTGTTGTCGTTCTTTCTCAGACTTCCTACCAAGTGGCCTTTCCATGGGCATGGGCTCAGTTTCTGGAGTACGATCAACCGCTCCATCATCATAAGTACCTGAGTTGGTTCCAGGAGGAGACATACCAGGACTTGAACCGGAGGTTGTCTTTTGTTTTTTCTGAGACGACCTATCAATCCACTTCTGCTCGAGGTGTAAGGTATGCCAACAATGCAAGAAACCGAACGATTTCTTCTCTATTGCATTGTATAGCTCCATTGCTTGAATAATCTGTACAAGTAAATATGTTTTAGAACAATTGCATGCAACACATGAAGTTACAGTAAAGTGAAAGAAGAGAGGTGCAAGCTATACTCTGTCTTCCTGTGTCATCCCGCTTTGTCTCCTATTATTAATCTGTTCATAATGGCCACAAAATTTGTTAACAAACTCTTGAATCGCAGACCAATGGTTGCAAATTGATTTTTCACCACGATTTGACTCGAAGTCCTTGTGCTCGTGGAAGTAGGTATGAATTCTCTTCCAATAAGTATCTCTTGATTGTTCATTCTCTTGTGCTACATCCATACTAATCTCTAGCTATGCCGACACCAACATGTTGTCTTCCTTGCCGCTAAATTTTTTTGATCTCTTCGAAATTGGCTTCACGGGCGGAGTAGCTTCCACAGTTGCCAGTTGTTCTTCCTCTTGTGGGCTATCAAATTGACTCTCATCCCAATATGCGCTGGTGTTACCCTGACTCAATAGGTTCATGTAACCGTCCATTCAGACAACCTACAATTAGAATACAATCTACACATGAGAATAACAAGCATAGCTAGCATAGCAGCATTGTACGCGTAGCCAACAACCAACATAGCAAGCATAGCATCATTGTAGGCATAGCCAGCAACCAGCATTGCAAGCAAGCAGCATAGCAATCAATGCAAGCAGCCAGCAACATAATTCATAGCAGATATAGCAGCATTGTAGGCATAGCCAGCAACCAGCAACAAGCATAGCAGCATCAAGCATAGATATCAATCCCCCTCTATCTCAAGATCCCTGAAGAATCTCTCAAATATCTCAAAATTCCTCTACAATCTCTCTAATTTTCTCTCCAGCACCACAAACCCCTCCCCCTCCCCACTCCTTCCTCTCTCTCTCCATAATCTCCCCACCGCATCTCATCTTCAACCCTCTAGCACACCGAGCTCCACGGCCAAGCCCTCCCCACCGCGGAGCTTCGCTCCCGGCCCACTGCGGAGCTCCACTCCCGGCCCACCGCGGAGCTCCTCCCCATCGCCTCCCCGCCGCTTGGCCTACCGCCTCCCGTCGGCCTTCCCGGCCTCCCGTCAACCCCTCCTCTCCACCTCCTCCGGCCCGACCTCGGATATGGGAGCCACGGCGGCAGCCGACCACTCCAGCAGCGGCGGCGGCGCGAGGAATCACGGCTAAGAGGGGTTGCAAGCGGCGGCATCAGCCCGACGTCCTCCATGGCAGCGGCAGCGGCGGGGAGATGCAAGCGGCGGCCACGGCTTCTCCATGGCAGCGCCCCGTCCCGGCCTCCCGTCGACCCCCTCCGGCCCGACCTCCTCCAGATCTGCGGGGGCGCAGGGATGCAAGCTCTGCCGGCGGCGGCGCGACGAACAGTGCGGCAGCGGCAGCAGGAAGCAGAGCAGCGCGCCAAACCTACCTCGCGACGGAGGTTTCCGGGGGGACGCGGGGGTGGCGAGCGGGGAAGCGGTTGCTCGATGCCGACGCTTCTCCGTTCTACCAGTTTACCGACCGATGGGGAGGGGATGCCGACTCCACACATTTGCCGAACGGGATGCCGACCGGGTTGGAGCGCTTTTTTCCCCCAAAATCGGTATATATGGCGATAGCGAACGAGATGCCGAAAGGGTTGGAGTTGCTCTTACTAATGCAAGATTCAGCTATCAAGAATCACAAAAGATTCTGTAAAAAAATGACAACATGCATTCATTATATTATAAAATTTTAAATCTAATGTAATCTACATAGAGAAAAAAATTATATTGTGAATCATAGCTAATTCAAAATTTCATATGGATAGTAAACTGAGCTACTATTCATAACAAAATTTGTTTTTCTTTTAATTTCGTGAAGTGTAGTCGAACTTGGTTTTGAAAATCTACGGTGTGGTAGATACGTCTTATATCAATGTTGTAAAAATGTTTTAGAATTTTCTTGACTTTTTGGTAGATATATAAAATTCACAGCACAGTCAGACACATTTTACAAATCTATTCATAAAACCGGTGATTTCATCCCTACTCGCTTGTGTCGAGCCTGAAATTTCAGATCCAAGAAGTACATAGGTATTGGTAAAATTTGTGAGAGGATATTTTTACCAAACCTTGCAATTGTTGGCGATCGGAAACAGTCCAGCGACAGGATAAACCAAGATCTTACTAATTGCAAATCTACACGGTGAGGGAGAGTGGCCATGGAGACGGCGTATAGGTCCCTTGTCCCAAATGGAAAAAGCCTATGTAGGTGCTGCGTGAATTAATGTTGTGGGATACAAAAAGGTATGCCTGGGAATGAGAAGGGGAGGTAATGAAAGACTGAAGTAAAAAGCGAATTATTAAGGGATTAAGTGTGAAATTAGTATAGGAGTGATCAGATGAGGATTTAACTCTGTGCACAGCCTTTAGACCGAGAATTATACAATTGAATTAAAGATTCCAGATGACAGAGATTGAAAGTATTCCATTAAATTCATGCTTTTTTACATTAGTATAGAAATATAAAAAATCCACAAAAATACATAATACGAAAACACGTTAGAATATGTATGTATGCATAAAATTGTATATAAATATGATTACCTTGTAAAAAAGACAAAAAAATGTCTTATACTCAGAAAGAACGGTGCAATCTATTGCCGTTTTATACAGCATACATAGGATCATAGGTTTGCACAATTAGTTTTGTGCACACATTATCTAATATATTTTAGCAGGGGTGGAACTTCGTCGAGGTCAACCTGGGCCTTGACCCTGCTACAATTGTGCATTTTCCTTGTACGAACAGTAGTACGTCAGCTTAGGCTGCAAGCTCCGCCACCGTATTTTAGAACTATGAATTATTTGGAAAATTTTAGAAGTGCAGAAGTATGTATAAGACTACAAAAGTGTAAGTACATTCCAATCTGAAATCACTATTACAAACCAGCAAAAGAGAACACTATTGCAGTATATCACCCAAGCACGAGCCTCACTTTTGCTCCCAACCTAGGCCGAAATCATAAGCTGACCATACTCATCTGAATAGGCTTTCTACCTGTGCTTAATATGCCCATCATAATCTTCGTTACTTATCGATTATTGAATGTTCGAGAAAGAATAAATTTGCGATGGAAAGAACAAAAATCTTTAGCCTAGGCACCAAAGCATCAACATTCAACAGGGCTCCTCAAGCTGTCGTGTCGGCCTCGGGAGCGCTGGCGCCCGATGACGGTGACGGCGCGTCGGCATCCCCAGGCGACGGCGCGCTGGCAGCCCCATATGACGGCGCGCCTGCAGCCCCATACGACGGCGCGTCGGAATCCCCCGACGACGGAGCGCCTGCAGCCCAATACGACGGCGCGTTGGCAGCCATCGACGACGGCGCGCCGGCAGCCCCGTATGACGGCGCGCCGGCAGCCTCCGACGATGGCGCGTCGGCAGACTCGTACGACGGCGCGCCGGCAGCCCCCGATGACGGCGCGTCGGCAGCCCCGTACGACGGCGCGCCGGCAGTCCCCGATGACGGCTCGTCGGCAGCCCCGTACGACGGCGCGCCGGCAGCCCCCGGTGACGGCGCGTCGGCAGCCCCGTACGACGGCGCACCGGCAGCCCCCGATGACGGCGCGCTGGAGATCGATGAGGATGGCGACGGTACGTCAGCAGCCGACCCGCTGGCGCCATATGAGGAGGCCGACGCGCCAGGGGATGGTGCCTCGGAGCCCTGCGCGCCGGCGCCGTAAGAGTCTGGCGCGCCGGCGTTGTAGGATTCAGGCACGCTGGCGCCATAGGAGTCGGGCGCGCTGGGCCCCCACGCCGTGGGCGACACAGCGACATCGGCCGACATGGACTCGGATGCCTCGGTGATGAGGTCCAGCGTGACGCGCAGCAGCTTCTCGAATTCGAGGCTCTTGGTGACGACGGCGTTCTTGACCTCGCTGATGGGTGCGTCCTTGCAGCTGTCCTCGCAGGTGGAGGAGCCGCCTAGCGTCGCTGACAACCACGACTTGACCTCGAGGAACTTGGCGTCAGTGAGCTCCCGGGTAAGCGCGCTCAGGTGCGCCACCGCCTCCTCGATGTCGCCGGAGCAGCTGTCGAGGCACTTGAACAGGTTGTCCTCCTTGACGCCGTTGAGCTCGTGGTGGGCGAACGCGGCCACCGTCGTGCCCACCTCCTTGGCGACATACACGGACAGCTCGGCCAGCCGGCGGGCGTCCGCCGTCCGGGTCTCTGGGTTGGTTGTGAGTGACTGGATGCAGACCTTGGGGAACAGCGTCTTGTTGCACGCTTCCTGGAGGTTGTCGCCGTAGGGAACGGGCCGCGCGACGGGGGTGGTGGAGACGAAGAGGAAGAGGATAAGGGGAGCGAGGGGGCGAGGCATGGCCATGGTCGCGGAGCTAACTCGTAGTGTCTCTTCCTGTGCTGAGGACGAATGGTGAGATTTGCATGAGGTTATATACAAGTTGCAGTGTGTTTTGGTGGGCAAGGAGTTTGCATTGTGGGTGGTCGAGAACTCGTCTCCCTGCATGCATGGTTAGGCTTGGTTTTAGGAGAGTGGAGCGTGCCTTCGCTGACAAGTGTTGCATCTCTTTTGGTTCCAATTCTCTGGCTGTCAATTAATTTAGCTAGAATGTCCTAAAGAAAGTACTCCAGCTAGAGGTTTTACAGTATCAGGAAAGTAATAAGGAATAATGTAACATTTCAAAAGAATAATTAGAAAGAGGTACAACTTAACAAATGATCGTTAAATGTATGTAGAAAAATATTTGAAAGCAACGGTACAATTTGATTTTCAACATACGTAGTAGACTTAGTTTGGAAGTCAGTTGGCACGCTTGCGCAATCAGCACCCTTCTTATAAATGCGGTGTTTGCCTTTCAGGTCTCAACACAAATATTATTGAAGACCAAAATGAGCCTCCATTGTGTCATCAACAAAATTACAACCATCCGATCTCGTCTATCCGGCCATCCCGCATTACATTCTTACGTCATATTGGTGTGGCATCGTGAGTCAGATAGAAAGAAAGGTCATCCTAGTCCCCTTATTACATATAGTTGGATTAAAGCCATCAGTATTAAAAGGATAACAGACGGTTTAATCTCTCTCAGATGGTTCCGAGAAATAAACTGTCTGTGATAAACGATTATCACGGACGGTTTATAAAAAAAAAGCATATTCAGTTTTTCTTAAACTGTTTGAGATAAACCACTCATCCAACCAGTTTTATGCCGAACCATCTACATTGTTGATGGCTAGAAAACCGGCACCGAACCACGCCCCACAAACCCATCACATCGCGCGGCTCATCCAATAACCCTAAATCTCGCACTCCGCCACCGCCTTCCCTTCGTTGCCCTAGATTTTTTTCTCGACCCTTATTCTCCCGATCCCCTTTCTCTCCTCGTCCATCTCCGTCGCCGCGTTCCCTTCCTCCTCCAAACCCACTCGCCTCGTCCGCTCCCTCTGTTCCTTCCTCCTCTCCTCAACATTCACTCTCCCTTCTCCTACTCCACCTCCAGATCGAGCTACCAAATCTAGATCTATGCATACAACGGCAACATAAGCGGAGACAGTGGAGCTATCGACGGGCAGAGGCTTAGCGACATGGGAGACGCATGGGTGCGATGTCCATTTATGTCGCCACAGCAGCATGGTCTCCTTGAGCACCGCCACACCTTCACCAACCTCGTCCTCGTCCTCTCCCGAGGTTCGTCATCTATGCCCCTTCTGGCTCGGCTACCAAAGATCACCAGAGCAAGAAGTAGATGAGGTGGGTGGCGTTCATGTGGGACGGCTCGTCGTGGGTTTCTTCAACCTCGTACTTGTGGGCTTCTTCAACAAGGTAGTGAAGGCTGCAATCCAACTTATATATCTATTTAGTGCCACCCGGTACTTAATCGGTTAATTGAGAACAAGTATCAAAACTCTATATGTTGTCCTAAACTTCGCATGGAATTTGCTAATTAAATTACTGATACTATATTGCTAGACTAGATAATCTAGTTTTTATTTCTCGTTCCGATACTACATCACTGCTAGTTGTACTAGTAGTTTAAATATAGTCTTGCAGTGTAAGAGACAATATCTACATCGCTACTAGTTGTACTAGTAGTTGAAATATAGTCTTGTAGTGTAAGAGAAAATACTATTAAGGATATGTTTGTTTCACGCGCTGGTAATGTAAAATATATTGAAATGAGATTACGGTGGGAACAAGGTGTAATGGGACTATTCTCCAATTCGTTTGGTTCAACTTAGTAATGGAATCAAATTACTTTACAGCATTTGGTTCAACTCAGTAATGGAATCAAATTACTTTACAGCGTTTGGTTATGCAGTGTAATCTGAATACATCACAAGCTATTGTACTGGAGTCTTAACAGATTTGGATCATCAATTCAATTGCAGCCAACTAAAACAAGCTTAAGGATCTCAGATTTCTGCAAGCTTAAAAGGTTTTTGTCATATAAGCGTTCATGACAAGTTTGTTACAGCTGCATTTTCTAGAGCAAAACATGTTCTTGCCGTTCAACGCTGCATCCAAGCAAAATGAAACTACCCAAGACATTACTAGTAAACTTGCCCAGTCTATCAAAAGTACGTTTTTACCAGTTAAACCAAACATACATCAGCACCTTGCCACGAAGTGATTTATAACTCTAGTGACAAATGATTATGCAAACTATCTCTACCCTAACTTTGAGTTGTTACAATTTGATGAAGCATTTCTTCAACAACCGATTGGACCGTGGTCGCTGGACATTACATCCGGAAGAATATACTCTTGATGATTGAAGTAGCAGATCGAAGTAGCAGCTTCTTATCTTCTATTTGCTTCATCTAGCAAAGCATGAAAAGAAGAAAGAAATAAAAACCTTGTGAAACCTTAGGAATGGCAAAAACTATTCAGCTTATAAATAGAACTGATCAAAGGTTTGTATGAAACCATTGCAGACTTAAACTAGTAAAGATGAGTATAACTCATGCAAAAGCTGTGACAAAAGAGGAGCCTTAACAAAATGTCAGCAGCTCATGGTGTAATATATATTATGACGCCTACTAATGTCGCTTTTCCAATGTGCCCATGAGATATTATGATGCAAATGGTGGCCATGAGCTCCAACAGTCCACCCACCCATTCACCAATCCACCCTCGTCACAAAGTAAAGAAGAAATATACTACTCTCAAAAGCTTTAGCAAGCCATACACAGATACACTGATATAGTAGTCTGATACACTGGTACAACCTCCTCAATTCACTAGAGTTAATCCGACCCTTGAGTCTTTCAAAACACTTTTCTACCATATTTCGGGCTTTAGCATGCCGCATGTTAAAATACTCTTCTGCACTGTGCGGCGGGTCTTGTGTAGTCCAACCACCTAGGTGGTACCTTTGACCTCTGTATAGAGCTAAAAATCTTCTTGCATTTGTGTAGCCAGCATCAACAAGGTAATACTGGCCTTCAGGGACATGCAACCCATCCGGCCTTGAGATGGCATCCCTAAGGACACGACCATCATGTGCAGAACCCTCCTAACCAGGTAGTATGTAGATGAACTGCATGTCAGGTGCACATACACCTAACACATTTGTCGACATCTCTGCTTTTCTTGATCTATATCTTCCTTTTAGGTTAGTTTGGACGGTTACCTTTACATGTGTACCGTCTAACGCACCCAGACAATTCTACAATATAAACAACCATGAGCAACTATTAGTATCTTCTACAACTACCAGTTTCTAGCTAGTAAAATAAGATATTCTTTACTAGTAGTTATTTACCTTGAAATACTTTCATTTATCATCTGTGCAATCTTTAGGTATAGGTTTCGGTTTCTTAAGCAGCAAATGATGCAGCTTCAGAACAGTTAGAAGGCATTTGTTGAAATTTCTACTGGTTGTCTCACTGCTCCGGTAAAAAAAACTTTCCTACTGTCCTATTTTTTAAGTGGTGAGCTAATGTGTAGAAAAATGAAACCACTATCTCCTACAGCGATGTGTTTTTATGTTCCCTCTAGACCACTAACATCTCTCACCATCTCACACAATATGTGAAATGTTCTCCTACAAAGTTTACTTATACAAGTTATGTCGCCCTCACTAATTAGTTGGAACAAGTGCTTACCTCTTAACTCTCTAATTTTAATCCTCCTTTCGATTTTCCAACACTTCCTTCTATAAGCTAATGCAAATAACAACCATACATAGCAGTACATAAGCATGATAGTAGTCATGAGATTTCTAAATGCTAAATTCTTTCGTCGAGATCTCGTGCTTAAAGGAAGACGAAGCATATTGCTGAAATTGAAAATGAAACACAAAAATATAAGAACACAAAAATACTAGATGAACAAATAAATTAAGTGTAGGCATACTAAAACTAGATTGAATCAAACGTGACCTCGAAACCTCCAATGCAACATATCATTTTCATTGGTCCAACACAGCAGAAGCAGATGCGTAATTGCAATTGAGAGGTAACTGTATTCAAAGCATCTACATATCTCCGGTTTAATTATATTATATCACAGTAGACAGTCTGTGGAAAAGAAAACAGACTAATATAATCATCCACAAAACTAGATCCACAGACCGATATAATCATCCTACCTAATCCAACTACACCATATCCTGGCATGCTACTTCATACTTAATCTACCCATCTAATCATCTCAATATCTCAACTATATACTACATATGTAGTATCAAAACTGATAACAATTTGTCTCAGTTTCGAGTCAGAACAATTTGGCTCAGTGATTCCAACGAGACAGCCAAGAATTGCACGAGCAGATCAGACGTAGCTGTAGAAAATTCACAGTAAATAGTGATCCATGCCCGTTATTACATACTCTTACTGCCGGGTGCTAAGCAAAGTTGCAGAGTACTGTACTGAACGACAAGAGATGCTAATTATTAATGCCTATGCTTAGAGATCAAACCAAGAATCAAGAGATCATATTGGCCAACTTGCTACCGAACAGAAGTGCATTGATGTTGTTATTAAGGGTATGGGTGCAGTGCACTCAACTGTGTTCTTAGGACTGATATTCTTGCATGAATTCTAGGACATGAGAATATTAATTCATACACAAGCATCGCTAGTAGATGAATTAGTAAGATTGGGGAGTTGGAAGAGGGAGTACGGGTGGCTACCTGAGGATCCGGCAAGGGGGGGTCAGCAGCCGATGCGGTTCTTCCGGTGGCGTCGCTGCTCGAGGGGAGAATGGGCGATTAGGCGGAGGTAGACGCGCTGCTTCGCCACGCCTTGCCCGCCGCTTCGACGCGCTCAGATCCCTCCCGGAGAAGGAGACGAGGGTGCAGCTAGAGGATCCACCGTGGAGGGGAGTTGGGAGCGAGCAGGTCAGGGAACTCGGTGGCAGGCAAGTGGGCCAAGATCTGGTAGCGGCAGGGATGGACGCTGGCTGCGGTGGCGCCGAAGGCGGGCGCTGGAGGTAGGAGAGGAGGAGGGGAGCGGGCGTTGGCGGCGGGGCTAGTCAGACGAGGAGGGGGTGCTGGAGGTGGGGGGAGGAGGAGGGAACGGGTGCTAGCAGCCGGGCAGATCTAGGAGGCAGCCGGGGAGCTTGGGGTAGAGGGGAGCTGGGAGCGAGCCGTCGCCGTCTCTGGCTGTAGAGATCGGGAGAGAGATGGAGGAGCGTTGCTGCGGGGACGGGCGCCGGGGGGGGGAGGAGGAGGAGGGTCAGACGGGCGGAGTGGACCATGGCCGCGGTGAAATTTATTTACGCGGTATTTGATTTCGGGCCGGGCCAACCAAACATGATTAAGGAAATTAAATTATGATGTAATCTAATAACGGGCCAAAAAAGGAAAACAAACACGTCCTAGAAATATTTCTATCATTGCAATATGGATATCAAGAGGTTCGCGATGTTTTGGGCCATGACACCACAAATTGTTTTTCTTATGCATACAGATTTTTTAGAATCGGTAAGTACGATCATTTAGAGATCATATAAGGTTAGAACTCTCGTCCTTATTCATGAGAAGTAAGGTGAGATTAATATTTTGCAGAAAGGGTCGGGACATACGGATTGGAGCACCTGGTATAGGCACTCACTACTACAGAAATATTTATCTCAGATATTTTGTCACCGATGGTACATCAAAAATTATATATGAAGAACGTAATCACAAACATATTTTTACGAAATACACATCACATACTATTTTTTAGGAAAACTTTATGTGATAAATTAGTCATCACGTATAGTTTTTGCTAAAAACCATATGTGATTAAAAATTGTTTGTGGATTGGACTGGCCATTAGGTCCAACAAACACACGCTATATATCCCCTCACTAGCCCTAACTTTCCCTCTCCATCACCGGCGACCTTCTCCTCTTCCCTCCTCCCAGCTCCACTTCCTCCCCAGATCCCTCCATACCTCTTAGATCCATGTAGAAGAAGGGTGGGCGACGTGGTTCTCGTCATGGAGTATGCCAAGAAGGAGGCTGTCGCGCCACTGGAAGTGGAGGAGGAGGGAGATAAGGCGTCGTCGGTGGGCGACAAGCCGTCTTGGCTACTCGCATGCCACGGTGCACGTGGCCATGGTCAGTGTCACCTCGATGGGGGATCGACATGGTGCGGTGGGAGGCGGAGATGCAGGTGCTGGGATGGACGGTAGGAGGCGTCGTCGAGTAGCATGCAGCGACGGCCAATGACAAGGCGGCGCGGGAAAGGTGGTATCGAAGAAGAAGAAGATCCCGGGCGGCTCCATCAGCAACTCTGCAGCTCGACTTCACTTGCGTCATCAACAACATAGGCCTCGAGAAGGGCCTTGCCACAGCCCTTCCCCCTCATCCTCTCCTTCCTCGTCATTGGGCAACAGGTTTTCGAGGCGGCGGTTGAGGTGGAGACCGAGCTCGGGGCTGCTGGACAGCTTGCGTATCTCAGCAATGGCAACAGTGTTGTCACAGATGGTGTCGGCACTCCATCAAGCAAAGCCATCGTGTAGCACCACGGGGGCAGGGTGTGGCGTACCCGATTTTAAAGCCGGATAAACCCTTGTGTTTTACTGTACCGGTCCCATGATCAGTAGCCGGTACACATAAGTTAACCTGTATATCAAGGTCATACACGCACTTATTAGAATACGATATAAAACTGATCTTCGAAATCGAAGAATTATACCTTTAGCCCAACGGCTAAAATCTTGCAGCGAAAAATCGAGCGGTGATGTGGCCCACCAGTATGCCATACCCGACAGGCAACTGACTGGGGGTTCGCCCTAGTTATCGCGGATACCGCCGTCGCTTTCGAACGGTCGCCCCTTCTGTCTGGCCAAATCAACAAGCCAGGTGAGTACATTGAATGTACTCGCAAGCACTCCGCCAGGGAGTTTATCACGGATATGAGCATGCAAGGGAATTATCAAGAAATTAGCTCTATCCTAGGTTTCATATTGTGTGGAAAAGTAAGTTTGCATTTGAAATATGTAAATAGATCTAAAAGCAATTCTTAGCAAAACATCTCGACGCAGCGAGATAAGGTACCTGCTTGAATCACTCTACCCGTTACAACGGGGAGATCATCTCTGTACTTTCCGTCATAACGGCAGAGCATGGTAATCGCCCGGTTCCTCAGGGAGACACAACTCACCTCGTACTTACGGGGATACCAACGAAAACACAGTAATCACCTGATTCCTCATGGAGACATAGCTCGCCTGGCACTTACGGGGATACTAGGGTTTACCCGAATCCACGGGGAAACCCCTTCTTCATTTTTCCCGACACAACAGGAAATTGGCATGTTGCCCTGCGAACATGGCGGATCACATCCTTAATCCCATAACCCATAATCCATTTTTGACTTTGAAAGTCAGTCTACTTTAGTGTGGCCCGGCCAAGTTCGTCCATGACCGCGGACACGGCTATTCGAATAGTTTTTAACCCTCTGCAGAGGTGGTACGGCTTTACCCATACGATGTAGTTCACCCTAGGCATACTGCGCGCCGTATGCTACCAGAGCTAGTACAACGAGACTCTTCGCCGGTGTGAACCCAGCCATGAACCCGCCAGAAGGACATGTCCCAACCTAGCTTAAGTCAGTATCATTGCTTGCAAGGAGGTTGGTGTTCCAACTTTGTGGCGAACAAGCCATCGCTTCCCCGCGGAAACTTTTCTCTACATAGGACACAGCCTCATCTGCACGCTACACATTGCCTACGGGTTCATGCTAGTTCAGGCCGGGTATTATGTCAAGTCCTTCCCATAAAAGACATGTGGACGTACGGTAAGACTTGACCAAACGGTACTTAAGCTCAGTCCTTAGGTGATCCGAGAGGGACTCCACACCACTCCCGTAAACAGGCAGCGAGAACCACGCCGGGCCTTACCTCGCCCTTTAACAAACTTCCTGCTTTCACCCTTCATTACCGACCCGGATCAAAATCTTCTCCATTTTCATTTTCAGTTTCACAAAACCATTTACGGTAAAACATACCAACCCATGGCTATGCTACTTTCATACACCTTTGGACACGACGGTCCCGTTTCTCAAAAGTTCACCACATGAAATATGGGGTGTTATCACCTTTTTATTTTTAAAACCCTATTTCACTACGGCAGGGCTAAGCATGTATATATGTATATACTCTACCCTAAGTTTTTCCGATAATACTTCCGGAATACGTAGTCCATAGGGCTACAAGGAATTCAGGGTCGGACTAGGGTTTCCTAAGCATCGGCATAGCTACGCTACATAAAATAACGATTGTAAAACATAGCATGCATGTTTCGTAAACAACATAATATTTTGTAAACATGGGTCTCAACATGATCAAGGGTGGAGAGCTTGCCTGGCGTTATCAGCCGGATCTCGGTCGCAAACTTGGTACGACAACATCGGGGATCCTACACGTGAGGTACCGCCGCGTCGCAACTACACGTCGAGAAAAACAGCGAATCACCAACGGTGCGAGGAAGAACCATTTAAGAACCAAAATACACTCATGCAACATTTAAAACCATGCATTGCTCTTAGAAGGATGCTAGGATTTTCAAAATGTTGCGATGGAATTAAATCACATGATGTAAAGGTTGTTATGTATAAGAAAACTAGGGTTTGCATGATTAGAATCACATTAGCTTTTATAAGCTATTAGCTTTTATACAAAGGTTTGGGTCCAGAGAGCATTATCCATGTTTCAAAGTTTTCGAAACCTCTATATTTGACTGTTAGAACGAGATTAAAAAGACCTGTGCGCATGTATATATATATACATACATGTGTATCGAAATGACTTGCTATTAATAGATTTTCAAAGTTCTTAATGTTATTATGACATCAAAGGTTTTGAGGGTAAGGATGTACTGAAACTAACATTGCATGGTTGGTTTTATGAACAAGGAATTTACCAAGTTAAACCATGCTAAAAGTATTTACATAACATGCTTATTTATGAATTGATTCCAAATTTGAAATTCAAATAATTCCAAAAATTATGAAACTGGTACTATTGAGCAGGGTTTGATTTTGTAAGGTCATAGGAAAAAGAATGGGTTCATTTGGAGCTACGAAGGAGAGGTTATGGACTTCCAAACATTTGCCGGGAGAGAAAAAGGAGAGGAAGTAGGCGATGTCACGGCAGTAGCAAGGGGGTAGTGGCAGCAGCCGTGGGCTGCCGCGGCAGGAGCAGGGAGCAGTGGCAGTGGCTTGCCGCGGTAGGGAAAGGGTTGCCGCAGTGGGGAAACGCTTTGCCATGGCGGGGAATGGCTTTGCCGCGGCGGGGAATTGCTTGCCGCGGTGCTACCGCGGTGGAGGAAGGACTGCCGCGGCGGGAGATGAGCTGCCGCGACGAGGAAAGGCTTGCCTCGGCACTACCACGGTGACGGAGAGGCTGCCACATTGCTGCCGCGGCGGGGAAAAGAGTTGCAGCGGGTTGCCGTGGCAGAGCAAGGCGGCAGCGGCAGTTGCCGCAATACTGTTGCGGTAGGGAAATAGCTGCCACGACAGGAGAAAAGTAGCTGCGGCAGGAACGAAGGACAATGACAGTGCCTTGCCGCGGCAGGGGAAAAGGGGCAGCGGCAGCTGCCATGAGCTGCCGCGGTGGGAAAAATGCTGCCGCGGCAGAGAAGGTGGCAGTGGGGGCAGCTTGCCGCGGCAGGGGCTGGGCAGCTGCGGCAGGATTGTGGGCTACCACGGCAGGGGTGGCTTGCAGTGGCGGCAACCTTGAGCTGCTGTGGCAAGGAGCTGGCTAGCATGGCAGGAGCAAGGTAGCTACGGCAGTGGCGCGGTGGAGTTGCTCCGGGTTCAAGCGGCGTCGGGACAGCGCTCGAGGCCAAGGATTGAGGGGAAGGATTAGCACGGGAAGGCGAGGTGCTTGGGGAGGGAGGTTCAGGGGTGGAGCTCGAACTTGCTGGAACAGGGATCAGCTGGGCAGGGAGGCAAGGCAGCTCGGGGTAGGGGAGAAGAACTCGAGCTCGACTTAGGGAGTGGCAGGGAGGGAGAGAAGATAGCAGCTCAGGATGGAGATGAGTGAACAATGGAGCTCGGCAGTGAGGGGAGCAGCTCAGCTGCTTGGGCTACTCGGGTTGCTAGGAGTTTTGGCCAGTGAAGCTGGAGCTTGGGGCATAGGAGGGAGAAGAGGTTGCGCCGGCCTGGTAGATGGAGAGCCCGGGGAGGAAAGAGGAGTAGAGGAAGAGCTTGGTAGTGCTGCTGTGGAGAGCTTGGTGTGGAAGACGAGGAAGGAAATGAGCCCGGTCTTGGGTTGGGGAGAGAGGTGCCTCAGCTGGCAAGAACTGAAGGGAAGAGAGAGGAGGCTCGGGAATGGGATTCTGGAGCAGCTCGGCTCAGATGGGAATTAGGAAGAATAGCAGGGAAGAGGAGCTGCTTGGGTGAGCTTGCTTGGGCTGCTCGTCTTGCGCAATGTAAGGAGAAGTTTGAGGAGAAGAAGAAGCTCTAGAGCAGGGGCAGAGATTGAGCTAGCTCGAGCTCAGCTTTGGATGCGGCTTGGAGAGTGGTAGAAGCTCAGTGGAGAAGAGGAGAGCAGGAGAGATTGGGGAGTTGGGCTCAGCTTGCTAGTGAGGGAGAGAAGCTCGAGCAAGAAAGCTTGGGCTACTGCGGCTCAGCTGTTCGGAGGAGGAGCTCTAGGAGTGAGGGAGCTGCGGCTAGCTGGCTGATGCGGCAGTGGAGTGAGGAGGGAGGATGAGGAGGGAGGATGAGGTTGGAGCAAGTGAAGATGAAACGAGTTGGTTAGATCAGCTTCTGTGGTTCTAGCAGAAAGAAAAGAAAAACGTTGCAGTGGGGAACAACGGAGAAATGGCAGAGATATTTGGAGTGTCTTGGTTGGATTTTTGGTAGGCCAGCTATGAATACGAGTAGGGTGGAGAGGAGCACCTAGGATTTTACCATGCGTTTTTGGTGATAATTGTCTAGGGTTTTACGATGTAGAAAGATAAAAGGTGACATGGTAGGAATAAGGGATAAGGTGAAAAGAAGTTCATATATATGTATATATGTTTTGGTAAGGAAAAATGGTAGAATGGCTGAGGATATTTTCTTGGTCATGTGGTAGAAGGAGAAGCACTACGGTGGATAGGGTTTCACCGAGAAGAGTGAACCAGGGCTTGGAGTGTATGCGCCCGCATAGACTTGAATATTTTTACATAAATGGGGTGTGCATGTGGATGGAATGGACTTGTGAGATTGCGGTGAGGTGGAGTTTGATCTCTACCATGGATACGTGCATGTATATACGCATGAGATTTGATGACAGGAGGGAAACAGGGGTGCCGGGGGTCAGGGCTTGCGTATGTGCGTATACATAAAAGCAGTATATATGTGCACATACCCGCGATAGGTCATGGCGGAGTTGATGGTAGAAAACCATGGCATTCGGAAGAGATTCATGACAGGTATATGTTTCAATTTCGCAGAAGTACCATGTGGGCACTTTGCGGCAGATGTGGGTTTAGGTTGCACCGGCTAGATAGGAGGGGAGGAGATGCCGAAGGTGTATTCATGGCGAGATTGCAAGGGCGAGTAGCCACGCTCGGAGACAAGGTGTTAGGCAAGGTTATCATATCTTGACGGACAGAGATTCGACAAAACAGAGTTTGAGGAATTAGGAACAGAGGGGAAAGATTTTGGTGGCCTTGCCTTAGGGTTTAGCAGGAGCATGATTTGAAATGAAAGTTTTAATCTAGTGTATTTGTCACGGACCCGGGATCCACATATGGTTAGGGGAACGCGGAGTCGCCAAGGACCGAAGGACTCGTCAGCCCGGTGGCACGGTACCTGCGCCGTACGCACCAAAGCGGGACGATCCGACACCCGCCACGTGCGAGCCGGCCGGAAGCGACCAATCTTCCCAGAACCACATATAGATCCCTGACCCAGTGAAGGGGTAATACCGCGCGATAAGATTACGCTCCATGATAGTCATAGGAGGACTAGAGCCCGGATATGCATCCCCTCAACCCAACCTAGCCGCGAGGTGCGACTCTGAGAGGTCCAGCTCTGCTCTGCCGTCAGCGCGAGGCGTGACGGTCGTAGGAGACTTAGCGAGTATGGGACGAATCCCCTGGATCGACCCACCAGAGCTACACCAGACTAGTGGTTCGCTCACCTCTGCCATCACGAAATGCAATCCTAACCCGCAATAAGACCGCTGCACCGTTGCCCACATACTTCATCACATACACGCATTGTACATGGGCAACCCGGATAACAACTCGAATACCACAACGAAGCACTACATTATGGTAATAATATTAGCTATTCACGTAGTGAACTTAAAGATGCATCAGTCGGTCATAACCGAAGATTTTAGTCAAGCTAGAAATATTTACAACACAGCGGAAAAAGAACAAAAGCCCACAGCGGTGCATCAACCGCTGCCTAAGACCCAAACGTTCCCACGAGTCGAACGCTGACCAAGGAAGCCGGTGTTCTATGCATCATCGTGAAACTCCGCAACGGTTGGCTCACCTGCACAAGTCTAGGAATAACCTAGGTGAGTACAAAAGTACTCGCAAGACTTAATCGTGCTTGATTAAATGTCCTACACATGGATTTACTACTACAGAATTAAACATGATGCTTCTCAGAGTAACAACATACAAGTAAACATCTAACATCAGGACATAAACATTACAGGTATAACAATCCAAGCAGATTTCCAGTTCGAACCCAATTCCAGAACACAATCCAACACAATAACCAACTCACACTCGAATCCAAGTAACCGAGTCCAGCCCATACGATAGCTCATGATTCAAATCCAATTGATCCAAACAGGGAAGGAGCACGATGAAGTCGCCTCAGGTTGGTATAACCACGAAACTCCAACTTTATTCATCTTGCCCGATGAAGTCACCTCAGGTTGGCATCGCGAAATACCAACTTTATTCATCGTGAACCTCCCTCGATTCTCAGGTAACACGGTGAAGTTGCCTCAGGTTGTATTACAACAAAACACCAACTTTATTCATCGTGCCCGATGAAGTCTCCTCAGGTTGGCGTCGTGGAATACCAACTTTATTCACCGCGAACCTACCCTCGACTCTCAGGTAACACGGTGAAGTCGCCTCCGGTTGTATTACAACGAAACACCAACTTTATTCATCGTGCCCGATGAAGTCACCTCAGGTTGGCGTCGTGGAATAGCAACTTTATTCACCGTGAACCTCTCGGTTTTCACATCTCACTCGAACAAACTTAGGTGATTAAGACAACTCTTAATACTCTCGACAGAGCGACCCTTCCTACACATGCTAGTTTGCGAATTCCAAACAGCGACTTAAACAAGCATTTCATCACACGCATACATAATAAGATAAGGCATGGGAACAACGATAAGAAAGAAATGCAACAAGCTCTGCTTGCCTTCGTCGTAGGGTTCGGAGACTTGGGTGAGCTCAACGATTTGCGGATCTTCCTCTTCGGGCTCTGTCGCAAACAACACGAGCCATCGGAAAGGAAACGATAAAATAAAATAAAATAAGTTCCAGCATGTATGCATGATGAACTAAATTAGGGATGCAACCTAAACATGCGCCATGACTACTAGGGTTCTATGGTTATGAGGTGTTTCGCAATTTCAAGTGCATGGACATTAATTAGTTGTCCTAGCAATTGCATGCATAGCTTATTTAAGTTAAACTTTAGTTAGGGCTAACATTGATATGCAATACGAACAGGGATTATACCTAAGGTAAGGTTTTGGAGAAAATGAACTAAGAAACAGTTACTAAAGTAGGAGTTAGGCATTTTAACTTACATAACATGAGACATAAGTTTGAACATTAGTATGGATAGAGAACTATCTTTATACAATAAGATGTTGGTTACATGGTGCATTTGTCAAATGGACACTATGGTTGAACTAATTAGATAGGAAACTCTACAAAGATTTGAAAATGCAAATTTGCTTGAAGTTAAACTATATACCTATTTAGAAATTCACCCAAGGATTGACGGAACTCAATAGCTAACCCTGCTCCAACTCTACTGGCTAACTCCACCCACCCTCTACTTCACTTGCTCTGGCTTCTTCTTCACCAGGAGGGAAGAGAACAGCCCAGAGAAGCTCCGGGTGGACTGCAGCTGAGTTCTTTGGCTTGGAGCTGAGCAAGAAAAGAGAAGAGGAGAGGTGAGGGGAGGGGGGGAAGGAAATGCAGAAGGGAGAAGGAGAGGGAAGGAACCAGCTCACCGGAGAGGAGCGGCGCTGGCTCGCCGGAGCTGGCGCCGGAGTTGAAGAAGAAGGCGCCGGGCTGGGGAGCTGCGCACGGGAGAGAGAGGAAAATGGGGAGGATTTGACCGGGGAGGAGAAAAGGAGGAGCAGGGGGTTTCCCGGCCCTTTTATATGGGGGCCGGCGAGTTCACCGGCGTGGTGCCACCGCCCATCACCCCCAACCCACGGCCGCGACGTGGCGGCCGAGTTCTGACGCTCGGAGCTCACCCGGAAAACGACCCGGAGCATGACCCGGAATCCGGACAGCCCGGACGTACCACCCGGAGGTTCCGGATGGGACCTCCGGCCTTCACAAAACTGCGGCCGAACCCTACTGGACCCTCCCGGAAAACCACTCGGAACCCAGCCGGATTCCGGGCTCACCCGGAGGTTCATCCCGGAGGCTCCGGATGGGACCTCCGGTCGCACCAGAATCACTCACTCGCTCTCTGGACTCACCCGGAATTCCACCCGGAATCCACCCGGAATCCGGGTGACCCGGAATCCACCCGGAGGTTCCGGACTGCACTCCGGCAGCAACTCGACCAAACTTTTTCTTCTCTGGACTCACTCGGAAAACAGCTCGGAGGCCATCCGGAATTTCCGGACAACCCGGAGGTCGAACTCGGAGGCTCCGGAGTATACTTCCGACTGAGCCGACTCACTAACACCCGTACTGGACTCATCCGGAAATTGACTCGGAACCCACCCGGAACACTCCGGGTCACCCGGAGGTTGCACTCGGAGGTTCCGGACCAACTTCCGGGTCAACACAGAGAAGGAAAATTCTCCCCAAATCCATTTTGAGGTATTGGCATTTTGAGCTATAGGAACATATTGGCTTTAAGTGCTATGACTTGCCCAAATAAGTTGATTGGTGTTGATTTGTTGGAAATTGGTTACCTAAGATGAGATATGCACATATTCTATAAAACATAACGTCTTGATATTCTAGTTTTATGCAAGGGTTGTGAGTGAAGGATGCCATGTATGCATGGGGCAAAAATGGAAACTTATATATATATTAAAATGGGTGTTACAGTATTTTAATCAGCATTATTAGCAAAAAGTTTTTATTGGCCCTAATTTTCAGGTTTCAGAAAATTGAGGTGTTACACAGGGGCTGCCTCGAGTGCTGTCATTTTCTTAATTTTGTGATTTCTTATAACAAATAGTTCTCTCTGAACCGTTCACGATTCAATTTGGTCATCACAAAACTTTGTCCACAAACTTTCGAAAAACCATCTAAGGCATTTTTAAACCGTCTATGATGGCAATATCTGTAGTGGTGTCTCCTACAACCAGAGAGTGACATGTGTCCCATCGGATGTGTATATGATAGAGTATATGAAGCGTTGCTATTTGTTGTATTTCTAAAATATACCGACCTGATATGTGGACCCCCACATCAGATATGCTATTTAATGTAACTTTCCCACTCATCCAGTTCAAAATTTTCCCACTTAAGTTTTGCTATTTAATGCAATTACTAGTAACAGCAAATAGTGGTCATTAATACAAATTAACAGTGGTCACTAATACTAATTAGCATCGGTTGAACACAAATATCCCTTGCATCATATTTGCCGCTGATTATGCCTTTGTTTAGTATATATTAGGATATTATAAGTTTATTACTATTTATATTAAATTTTTCATGATTTCAATTTTAAATCCCAAAAATGTGCATATTTAAAATTTTAAATTTAAATTATCAAATTCTTGACTCCAAAATTTGTATTTTTATAATCAAAATTTAGTGTTTCAATTTTGATTTTTTTAATATCTAATATCTTTGCAATAAAGTAATAAAAATTATAAGAACAAAGAAGGTTGTTTCAAACATTTAAGTTCCCTAATTTAGAATTTCTTAAGATTCAAACAAAATATGAAACATTTGTGTATGTCGCTCATTAAGGATGTGCTTCAGACTAAAACCTTTAAAAAACACTGTACACTCTACTGACAAGTATATTCATATTTTTAAATGTAAAATTCGAAGCATTTGTATCTAGCACGTAGTAAGAGTATGATTCAGAGTAATCATTAATAGACAAATATATGTTTTACAATCCTCAAAATATATTGAACATAATAACAAGTATATACAAGGGGATCTCATTAAAGAGATGATACTTAGCTTTAACGCAGTGAGTGGTTTTTAATGGTATGTGCTGTTCATAGGTCCCACTAGTCGCTAGCGTATTCTTGTATTTCTAACCGTATTTCGTATTGTATTTCTGGTGAAAAAATATTGGCACATATCCCAAGCACACTTGTACGGTTTATTCAAGAGGCGCCTACCACCAGGAGCCAAACGTGCGCGTCCAGAAAAGGCCCTACTTCTTTGACATGGAGTACAAATTTGCATCATTTATTATGACGTTTAGAGAGCATTTCTATACTAGGTTCAACGCAATGCCAACTATTTCGGCATTTATAGATTTCTTTTAGAGAGTACAGGGAGGACGTACGCACTCACTACACGTACTACAAATTTCGTGGAGCCTGTAGTGCCTCTTGGAGCACGCGGACACGCCTTTATTCATGAAGGCAGCCATGTACAGCCCGATGATTTGTTATACAAGTAGCTGTTGGTACTTGGTACCTGGGGAATTCACGGTGTTTCATGTTTGTGCTTGCGTGTTCATACCTGCCTAATGCATTCTCGGGACAGGCGGTGATTTTCAGCTCCTGTGCCACAAGGTTCACATGTATAGAAATCTTTATATCAGATGTTTTATTATAGATGAGTCATAAAATCTATCCGTGACAATGTTCATCACAAATAGTTTATAAAAAACCGTATCATAGAAGTCTCAATGACCAACATATTCTAGACGGCCTTTCTCTAATAACTAGGTTATCATAGGTTATTTTTTAACAAAACCGTCTAAATCCTAAGCTGGCGGTTTTAAAAAAACTGCGTGCCCCGTGACTCGTATTGGACCAGCTCTCCTCGTGAAAACCTAACAAACCTAACTCTTCAATTTCTCCTGATCCCCTTTTCTCTCATCCACCATCCTCCTCCTGCCCACCCCGTTTCTCGCCTCTCCAATCTCCCCCGTCGTATCCTCCTCACCACCAGCTCCATCGCCTCGCCTACCTAAGTTACCGGCCCATCCTCCTCGCCATCCTCCTCTCCGACTTCCGCCGCTTCTAACCCTCTCTCTTCCTCTCTTGTTTTGCTCATCCTCCTCCTCTCAAACCCGGCGTCGACCTTCACAGTGGTGGGCGGAGCGGTGCTGCACTGCTGGATCGGAACCACATGGTGAGGATGAGCAACTTTGCCATGAACGCGGCAGTGCTGGTAGCGAGGGTCATCCCCGATGGCGGCGGCTGCAGCAGCGGGTGCTCTGGGCCTCGGCCAGGACACGCTGCGCAGCTTCTTCGTCGACAGCAGCACCTGACGCCTCTAGCCCCCTACTGCCTCTCAAGGTCAACACACTCTCTCTAACTCACTCACTCACTTTGTCTCCCCCTCTCTCTCTTTTAGTCGGTGGAGGCGAAGCAGCACACAACGATGTGTCTCCTTCAGCCTCTCTGCGGTGGTGTCTCTCATGGTAGCTGGATCTGGTGTTGGTGGTCTTCCCGGTGGAGGTGGAGCAGCACATAGCAGCCAGATCCAATGTGGACGATAAGGATGGAGGGCATTATAAAGAAAGGCTAGGCCAAATCTGGTACACAGTAGTAGGAAGGGCTTGGGCAGATTCGGTGAATGCCGCAATCCGCCAACTTGCCTTCCATTTTTTCTTCCCTTGAGTTTCTTAAGTTTTTCCTTTGGTTATGACAGATGAATATTGTTCTTGACATGTTTGTCCATTGATTGGTTCAAAGAATTCTGTTCATGGTAAAATCAAAAGATTTTATTATTTGTGTTACTAATGTGATGTTCTGGAATTAGAACCCTGAATGAAAGGTTTGACAATAGCCGATTTTACTTTTTAAATGGAAAAATCATATTAGATGTGGTTCTAATTCTCAACTGTCTGTGATTTTTGCCTATCATATATGGTTCAAAAACCGCTTGTGATAAGGTCTCCACACGAAAGACCCTCACTTGCAGGTGGTTTTACGTGGTTTCTGAACCGTCTGCACTGCGTGACTCTGCGGTAGTGGTTGTCAGCTAGACAAGAACTAGTTAATTGGAAAAAAGAATAACTAGTTCAGTTCTTTTTGTATTTTTTTTGACTTCAACGTCTTTTTCTCTTACTTATTATGGCGTATTCTCTTTTACTTGCCATGGTTGGAGTACTTGACGAGCATGTAGGTTTGGAATCCCATTGCCAAAATATATATAAGATGCATTGCTTGAGAAATGCTTTTGTCCCTAGGACCATTTGGTTGTAACTTCAAGTCAAAACATTCTTGTATATGGCTTGGCAATGGGACAAGATAGAGGCACCAGCAGTGTCCTAAATTTCCATTACTACCCTTTTGCACCTTAGAGAAAATTTGCATGGCCCTTGCTCAAGGGTAACACACGCCGGCTCTGTGAGTGATTAATTACCAATTATCAAAAGGGGGACTATAGATTTGGACACAAATTGTAGGACAACCCATGAGCCATGATATCTATTCCCGATCAATCAACTATGTAGCAACTATCCTTAAAGAAGGTGTTTCTATGCTTCAGTTAACTAAGATTGAACTAAGTCCTAGTCGACGCTCTCAACCCTTGGATGAAAATTTAACCACCTACTTCACTCCCATCACCTCTTCTATAAAACCACTCTCCAGCTATAGGAAAAATATTTTTGTAACAAAAAAAGTAAAGATAGAAAAGATTAAGTTTGATAAACCCCTACAAAATATAAAGACCAAGTTTGATATGCCCCTACAAAATATAAAGACCAAAAAATAAAAATAGTATAAAATTTAAACGAGACAAATTATAGTGAAGTATCGCTAAAATTACAATAAACCTTCGAAGTGTAATTTGGCCTTGCGATCGTGCAAGTTGAAGTAGAATTAGCAAAACTAAAAAAGGAAAAGCTAAATAGCCCTAGTCCTTGGTTGCTGACTTTTGCTGCAACAATATAGGTCAACCATGTTAACACTTGCCACATGTATTGTCTTCCCAATGAATCCCTCCTTTCAAGAATCCATATATGAATATAGACCTGAATACGCGTGACATTTTTCCTCTCTCGTGGGTGTTTCCTCTTCTGAGGCCTTTTTCCTCCTCTAGCTTCCCATCCACCACCCTTAGATCTAGCCTCTCTTTCTCCCTCCTCCGGTGGCTGCCGGACGGGCAAGGGAGGAAGGCCTGATTTGCATCTCTAGTATGTAGATTACTCTATTTTTCTCCAATAAAGCAGATTTGAGTACTGTCCTCCTCTTCCTTCTGCTTCTCTTTGCTACGTCCATGGTGGCCAAAGTAGAGATGAGTAGGGGTGGTTGCCCAGGTGCTGGTTTGCCTTCGTTGTGGATTCGCATTCTGTTTCTATTCCCTGTTATCTTCTACGTGTCTGGGCCATGGCGGCAGGGAGGAGGAGCGATGCTCGGGATGGAGCCTATAACGGTTCTAACCTCCTCGGATCTATGGTGTTGTTTTGGTGCTTGTTCTGCAACGCTCTGTTTTCCTAACCTCGTTCTTCTCATGATATTTCTCCGTGTTTGTTTTTTCTTATGTTGGTCTATTTTCTTCAAAATTCAATCAGCTGATAGTTGCTTCTTTCAAATGAAATCGTGTCTCTCTGCACTTGGGGCAGGGCAGTGTGGAGACGATCCATGCTTTTCCTGATCTCCGTCTCGGGTGAGTGATGCTTCACCTATTTATCTCAAGCACGGGCCCAAGGTTGCTCTCTAACGGCGGTGTCCCTCTGTTGCCTGCTCAAACCATCTCAACCTCTCCTTTTGGAGGTCATTCGAGTTTGAGTGGACGACCTTTGCTCATCCAGGGGCTAAACTTCATCAACTGACACATGTGCTCCTCCAGCTTCTCTGGTGTTGACGATGATTGTTTCAGGCCCTGTTTGTTTGGGCTGCGGCTTATTGAGAAGCAGCTGGAGCTGGTAAAATCTGAGAAGTAGCTGGAGCTGGTCAGCTGGTGAGAAGTAGCTGAGGTGTTTGTTTGGGCTGCTTCTGGACGGCTGGTGAACATATGGCTAGTGTTAAATGACCAAATACCCTTTTATGCTGAAGATTATTTTAACTCCTGATTAAGCGTTGATTTCCTTTTTTGTTTGATTTAGCATAATTAACAAGTTTATAACTTATAATTACCCTCAGATCGAACACTGTAGCCATTGATACATTTAGATAATCTAAAAATAAAAAATAAAAAATAAAAGGCCGGCGGGTCCTAGGGCGCGGGCGGCTCGGGGGCGAGATCGGGGCAGCGGGCGGGGGCGCTCGGGCGGCGGAGGTCGGGCAGCAGGCGGAGGCGCTCGGGCGGGCTGGGGAGCGCCGGCTACGAACTCGTCGGGCGGCTTGGGAGGGTGGCGAGGGAGCTCCGGCGTCTCGGGGGGAGAGGGAGGTCCGGCCGGCGGCTCGCGGAGGCACGGGCGCGGGTGACGGGCGACGGGCGGCTTGGGGAGAGGGAGGCGACGGAGCTCGACGGGCGGCGGGGTCAGGGAGGACGCGGTCGGGGCGGCGAGATCCGGGCGGCGCTCGGGGCGGCGAGATCTGGGCGGCGCTCGGGGCGGCGGGTCGGTGCGGACGCGGCCGGGGACGGGCAGAGGATGGCCAGAGGAAGGGTGGAGGACGGCCGGCGGCTTCGGTTGGAGACCCACCGGTGCTCGGGGGCTGAGGAGAGGAGCTCGAACCCTAGAGGGGATGGGAAGGGGAGCACGGGGGAGGAGATGGGGATGGATGGGGATGGGAAGGGGAGCACGGGGGAGGAGATGGGGGCAGAGACGAGATGAGGGGTGCGGGAAGCTGCGGGAAGCACCTAATTCGTTGCTTCTCAAACTCAACGCAATTTTGAGAAGCGCTTTTCACAAGCAGCGATGAGATTTTTGGTGTTTGTTTAGGCTTCAACTTCTAGAGGGCTAGAAGCCTCTAAAGCTGAAGCTGAAGCCCAAACAAACAGGGCCTCAACCTCCTTCGAATTCTAGCTCTATGGATTCGTGGGAGGCCTTATGTCCTGCCTGGCAGTTAGAGTGTGTAGTTGGCAGTTAGATTTTGTAGTTCGCCGGTGACGAGCGAAGTAGCCGACGGGACGCGTGGCGATCTACCAAGGAGACGGGCACGCTGTGTGACGCTTCGTGCATGCAGCGAACACATATATCAGAAGGTCACGTTTGTAATTTCGTTATTATTTTTTAAAACTTTTTTTTCTTATTGGATTGTAATGTGCTAGCGGGGTCTTCTGGCCCCGACATGGTTCAATAGTAGCAGGGACCTTTTCCAAAATAAAATAAAGTCTAGACCTGAATTGGGAGTTGGACAAAATCACGGGTGTCGGAAAGAGATCTTCATGCGAGTTGTAACCATTTGTAAGTAGGTGCGAAGAAATCAATAAAAATAATTGAAACCGCAGACCGTCTTTCGCAATATCAAAGTTGATACAGAGCAATGCCGGATTCCCTTTAATTTCCCCCACTATCAAATGTGGATAGCATCAACCAAAGACATACATACGCCTTGATTAATTAAGCCCTCAGGAATTCTAAGTGCACTGTAGGAACCTGTTTGGAAGGTATGAATTTTACAGGAAACAATATAATTCTCCCCTATTCCAAATAAACAGGGCCTAAGTAATTTCACAGCACACTTACACACATATAGATCTCAGTAACAGCAGCAAGTGACTAACACCACCATACAAGAAGAAGAGCAGCAGCAACAGCACAGAGCTGCCGCGGATGGAGCCGTCCTCCTGCCTGCACATGGGACCCGGACAAGAACCCGTAGTGCCCGCCCGGCGCGCTGTAGTTGTAGGTCCCCGGCGGAGAGGGCGCCCCCGGCGTCTTCTCGCAGTTGCACGGCACCGACGGCGGCGTCTTCTCGCAGTTGCACGGAACCGACGGCGGCGTCGGTGGCGAGCCGCCGCCTCCAGGGAGAGGAGACGACGGCGGCGGAGGGGAGTAGTAGTAGAACTGCTGCACTAGCGGAGGCGACTGCGCGGCCACGCCGTCGTCCGCGGTGGCCGGCCGTGGCAACGGTGAGGCGAAGAGCAAGACGGCGAGGAGGAGGAGGAGGAGGGGGAGGAGCTGGTGCTGGGACGCCATGAGAGCGAGATGTGTGTAGCTAGCTAGCTAGGCAGGTGGTGCAGCGTGCTACTAGCCTACTACAAGCTTGCGCTGTATATACTGCTACGCTGGCCGGTGAGGCTTGTGCGATGTGACATAGGGGAGCGTATCGCACTACGACTAGAAGGTAGCCTGCCTCGGGATGGCTGGATCTGATCCGTTCGTTACGTAAAGAGTAGTACTAAGATCCACCGCTAAAAGAAATGACAATTTCTGACCCGTATAATGCTTGTTCTAGCTAAAGATACCACTACAAGATTTGTGGGGTTTGCTCTTAACAGTACACGTGAAAACTCATGATCTAAGGCGACGGATTTATGCTCAGATTGAATGAACATGCTGGTTAGATCTGCGTCGTTTCCTTCCGACAACTGCAGTGCAAATACGTACTGCTTGCCAGGGAGGGTTTGGATCGTTTCGCAGAGAGAGAGAGAATTAAAGACGGCATGTGAAGGCGCGTAATCTACGGCTACAATCGAATCGATCGGCGCATCGCGAGCATTAGGTTTTCGTCGGTGGCTTGGTGCACATGCGCTGCGTGCCGCCGCCCCCGAGGCCACCGCGCAGCACGTACGTACGTGCGTCAGCGTGTCACCTGCCTATGCTTTGACTCCAAACGCTTGTGTGCACGTTTTATGGCTCCTTTCTTTGGGACACAGTCCTAGCGCTTGCAGCCATGCATATGAGTCAGATACGGCCACTCACTATGACACATAATGGACAAATGAAAGTGAAAATAAGCATTTTCAAAAGGGAAATGCTACGGCCCGGCATACCGATTCATAGCTTCCGTCGACACAACGCAAAGCCGTCAGATTTATACTAATCATCTAACGGTAATTAGATAACCTATATAATCCCCAATTGCTAATTAGGGTTTCTCTTATCTCCTATTTTTCCCCGCCGTCGCCCTCCGGCCTCCGTCCCTCCCACCCCGATTCCCCATTGCCTGGCGGAGATGGGCGTCTCGGCGGACCGCGGGCTCAGCACCGAGGAGGCGGCGGCGCGGCTGGCGCGGTACGGGCCCAACGCCTTCGTCGAGGTCGAATTCGACGGCCGCCGCAAGCTCTTCCTCCAGGGGGGCACCTAGATGTTGGCCTGCCATATCATCGTTGGCAGCCTGATCGGCGCGACGTGAAGGCCGCCTCGCCGGCGTCGGCGACGGCGAACTCGAAGCGGCTGCTGCTGGTGCGGCGTCGCGCGGCGAAGGCGGTGTCGGACCCCAGATTCCATAACGGAGAGCTTTAGGAATAATCACCCGCTAAGTCGGAGCTTCAACCCCGACCTCAACCCACGGGGGTCAAATCCGAGAGGAGTGGAGTGATATGGCTTCGAATAGCCCGAGACGTCAACCCCAAAGCTTACTCTGGCAATCGAATGCACTGAGTAGTAGGGTGATATGGTCTCCTCACTCTTTCCCACTGAGCCGGAGCGTCAACCCCGACCTCGTCCCGGCAAATAAATGCACGGCTGGAGTAGGGTGATATAGCTCCCAACATCTCAGTGGAGAGTCGCTTCACAGGGGTGATAAAACTTAATAGCTCCGCGATATAAAACCTGAAATCCTCCCTGCATCACGTACTTCAATCATACACACATTGCACATGACACAGGGGGAGGAACAAACCAGTACCATCACAGAGACTCTACGACCGAAACTGCAATAATACTAGCTGCTCGGGAAAACTTAACAACATATATATACAAGCAAAAGATGCTTTACACAGTGGAAGTTTTAGTTTGGCTGAGAAGCCTAAGGGTAGGGCCAAAAGCGGCGGCAGAACAAACCAAGCTGCCGAACCCAGGGCAGGACCACTGCCCGGGATCACCAGCGACTAGTCGATGTCGGCGTCTACCTCAACGTAGAAACCCTCCGCTGCGGGAGTGGTTTCCTCTGCACGGAAATAATATCAACGAATGCAAGGTGAGTACAAAATGTACTCCGCAAGACTTACAGGGGAAAATAATAATAGATGCATCAGGTATCAAGAAAGGGCTATCTGTGGACTATTTTTGCAGAAAGCTAATTTATTCTTCACAATACCTGTAATTAGATTGAAATCCGTCTACTGGAATACTTTGCAAGGAGAGGAGCTGAAACTGCATAATAAAACCTAAAGCAGACCATCGAACACACGATACCCTCGATTCTTCCTCGACCCCCAGGGAGGAAGCAATCGCTAAAACCAAATCCTTAAAGTTGGCAAGTTTTAGATTAGGGTTATACTTGTCTAATTCGATGCGGATTCTTACCAAGCTGTCCATAACCGCGGACACGGCTATTCGAATAGTTTAAACCCTGCAGGGGTGTACATCTTTACCTACGCGTATCAACCGACTCTTAGCGCTACCGAGAACACACTTTCACGAGGTGTGCTAGCAGAGGGAGGTTGAACACGACCTTTACAATGTTTTCGACCTAGGTATGAGCCGCCCTAATAGGCTAGTCCGCGAACGACAGTTCGGCCGATACTTCGACGCGGTCCCACTAGTTGTGGCAGGTGATACATCCCCGGTCCCGGACCGTGTGTACCCCTCACTCCTATATTGTTGCATCACACCACCTCCTTGTTTTCCACGCACCCAAGTCACGAAAACGGCAAACTATGCAGCTCATATCCTAAGCCTAGACAGATTATTCGGTCGTGGGTGGCCCATTATACCACCCGCGTAGAAGCACGCAAATCTTGGTTCGAAAGGACACCGGGAACCGGTCCTTGTGGGATTAACGAGACAACCCACCATGCTCCCAGCATGGCCTCTCGTCGATGCCCGATTTGAGATTAGTCAAGTTTATTAACAACCGCCCGGTGAACAACCACCTAACCGCTAACCCATCCAGAGTGTTGTGTTACACCTGCCATCCCAGGAATTACGACATTCACGCAACTAAGCATGGCTAAGCATAAGTAGCTACGTAAAATAACTCAATAATAGCAAGCAATCTATTCTAAATAGGTTGGGAGGGTCGGTGGTGTTGATTGAGCGACAAAGTAAGTTTTCATGCACGGAGTAGGGCTAACTTAACGTAAAATATCAGTTGAGCGCATGCGATACGGATTTAAAAACAAATAATAGGGTTGCAAATACTGGCATATCCGCAATATGGTCAAAGGGGGCTGCTTGCCTTGCGGTTCAGCGACTAGGTCGGGTTCCTGCTCGTAGTTGTACTCGTCGTGATCTTCCGGTCCTATCGGAAGAACGAAAACATCGAAACAACGCAACAATAAATACAACGTCGGAAAACATCGGCATGAGATGTCATGTATGCCATGTCCTAGAGGATGCAAAGTCGAAGCTAACGCAACTAGAATCAGGTTAGTCGGAGTCCGAACGCGCGAGATATCGCGATCCGAAGTTTTCCGGGGGTTCGGGGGAAAACCCTAATTTAAGTTCTTCGACATGCTCATCTTTTCTAGCATGCAAACATGGATGAATATGGTGTAATTAAATAGCTCTCGTTTTTCTGAACATTTTGATATAACATTTGCAATTTTCTGAGTTCGGATGAATTTCCTATGGATTTAACAAGATTTAAACCCCTTTGTTATATTTTTCTCAGCAAAGAAAATGAATATTAAAGCATATACTACTTTTCTCACTCAGCTGGGAGTTAGCCACAGAGGCTGACCAGTGGGTCCTTCGGGTCATACATACTTTCTTTATCTTTAGTTCTTTTTTTCAAATTCTGGTTTGTGGGACCCAGCTGTCATAGAGACATAGCCAATAGCTCATTTAATACAGTGATTACTCATCAATGACAAACATTAGGCATTTAGTTAACATTAATAACAATCATTAGCAGCAGTTAGTAATAATGGATCGGTTCAGACATGAATAATACCACTATTAAATGCACTTAGCAATTAATAAGCTACTAGTTAAGCCTAACTGACTTAACTACTAACTACCTAACTACCTGCCCTAACTAATTATCTAACAAAACTAACTAACCGGCGGTCTAAATGGGCATTAAGCCCTAACCAAATAACTAACCTAATTACTAATCTAGCTAATCTAACCGCTAACTAATCTAACACTGCTAATCAATCTAACTAACTAATCTAACCGCTAGTAATCCTAACTACCTTACTAACTGGCCGGAGCTCGGTTGGACCGGTTGAGGCAGCACGGCGACGGCGGGGCTCGGTGGGGGCGGCGTCGAGGTGGTTCCGGCGACGGAGGCGAGGTGGAGAGGCGGCCGAGGAGAGGGGCGAGGCGGAGCTCGGCGTAGACGGCACGGTGGAGCGGAGGTCGGAGGAGCGGCGGTTGCCGGGGTGGACCGAGGCGACGCGGCGGGGAGGCTCCGGCGAGGGGTGGCGGTGGGGCTCCGGACGACGAGACGGCGGGGCTCGGAAAGGTCGCGGCCGAGGCGAGAAGGAGCTCGGCGGCGGAGCTAGAGGGAGGAGCCGGAGGTCGAGCGGCGACGGGCGGCGAGCTCCGAGCGGGGGAGGAGCACCCGAGGCGGCGGCGGGAGGAGATGGCGGGGAAGGGGGCGGTGAACTCGGGCGCCGGTGATGGAGGGAGGGCGGAGGGGCATGGAGAGGCGGAGCTAGACGGCGGCGACGAGGAGCGAGGTGGGCTCGGGTCGGTGGGTGGAGAAAGAAATGGGGGAGGGGGGGGCGCGACGCGGCCGAGGGAGGGGGTCTTAGGGGGAGGGGGCCGGCGGGGCAGCCGAGGGGAGGCACGGGCGGGGCGAGGTGGCGCGGTCAGGAGGCAGGCGCCACGGGGCGGGCGGAGGAGCCGGGAGGTGGCAACCGGGTGAGGGAGAGAGAGTGGAGGGGGGGTGGCGTGCGGGTGAAGGAGAAAGGGGAGGGCGGTCGGGCAGGCCGGATGGGCCAGGAGAGGGAAGCGGGCCGCGGGGAGAGGGAAGCCCAGTCGGGGGGGGGGTTAGATAGGATTAGGGTTTTTAGTTTTAGGATTTTGATTTCTTTTCAATTTTATTTCTACAGAATTCAACCCAAACCTAATTTCAAACCTATTCTGAAATTCAACCCTTTTCTTCAATTCAAAGGATTGCAACTCAAGGATGAGTTTAATTTAAAAATTTCCTAAACTTTCTAAATCCATCATCATGTTAACTCTTTTGAACTTGCTTTAACTCATTTGATTTCTAACTAGAATTCCATGTTCTTAGATCCTACTTTACAAATCCAAATCGAGTTCAAGCCTTTCTTTAGGTTTTAAATTCTAGTTCAACATGCGAATTCATACGATGCCATGCCATGTTATGCACAAACAAAAGAAAATAAAAATGGGGACGTTACAGACCTACCCCCCTTATAAGAATCTCGACCCCGAGATTCGGATTAGCTGGAAAAGAGGGAGGGGTACGCTGATCGGAGGAGATCTTCACGTTCCCAAGTAGCTTCTTCTTCGGAGTGGTTGGACCACTGGATTTTTAAGAACTTCACGTTGCGTCTTCGCGTCGTCTTCTCCATTTCGTCGAGAATTCGAACCGGGTACTCTTGGTAAGAAAGATCTTCTTGAAGATCCAGGGTATCAACAGCAGACTCTGGAATTGGATCTTTAAAGCATTTTCGGAGTTGGGAAACATGGAAGACATTATGGATATTGGACAACGACGGAGGTAGTTCCAACTGGTATGCGACTTCACCTCGTTTGGAAAGAATGCGAAAGGGACCAATGTAACGAGGTGCCAACTTTCCTTTGATGCCAAATCGGCGAACACCCTTGAAAGGAGTGACCCGAAGGTAGACTTTATCGTTTGGCTCAAAGTGGATCTCACGACGATGGAGGTCGGAGTAGCTCTTCTGACGGGACTGAGCAGTTTTCAACCGCTCTCGAATAACTCGAACTTGATCTTCTGCTTCCTTAATCAAGTCCGGTCCAAGAATTCGCCTTTCTCCGGTTTCAAACCAATTGAGTGGAGTTCGGCACTTACGTCCATAAAGGACTTCGAAAGGAGCCATACCTAGGCTGGATTGGAAGCTATTGTTGTAGGAGAACTCTGCAAATGGAAGACACTTTTCCCATTTTGCACCGAAGGATATAACACAAGCTCTAAGCATGTCTTCGAGGATTTGGTTAAATCTTTCGGTTTGTCCACCGGTTTGAGGATGATAAGCTGTACTGAACGAGAGATGAGTTCCCATAGCAGCTTGGAGACTTTCCCAAAATCTGGAGGTGAACAAACTACCACGGTCAGAGATTATCCGTTTAGGGATCCCGTGGAGAGATACAATTCGCGATATATAGAGATCAGCCAACTGGCTAGCTGAGATCTTCTCTCGGACAGGAAGAAAATGTGCTACTTTGGACAGACGATCGGTGACTACCCAAATGGCATCATTTCCTTTCTGAGTTCTCGGAAGGCCGGTGATAAAATCCATACCGATCTCATCCCACTTCCACTCAGGGATAGGCAGAGGTTGGAGTGTGCCTGCGGATTTTTGGTGTTCCGCCTTAACACGACGACACACATCACATTCAGAAATGAATTGAGCGATTTCCCTTTTCATTCGGGTCCACCAGAATCTCTGCTTCAGATCTCGGTACATCTTCGTACCACCCGGATGAATAGACAGGGGAGAATCATGAGCTTCACGAAGGATAGCATCTCGAAGATCTTTATTCTTCGGCACAACAAGACGATTGCCAAATCGAACAACGCCCTGATCATCGATCGAAAAACATTTAGCAACGCCGCTAGCAATGTTTTCTTTGATCTTGCTGACACCTTTGTCTTGCTTTTGAGCGGATTTGATTTGGTCTTCTAAGGAGGATTGTATTTCAAGGTTATGGAGGGAACCAAAAGGAACGACTTCGAGGTTGAGCCGCGCGAATTCCTCATGGAGGAGCGGCTGAGTTTGTTGGATCATTAGATTATTGCAGTAGGTTTTCCGGCTAAGTGCATCCGCAACAACGTTAGCCTTACCAGGTTGGTAATGGAGACCTACGTCATAATCCTTGATCAATTCCAGCCATCTTCGTTGCCGAAGGTTCAGATCGGGCTGGGTGAACAGATATTTCAAACTTTGGTGGTCAGAATACAACTCACAGCGATTACCAATAAGGTAATGCCGCCAAATCTTCAATGCATGAACCACCGCAGCGAGTTCTAGATCGTGGGTTGGGTAATTGAGCTCATGTGGTCTCAACTGACGAGAGGCGTAAGCCACCACATGGCCTTCTTGCATCAATACACAACCGAGACCCAGGCGAGAAGCATCGCAGAAGATGTCAAAATTTTTGTGGATATCTAGAAGAACAAGAACAGGAGCGGAGGTTAATCTGCACTTCAACTCTTGGAAACTTGCTTCACATCCTTCAGACCATTCAAACTTCTTCTCTTTCTTAAGGAGTTCGGTCACTGGCTTGGCAAGCTTGGAGAAGTCCTTGATGAAACGACGGTAATAACCGGCTAGACCAAGGAAACTCCGTACTTGAGTGACCGATTTGGGTTGCTCCCAATTGAGAACATCCTTGACTTTACTAGGATCCACGGCGACACCTTTTGCCGAAAGCACGTGGCCTAGGAAAGCGACTTCTTCGAGCCAAAATTCACACTTGGAGAATTTAGCATAGAGCCGATGTTCACGAAGTCTCGCGAGAACAAGCTTCAAGTGCTCAGCATGATCGTCTTCTGACTTGGAATAGACTAGGATATCATCGATGAAGATGATCACAAAGCGGTCCAGATAATCCATGAAGACAGAATTCATCAACCTCATGATGTAGCAGGAGCATTCGTTAACCCAAAAGACATCACGGTGAATTCATACAACCCATAACGAGTTGTAAACGCCGTTTTTGGAATATCTTCGGAACGGATTTTGATTTGATGGTAGCCTAACCTCAAATCGATTTTGGAAAAGACGGTAGCTCCGATTAATTGATCGAAAAGATCATCAATGCGAGGGAGAGGATATTTGTTTTTGATCGTCACCTCGTTAAGAGGCCGATAGTCAACACACATCCGGAGACTTTTATCTTTCTTCTCCACGAAAAGAGCAGAGCATCCCCAAGGAGAGGAGCTCGGTCGAATGAAACCTTTTTCTTCTAACTCCTGAAGTTGTTTTCTTCAATTCAACCAACTCGTTTGGAGGCATCCGATAAGGGCGACGATAGGTTGGAGCAGTTCCAGGAGCCAACTCGATAACAAATTCAATATCGCGATCAGGTGGCAGACCTGGTAGCTCATCAGGAAAGACATCTGCGAAATCACAGACCACTGGGACATCGGGAAGATCAGGAAGAGGCTTGCCTTCCAGAGCACAGAGGTGGTGGTTGACAGATCCTAGATCACAAAGAACAGATTGACCAGACGGATGGAAGAGAGTTACGGTATTGGTTGCACAATCGATTAGGGCTTGATGTGCGGTCAACCAATCCATACCCAGGATGATATTGATATCGGTGGAGGTCAAAACAATTAAGGTGGCATAGAACTCAAGATTTGCAATTCTGACACAAACTTCACGACATTCTTGGGATGCTCTCATCACCGAACCCGGTGCAAGGATAGACAATGGGATCGACATACTCTCGAAAGGAATATTGTGCTTCTCAGCAAAACCCTTAGCTATAAAAGAATGAGAAGCTCCCGAATCGAAAAGGACGGATGCGGGAGTAGCATGGACAAGAAGCGTACCCAAGACGACGTCGGGCGCTTCCTGGGCTTCTTCGGCGACCACGTGATTCACGCGACCGCGACCAGCTGGTTGAGGCTTCGGGTTTGGCTTCTTAAACTGAACATTGCCTCGAGGTTGACCTTGTCCTGGATTAGGGCGAGGTGCAGGATTCTGATTCCGGGGACATTCACGAGCATAGTGGCCAGGCTGGCCACACACGAAGCAGACTCCAGGGGCGGCCTTGGAGCGGAATTAGACGACTGTCCTCCAACTGGTCTTGCTTGGAAACCCTGCTGAGGAGGACGAGGAGCAAAGCCTGCTGGTCTCACAGAGGGAGTAGTGCGATTGAAGGCGCTAGCTGGAATCCAAATTCTTCTTTTCTGGGAGCTGGAGCTCGATGGTTTGGCAGCATCACGGGCATGCTTGCGCGATTCTTCAAGTGTCTGCCTGCCGTGTTCCATCTTGATGGCCTTGTTCATCAGGGCTTGGAAGTTTGCGAAATCGAACGGAAGCAGCTCATAGCGAATCTCCGGGTTTAGACCTTTGCGGAACTTCTCTTGCTTGTCCGCATCGGTGGCAACGTCATTTGGAGCGTAACGAGCCAAATGGTTAAACTGGTGGAGATACTCAGTTACACTGTTCCGCCCTTGCTTCAGATTACGGAACTCTTCCTTCTTAACTTCCATTGTTCCATCTGGGATATGAGCTCCGCGGAAAGCATCACGAAACTCAGACCAGGTAATCTCATGATCCTTCTCTTGCATGGAGCGAAAACTTTCCCACCAGGCAGCTGCGGCACCTTCAAGCTGGAAAGCCGCGAAGTTTACTCGATCTGCCGTGGCAACGCGCGCAGTCTCCAACTTGCGCTCGACGGTGCGAATCCAGTCGTCGGCATCCAGAGGATCTTCAGAGCGACTGAACACAGGAGGCTGAGTTCGAAGGAAATCAGAGATTCCAACGCGATCATCCGTTTGACGGCTGGTGTTCCGAACAAGGTGCTCCAATAGTATGGTTTGTTCCATGCGATTACGCTCAATCTGCATCAAGACTTCAGCCATAGACGGCGGTGGAGGGGGAACATTACCGGTGTTACCAGCACCATGATCTGCTGGGCGCGGATTGCCAGCCATCCTGAAGGAAGGAAAAAGGAGTTACTTCAAGATTCAGAATCGAATCCGAAGGATCGCTTATGGTAGAATGTACTGAGAAAACTAAACAGTGTGGAGAAGGATAAATGCCAAATATGTCACATATGGTAGTACAAAAGCCACGGAGCTAAAATACATTCCATAGCAACACAGATAGACATCTGGTACGTAATATACATGACCGTTAAGATTACAAGCCCACGACTAGAACAGGTACACGATCATGATACCATACCACATTCACACTTCAGGGTTTAGTTCCGATACATGATTCATCTACAACCTTAGACAGTTATAGACTTAGGAAAGGAACCATACACTACTCTAGGGGATTAACCTATTACATGGATATAGTTTCAGCTCAAGGTACAAAAAGGAGCCAAAAGAGCTGACTACAACCATGGGTCGAACACACGAGCATGGACATCACGGAGAGTAATCGGGCGGGTCGTAGTCCATAAAGTAGTACATCGCTGCTTCGGGCGGAATCGGCTTCGGTTCTTGGAAATTGCGAGGCACCTCACCAGGAAGTGGCTCAAGCCGATGACGAGAGATTCCAGGTATCTCCATAGCTACACGATGACGAGAAGTGTAGCGAGGTCCCGGAACTGGAGCAAAGTTGCATGGAGATGGCCTATTGGCAGCATACGGCCCAGTAAACTCTCCACGAGCTGACATTAAGTCTCTTGGAGCTTGGTTGGCATCCATGTGCTCGTTGATGAACTCGAGGGCGTGGCACAAACGATGAAGATAGCAATCACGATCGTAGGCGGCTGCTCGATAAAGACGGTGCGTAATGTTGAGCATTGGGGCCATCTCAACGACCGTGGGATCAGGGTACATTATAAAATCATGCCAACATATTGGTGCATTGGGATCTTCTTGTCCCACATGATAACGAAAAGGGGAATCCGTAAGCTGCGCCGCATAATGGTAACGAAGAACATTTATGGCATTAAGAGCAGCTGTTTGGACAGCTCCTTCGTAAGAACCATCACGACCTTCAAAGATGATGGGATGCCCTGGTAGCATAGAAGGCAACTGCAGCGGTGCCGAAGGATGGGGTCGGATGAAGACAGAAGCAACATAATCACTCAATCCAAACTGACGGTTGCGGCTATAGATAGCATACTCGGGAAGCCACTCGTATCCCAGCCTTGCCAAGATTCGTACCAAGAGCGGAGGAGCACCACCAACTGACACACAGTGGGAAGTGCCCACCAAAGTGATATACATTTCAGCCATCTGGAGAGGTGGAAACAAGGGTTAGAATTCACGATTGCGGAAATGAGATAAGAGGGAAGGTAAGGAATACCCCAAACGCGTGAACCCTAACTTTTGAAAAGAGGAACGAGTAGTCAAGACCACTTTTTAAACCAAATGAAGGGATGCGGAAAAGCTAAGATCGAGAGGATAAGGAGAACATAGAATCACTACTTATGATTTTCGCAAATCCTTTTTAAGTTCAAAATAGTTTTCACAATTCTAGACTCAACATCGACCAAGGTCAAGGGTCATCCTACGGACAGTCCTGCTCTGATACCAAGCCTGTCGGACCCCAGATTCCATAACGGAGAGCTTTAGGAATAATCACCCGCTAAGTCGGAGCTTCAACCCCGACCTCAACCCACGGGGGTCAAATCCGAGAGGAGTGGAGTGATATGGCTTCGAATAGCCCGAGACGTCAACCCCAAAGCTTACTCTGGCAATCGAATGCACTGAGTAGTAGGGTGATATGGTCTCCTCACTCTTTCCCACTGAGCCGGAGCGTCAACCCCGACCTCGTCCCGGCAAATAAATGCACGGCTGGAGTAGGGTGATATAGCTCCCAACATCTCAGTGGAGAGTCGCTTCACAGGGGTGATAAAACTTAATAGCTCCGCGATATAAAACCTGAAATCCTCCCTGCATCACGTACTTCAATCATACACACATTGCACATGACACAGGGGGAGGAACAAACCAGTACCATCACAGAGACTCTACGACCGAAACTGCAATAATACTAGCTGCTCGGGAAAACTTAACAACATATATATACAAGCAAAAGATGCTTTACACAGTGGAAGTTTTAGTTTGGCTGAGAAGCCTAAGGGTAGGGCCAAAAGCGGCGGCAGAACAAACCAAGCTGCCGAACCCAGGGCAGGACCACTGCCCGGGATCACCAGCGACTAGTCGATGTCGGCGTCTACCTCAACGTAGAAACCCTCCGCTGCGGGAGTGGTTTCCTCTGCACGGAAATAATATCAACGAATGCAAGGTGAGTACAAAATGTACTCCGCAAGACTTACAGGGGAAAATAATAATAGATGCATCAGGTATCAAGAAAGGGCTATCTGTGGACTATTTTTGCAGAAAGCTAATTTATTCTTCACAATACCTGTAATTAGATTGAAATCCGTCTACTGGAATACTTTGCAAGGAGAGGAGCTGAAACTGCATAATAAAACCTAAAGCAGACCATCGAACACACGATACCCTCGATTCTTCCTCGACCCCCAGGGAGGAAGCAATCGCTAAAACCAAATCCTTAAAGTTGGCAAGTTTTAGATTAGGGTTATACTTGTCTAATTCGATGCGGATTCTTACCAAGCTGTCCATAACCGCGGACACGGCTATTCGAATAGTTTAAACCCTGCAGGGGTGTACATCTTTACCTACGCGTATCAACCGACTCTTAGCGCTACCGAGAACACACTTTCACGAGGTGTGCTAGCAGAGGGAGGTTGAACACGACCTTTACAATGTTTTCGACCTAGGTATGAGCCGCCCTAATAGGCTAGTCCGCGAACGACAGTTCGGCCGATACTTCGACGCGGTCCCACTAGTTGTGGCAGGTGATACATCCCCGGTCCCGGACCGTGTGTACCCCTCACTCCTATATTGTTGCATCACACCACCTCCTTGTTTTCCACGCACCCAAGTCACGAAAACGGCAAACTATGCAGCTCATATCCTAAGCCTAGACAGATTATTCGGTCGTGGGTGGCCCATTATACCACCCGCGTAGAAGCACGCAAATCTTGGTTCGAAAGGACACCGGGAACCGGTCCTTGTGGGATTAACGAGACAACCCACCATGCTCCCAGCATGGCCTCTCGTCGATGCCCGATTTGAGATTAGTCAAGTTTATTAACAACCGCCCGGTGAACAACCACCTAACCGCTAACCCATCCAGAGTGTTGTGTTACACCTGCCATCCCAGGAATTACGACATTCACGCAACTAAGCATGGCTAAGCATAAGTAGCTACGTAAAATAACTCAATAATAGCAAGCAATCTATTCTAAATAGGTTGGGAGGGTCGGTGGTGTTGATTGAGCGACAAAGTAAGTTTTCATGCACGGAGTAGGGCTAACTTAACGTAAAATATCAGTTGAGCGCATGCGATACGGATTTAAAAACAAATAATAGGGTTGCAAATACTGGGATATCCGCAATATGGTCAAAGGGGGCTGCTTGCCTTGCGGTTCAGCGACTAGGTCGGGTTCCTGCTCGTAGTTGTACTCGTCGTGATCTTCCGGTCCTATCGGAAGAACGAAAACATCGAAACAACGCAACAATAAATACAACGTCGGAAAACATCGGCATGAGATGTCATGTATGCCATGTCCTAGAGGATGCAAAGTCGAAGCTAACGCAACTAGAATCAGGTTAGTCGGAGTCCGAACGCGCGAGATATCGCGATCCGAAGTTTCCGGGGGTTCGGGGGAAAACCCTAATTTAAGTTCTTCGACATGCTCATCTTTTCTAGCATGCAAACATGGATGAATATGGTGTAATTAAATAGCTCTCGTTTTTCTGAACATTTTGATATAACATTTGCAATTTTCTGAGTTCGGATGAATTTCCTATGGATTTAACAAGATTTAAACCCCTTTGTTATATTTTTCTCAGCAAAGAAAATGAATATTAAAGCATATACTACTTTTCTCACTCAGCTGGGAGTTAGCCACAGAGGCTGACCAGTGGGTCCTTCGGGTCATACATACTTTCTTTATCTTTAGTTCTTTTTTTCAAATTCTGGTTTGTGGGACCCAGCTGTCATAGAGACATAGCCAATAGCTCATTTAATACAGTGATTACTCATCAATGACAAACATTAGGCATTTAGTTAACATTAATAACAATCATTAGCAGCAGTTAGTAATAAATGGATCGGTTCAGACATGAATAATACCACTATTAAATGCACTTAGCAATTAATAAGCTACTAGTTAAGCCTAACTGACTTAACTACTAACTAACCTAACTACCTGCCCTAACTAATTATCTAACAAAACTAACTAACCGGCGGTCTAAATGGGCATTAAGCCCTAACCAAATAACTAACCTAATTACTAATCTAGCTAATCTAACCGCTAACTAATCTAACACTGCTAATCAATCTAACTAACTAATCTAACCGCTAGTAATCCTAACTACCTTACTAACTGGCCGGAGCTCGGTTGGACCGGTTGAGGCAGCACGGCGACGGCGGGGCTCGGTGGGGGCGGCGTCGAGGTGGTTCCGGCGACGGAGGCGAGGTGGAGAGGCGGCCGAGGAGAGGGGCGAGGCGGAGCTCGGCGTAGACGGCACGGTGGAGCGGAGGTCGGAGGAGCGGCGGTTGCCGGGGTGGACCGAGGCGACGCGGCGGGGAGGCTCCGGCGAGGGGTGGCGGTGGGGCTCCGGACGACGAGACGGCGGGGCTCGGAAAGGTCGCGGCCGAGGCGAGAAGGAGCTCGGCGGCGGAGCTAGAGGGAGGAGCCGGAGGTCGAGCGGCGACGGGCGGCGAGCTCCGAGCGGGGGAGGAGCACCCGAGGCGGCGGCGGGAGGAGATGGCGGGGAAGGGGGCGGTGAACTCGGGCGCCGGTGATGGAGGGAGGGCGGAGGGGCATGGAGAGGCGGAGCTAGACGGCGGCGACGAGGAGCGAGGTGGGCTCGGGTCGGTGGGTGGAGAAAGAAATGGGGGAGGGGGGGGCGCGACGCGGCCGAGGGAGGGGGTCTTAGGGGGAGGGGGCCGGCGGGGCAGCCGAGGGGAGGCACGGGCGGGGCGAGGTGGCGCGGTCAGGAGGCAGGCGCCACGGGGCGGGCGGAGGAGCCGGGAGGTGGCAACCGGGTGAGGGAGAGAGAGTGGAGGGGGGGTGGCGTGCGGGTGAAGGAGAAAGGGGAGGGCGGTCGGGCAGGCCGGATGGGCCAGGAGAGGGAAGCGGGCCGCGGGGAGAGGGAAGCCCAGTCGGGGGGGGGGTTAGATAGGATTAGGGTTTTTAGTTTTAGGATTTTGATTTCTTTTCAATTTTATTTCTACAGAATTCAACCCAAACCTAATTTCAAACCTATTCTGAAATTCAACCCTTTTCTTCAATTCAAAGGATTGCAACTCAAGGATGAGTTTAATTTAAAATTTTCCTAAACTTTCTAAATCCATCATCATGTTAACTCTTTTGAACTTGCTTTAACTCATTTGATTTCTAACTAGAATTCCATGTTCTTAGATCCTACTTTACAAATCCAAATCGAGTTCAAGCCTTTCTTTAGGTTTTAAATTCTAGTTCAACATGCGAATTCATACGATGCCATGCCATGTTATGCACAAACAAAAGAAAATAAAAATGGGGACGTTACAGGCGGGCGATGCCAACTTCCGCCGGCGGTTCCGCGGCGTGCGGCGGCGGCGGCCGTGGGGCAGGTACACCGCGGAGATCCGCGACCCAAGCCTGCAGAAGCGGCTGTGGCTCGGCACCTTCGACACCGCCGAGGAGGCTGCCGCGGTCTACGACGACGCCGCCCTACGCCTCAAGGGTTCCCACGCTGTCACCAACTTCGCCTCCACCTCCGACTCCAGCGGCACCACCACCAAGCCGAAGCTCCGTCTTCTCCAGGAAACTGCACTGGCTACCACAGGCCCCACCACCACGGCGACCTCTCCTCCCTCAGCGCCGGCACCACCGTTCGCGTCGCCGACCTCCGTCCTCCGGCACGCCCCCGAGGAGGTGCTCCCTCCGGCGTTCGAGCTCCTGTATGGCAGCCTGGGCGAGCTGTGCGACCTTCCCGCGGCCCCGCAGTCGAAGGCGGCGGAGTTCGACTGGCTCCTGTACGAAGGCCTGGGCGAGCTGTGTGATTAATTTGGGTTGGGACTATGTATGCATTGAATTGGTTACATGTTTTGTGTGTTGCTCGATTTGCTACTTCGATGGGCAGGACAAGATCATGGCAAATCTGAGTTGATTATCTGCATGCTGCTTCGATGATTGTTCTCGCGTCCATACTAAAGATATTATTGTTGTATATGAAACAAATTGTTGTTATATATGAAACTTAATATCCGGATGAATGAAACATAGACAAGTTAGCCCGGAGAACAAACATTAATTGGTGTGGTGATTTGACAAATTTTGTTGCAAATGAAATATTTTTTTTGTTGTGTAGGAAACATTTTTTTGTTGTATAGGAGACAAAATATCTAGATGAAAGAAATCAATTAAACCAATTTTGTTTCTATAAAATCGAATCTACGACGTGTGTTGCATTGGTTCAATACGTTTGTTGCCTACGTCTTAACTATATGTTTCTGTATCACGACAATAATGTTTCCACGCATATCTACTTTGGCCAATTCAATCTTCAATTAAACCAATTAAATTCGCAGTTTATTCCCTAAAATTTCGGGATCAGTTTCCTTAAAATTCGGATCTACAACATGTGTTTCCATTGTTGTATTGGTTCAAAAATTTTGTTGCGCAAGGTTTAGTGAAGTGTTTCCCTTTTGCTATAGAAATGTTTCCATATTGCATTAACAGAAGGAGCCCACGATGTTTCATATTATCACTACAATTATTTCCTATAGTCACTAAAAATGTTTCCCATAAATTCAGCTAATCATGTTTATTGCTAATCTTGCCATCTAATCCGACGGCTGTGTACTGTGCCGATCGGCATGCACAAATAGGCATGCCGATTTGTAGCGGTGGCCTAGGTGGTAGGAAGCTGCAAATTTGCAGCTTCCCGAGCTTCTTCCGTTCGACTGTGTGAAACTACCCTGGGGTTGGACGAAAAATTACGCCCCTCTGCCGCCGCCCGCCAACGCCTCACCCCCTCACCTCTCTCCCCCGGTCACTCCGGCGCCAACACTCCTCCTTGCCCTCCTCCTCTCGTACGCTCGCTCCCCCCGCCGCCGCCGCCACCGGTAGCCCGCTCTCCCGCCGCCGCTCCCCTACCCTCCTCCCTCACCGCTCCCTTGCCCTCCTCTCCCGCCGCAACACTTCGGTCCCCCGCAGATCCGGCCGGCCGCAAGCGCCAGCTCCCCCGCCGCCGCCTCCACCGCGAGAGCCCGGTCTCCGGCCGCCGCTCCCTTACCCTCCTCCCCCGCCGCTCCCCTACCCTCCTCCCCCGCCGCTCCGGTACCCCCTCCTCCCCCATCGGCCTCCCTCACCCTCCGCCTCACAGATCCGGCCGGCCCAGCCGCCAGCGCCGGCCCTACTCCTCCTCCCCGACCTCTAGCGCCACGGCACCGAGCTCCCTGGCCTGCCTCGCTCCCCAGTCCGCCTCCCTACCCGGCCGGTCCCCGGCTCGTCGTCCCGCTGGTCCCTGCTCTGGCCGCCGCTGTGCCTGGCCCGCAAGCGAGGTCCTCGTCCACCGGCCCTCCCACGTCCACCTCCCTCCCCGGCCTTACCCGAGCATCCTCCTTCCTCCACCCCCAACCCCCCACCCCGGTCCGCCTCCTTCCCTCTGCTGAAGGTAATTTTTTTGCATTTCTTCAAATGAATGTACAGAGAATGTGATGCAGACAAATATTGGTGTATACATATGGAGAAATGGTTGTATTGAGCTGAGGATGCTGGGATTGTGAAGCACAAAAATTGTATACTGATGTATATATTTGTATGCAGTGATCAAATTATTTTTTGTAAATTGTGTTTGCTTGTATGATCAAATGTGTATGCATAATTTAAGATGTACTTGTGCTTGCTTAACTTTGTACTAAATTTGAGCATTGTATGTTCAAATTTTTGGGTCGAAGAATTAACCTTACATTGATGCTAACGTGCTTTGCTCATGCTATCACATGATTTTTGAACTGAATAATTTTATGCATGCTGTTTGTTTCAAATGAACATCCTGTAAGATAGGATAGATCAAATATGGTGGTTACAGTGAGCAAATTTTATATATTAGAAAGAATTAGTATTGTATTATGTTTGAAATTTATTTTTTTCATTAATTACGTGCCAAAACAGTTGAGAAGAACGATATATTACCAAATAAACAGAGTACAAAACATTTCAAGGGTATTATAGGCATTCACCATTCATCTCAGCAAATAAGCTCAGATCTTAGAAGCCGAAAAGAAGGGAATCTCAGCTTCCTCCCATCGGAGCTTCTGTGGGCAGAGAAGCTTAAGCCCATTTTAGCACAAGCCGAAGCCAAAAAGAAGGGGGCCTATGGATGGTGAGCCTGCAGATGGTTCCGCTGGTGATCGAATTGTGACAAGAGAAGATAAGAAGAGAAAGAAGGAACATTCAGTTGTGCTGGAAGAGAGCAGTCAAATTGACAATACTAAGACGGGTGAGAATAGAGAGAGCAAGAAGAAGAGGAGAAAGAAAAGTGATAAAGTCGATCCAGACCTTAACCAGAATGCATCTTCTGGAAGAGAGGAAGCTGATGTAGATGGTAAGAGTGATAAGAAGAAAAAGAAGAGCAAGGAGGGGATTGGAGGAGGAAAAAGGGAGAAAGAAAAGGCAGCTCAGTCAAAGGACAAGGGTAAGCGGGTGAGCTTTGCTGATAACGCGGAGGTGTTTAGTATCGATGGTGGTGATGATGAAGAGGGCAGCAGCGGTGGTGAATCCAATCTTGTGCATGGACAACGGTTTACCTCAGAAGAAGACGCCACTCTCATGGAAGCCAGCAGGAATTACGCAGAGGTTGCTTCTCTTGCTTTAAATTGTTGCATTCATGTGATATATGCATTTTTGTTTACCATCTTTACTTGCTAGTAAGTGCATTATCAGTGATGAGAATAGTGAAATGAATGGAAGCTGACATGAGGTTGTGCAACAAGGCTGACTGTTCTTATCATTTAGTGAGATGGATGGTTTTTCTTTAACTTAAAATGATTGAATGCAACCATATGTTCTTTCAATTTGATTCAACCTATGTGTGGAACCATAATCAGTAATTTATTCAAAAGCACAGCATATCAATGGAAACATGAACTTGTTACAGTGTACTTATAGATGCACGTGTTATGATTTTGTACAAGGCACTCCAACTGAGCATTAGGCATTAAAGTATATTTTAATCGAATTGATGTATTCTCTGACTGAACTGAAGTATCCAATCTCTTGTCCTGTAAATTAAGTGTTCTTTCCATTAACCTTAGCTGGGAAAGTTAGCAGAAAGTTCCTTGTGATGGTTGGGCTTTACCAGTATATGGTAGTCTTCTGTACTGTAGTCTTGATTGTAACTTTTATTTAATAGTGTGTTTGTTTATTTTGGTGCTTGGGTTTTATATGACGTTTTTACATTATTATTTGCAAATAAGTTAGCTGGTGATTGTAAATGCTGCGCCCAGCATAGTTGAAACAGGTTTTTCTTTTTTGTGTTTCTCATTTTAGATGAAGCAACTGGGAGAGAAAGGCTTAGAGATGATTCGGGCATGTAGAAAACATCCAGAGTTCAAGGGTTGTTGGAATGAAATAGGTAAGCTAAAAATATCTGGAGTTAAACTCTTTAACATTTTCTCCTCATGGTAGCTTGCCTTTGTTGTGTCATAATGTCAACTAAGAATGTAGCCTATATAAAAACAGTCTTTTTTTAGGCCCACATACTGAAAGTAATCATTGCATTTTGAACTTCCGAGCAGTCCACATTCCATCTTTTGTCCTCGCAATGTTTTCCTGACCTGGATTGCAGATGGCTTAACATGGTTAATCGTTGATGCACATACTTTGCAGCGAAATCATTACCCCATAGACCCTACATGGCCATATACAAGCGAGCGCATATATTACTCTATAGGAGTGATGAACGTAAATGGACACAGGAGGAATATGAGAAGATTCGGCGGTAACATGAATTCCTTTGCTGAGATCAAATAATATTTTATTTCCTGAATGACCATATTTACTGCCTTTACTGTTAAGACGTAATCATATTAATTTTCCAATGTGATTTGGTTGAACTTCGTGTTTGTTGTGACTTTGTAGTTTGAGTTCTACAAATCAAGCAAATAGTTAAATGCATGAATATAAATCCTCGAGTATATCTTGAATAGTCATTATGTTCTAAATGATACAGAGTTAGCAGCTACAATGACTTTGTTTTGAAGTTAAATTAATTTGGATTTCGCACATATTGTCATAGTAATAACTAAAATTTAGCTCTCTGGCTTCCTTTCTTTAGCCTTTAAGATGATGTTCACCAGTATGTGTTAAGGGCAGGCTAGCATCTTTCTACCAGCATAACTTGTTACCTTATGTTTAATTTTAGTTGTTTGCTTTCAGAAGTTTGAGTTTCTTTGTCATCTCATAGTTACCTGATTCATTGTTCTTTGGGTTCTCGGTATGCCACCTTAGAAAATAGGGTTCTCCTGTTGGAGAAAGAGTTCACAAACCCAATAATTCTGGTAAGCGGACCGTGATTTGCATCCGCTAAGTTTGCTTTCAAATTAAATAGTTAAGAATTGAAAAGTTGAAAAGTAGAGGAGGTGAAGCTCTAATACTCCTCCTCTCATTGTGCCTCTGCCACTTGAAGTAGAGGGAGACACAGGGAGGGAGGAAATAGGAGATGGAGTAGGTAATGCTATGCCGCTGTCTCACCTTTGCTTGCCGTTGCCACCACCACCACTCTCCCGATCCATCTCCTTCGCCTCACCCTCCCACACCCACTTCCTTCAAGTCACCCTCTCTTGATCTTGTCTGATGACCACCCTTCTTGAGTGGCGGAGGCAGGGGTGGGAAAACACCCACATTTGACGAAGGTGGCGGTGGTCTGATTCATCCGATGCTGGAGCAAGATTTGACGGCAACAGAGGCGAGTTGCATTGGTGAGGATGGTGGCTGGTGTGAACCTCTCACAGCATCACCAGCATTGTAATGCGCCCTTGTCATCAAGTAAGCATATGGGTTCGTTGCTCCCCACGAATCGTACTGCACAGCAGCCCGTATCAGATCATTGGCAAACTACGACTCAGATTGCGTGGTGGGATTGCTGTTTGCCCTGCTGCAATTGTGGTACCTATGATTTAGATTATGTTGCAAGTGATTAATACATCTCTGTTATGCGTAGCATACTTTCTCGGTATTTGTCTAGAGAAATGTCACGATATGTCTTGTTGTTGACTGTTAGAATTAATGGGCCTAAAGCCCAGGTTCCAATTAATTCCTGGAAAATCTCAAAGGCCCATTTGGTTGGATGGCATGAGTGGAAGTTTAGTCCCATATTGCCAGTGGAGGTGGGGGGAGACCAACTTATAAGAAGTTGTGTTGCCCACCTCCTTGAGGCTTGAGAAGAGGACTAGTTCACGCGCACTCCTCCTCCGCCGCCCGCCTCGCCACGTCGCGCGCACGTCGTGTTTCGTGATCGAGCCGAGCCGAGCCGAGCTAAATCTGTGCGTGAATTTTTTGCCACTCGGGACAGAGTTTTTGCATGAGTTGTTAACGGACGCGTTACCCGTGCTTATCGGATCGTGGGACTGTTACCGACTCAAACGTGGAGTCGTGTGTCCCACGTCCTAACCCCGAGCGGCTATATGAGGAGGAGCTGCAACCCTAGCCGTCACGCTTAGATTGCATCTGCTTCCTCGTGCACACTTTCCACAGCCGCCGTCTCCGTTCCTTTTGCTGCCGCTGTTTACAGGTCTCTCCCATCCCGGCGACCGCGTACACGGCCGCACGGGAGAGCAGGCCTCCGGAACCCCGCCTCTCGAGAACCTGTACCGGGTGAGGGGCGATAAGGTTTTTGGGGAGCGTCTCGGCGCGACTGCTCACGATCTGCTTCCTCGTCTTCCTCGACGACCGCACGGCTGCTTCGACTACTTCCTCGTCGTCGGACGACTACTTCGACTACGAGGGCTTCATCACCATGGCTTCTGACGCCAACACTGCATCGTACGCCGCGGCTATCCCGACGTACGTTTTCTTGAGTTTATGCTTTGCTTTTGATGCAAATGAGATAGGGGTTTTAGCCTCCTGTTTACCTCTGAGTAGCGTATCTAGTGCGCCTGAGTTGGCTCATTCTGTTTATGGCTATGTCATGATATGTTTCTGCATTAGGTTAATTCGAAAATTGCTAATTATTTCAACAATCCAAAAACCTTATCTGTTTAGGCAATTTTCGACTGTTGGTTTCGCTGCGTCACTGAAACCGAACCCGTTTACGGGTGTGCATTTTAAGAGATGGCAGACTAAAACCATCTTGTGGCTCACCGCTATGAACGTCTACTGGGTGGCCAGTGGCAAACCTGAAGGCCTTACTCCTGAACAGGAAAAGGCATTCAAGGATGCCACTGTCCTCTTTGTGGGTGGCGTTATAAGCGTGATCGGAGACAAGTTGGTAGACGCGTATTTACATATACGTGATGCCAAAGAACTGTGGGATGCGCTCGAAGCTAAGTTCGGCGCAACAGATGCTGGCAGTGAATTGTATGCCATGGAGCAATTTCATGACTACAAGATGGTTGAGAACCGTTCTGTAGTCGAGCAGGCTCATGAGATACAGTGCATTGCAAAGGAGCTCGAACTTCTCAAGTGTGTTTTACCCGACAGGTTTGTTGCGGGGTGTATTATTGCTAAGCTTCCTCAGTCTTGGAGGAACTTTGCCACTTCACTGAAACACCAGAGGCAAGAGATTTCTGTTGAGAATCTCGTGGGGTCTCTGGATGTGGAAGAGAAGGCGAGGGCAAAAGACACACACACTAAGGGAACCGAGGGACAGTCCAGCGCCAACATGGTGCAAAAGAATGCCCACAAGTTCAAGGGAAAGTTCAAAGCCTCTCAGACTGCCAACTTCAAGAAGAAGAAGCCAGACAAGGACAACAAGCCTTGCTATGTGTGCGGTGAGGTTGGTCACTGGGCAAGTCAGTGCAAACACCGCAAAGGCAAGAAAGGCCCTCAAGGACAGAACTCTAAGTCTGTCAATGTGACTGTCAGCAACAATGAAGCTGGAGCAACCGGGTATGGTAATTTACCTACTGTACTCTCTGTGAGTCAGTCCACTGATTGGTGGATCGATACCGGTACTAATATTCATGTATGTGCTGACATATCCTTGTTCTCTTCTTACCAGGCCGCTCGGGATTCCACCGTCCTAATGGGGAATGGGTCACATGCTTCTGTTCGTGGTGTTGGCACGGTAGATCTGAAGTTTACTTCGGGGAAGATCGTGCAGCTGAAGAACGTGCAGCATGTCCCTTCGATGAATAAGAATCTCGTTAGTGGTTCCCTTCTCTGTAAAGAAGGGTTTAAGTTGGTGTTTGAGTCCAATAAAGTTGTCGTGTCTAAGTATGGACTTTTTGTTGGTAAAGGTTATGAGTGCGGAGGTCTGTTCCGCCTTTCTCTATCAGATTTCTGTAATAAGGTCATGAACCATGTTTGCTCTAGTGTTAATGAAACTGGTGTTTGGCATTCACGACTTTGTCACATTAATTTTGGTTGTATGACGCGGCTTGCTAGCTTGAATTTAATTCCGAAATTCACCTCAGTCAAAGGCTCTAAGTGTCAAGCTTGTGTGCAAGCTAAGCAGCCTCGTAAGCCTCATAAGGCTGCGGAGGAAAGAAACTTGGCACCTTTGGAGCTCATACATTCAGACCTTTGTGAGATGAATGGTGTGTTGACTAAAGGTGGAAAGAAATATTTCATGACGTTGATTGATGATTCCACTAGATTTTGTTATATATATCTCTTGAAAACCAAAGATGAGGCTCTACACTACTTTAAAATCTATAAGGCAGAAGTTGAAACTCAACTTGAAAGAAAAATCAAAAGGCTTCGGTCAGATCGTGGTGGAGAGTACTTTTCGAATGAGTTCAACCTATTCTGTGAGGAACATGGTATAATCCATGAGAGGACGCCTCCCCATTCACCTCAGTCAAATGGGGTTGCTGAGAGGAAAAACCGCACTCTAACTGATTTGGTTAATGCCATGTTAGACACTGCGGGTTTATCCAAGGCATGGTGGGGGGAGGCGATTTTGACTTCATGTCATGTCCTAAATAGAGTTCCTACAAAGAATAAGGAGATTACTCCTTTTGAACAGTGGGAAAAGAAAAGATTAACACTCTCTTACCTACGCACTTGGGGTTGCTTGGCCAAAGTAAATGTGCCAATAACCAAGAAGCGTAAGCTTGGACCTAAAACCGTTGATTGTGTCTTTCTGGGCTATGTTCATCATGGCATCGGTTATAGATTTCTAGTAGTGAAATCTAAAGTACCTGACATGAGAGTCGGTACCATCATGGAGTCTAGAGATGCCACATTCTTTGAGGATATTTTTCCTATGAGAAATATGTCTAGCACTTCTAGTCAGGAATCTGAGTTAACTCCGGCACCTTCCATTCCAATGGAATATCTTGAACATACACATGATGAAAACTATGAGAAGATAGACAATGAAGCTCCTACAAGGAGCAAGAGACAAAGGACTTCAAAGTCTTTTGGTGATGATTTCATTGTATATCTTGTGGATGACACTCCCAATACGATTTCAGAAGCTTATGCATCTCCTGATGCAGACTACTGGAAGGAAGCAGTCCGCAGCGAGATGGATTCCATCATGGCTAATGGGACATGGGAGATCACTGATCGTCCTTATGGTTGTAAACCTGTAGGATGTAAGTGGGTGTTCAAGAAAAAGTTTAGGCCTGATGGTACAATTGAAAAGTACAAGGCACGGCTTGTGGCCAAGGGTTATACCCAAAAGGAAGGCGAAGATTTCTTTGATACTTACTCACCTGTGGCCAGACTGACCACCATTAGAGTACTACTTTCGCTGGCTGCCTCACACGGTCTTCTCGTTCATCAAATGGACGTTAAGACGGCTTTCCTAAATGGAGAGTTGGACGAGGAAATTTATATGGAACAGCCAGATGGATTCGTAGTAGATGGCCAAAATGAAAAAGTGTGTAAGCTATTGAAATCTTTGTATGGCCTGAAACAAGCACCCAAGCAATGGCATGAGAAGTTCGACAGGACTTTAACGTCCGCTGGGTTCGTTGTTAATGAAGCTGACAAATGTGTGTACTATCGCTATGGTGGGGGCGAAGGAGTTATTCTGTGCTTGTATGTCGACGACATACTGATTTTCGGAACCAACCTCAAGGTGATTGAGGAGGTTAAGACCTTCTTATCTCAGAGTTTTGAGATGAAAGATCTTGGAGTAGCTGATGTTATCTTGAACATCAAGCTGTTGAGAGATGATGATGGTGGAATTACACTGCTGCAATCCCACTATGTGGAAAAGGTTTTGAGTCGCTTTGGCTATTCAGATTGCAAACCTTCTCCAACACCTTATGATCCTAGTTTGATTCTTCGAAAGAACAAAAGAATAACTAGAGATCAGCTGAGATACTCTCAAATTATTGGTTCGCTTATGTACTTAGCTAGCGCAACCAGGCCTGACATCTCGTTTGCTGTGAGCAAACTAAGCCGTTTTGTTTCCAATCCGGGAGATGATCACTGGCGTGCTCTTGAGAGAGTAATGCGCTATCTAAAAGGCACTGCGAGCTATGGTCTTCACTATACCGGGTATCCAAGGGTACTGGAGGGATATAGTGATTCAAATTGGATTTCTGATGCTGATGAGATCAAGGCCACGAGTGGATATGTGTTCACTCATGGAGGTGGCGCTGTTTCATGGAAGTCTTGCAAGCAGACCATCTTAACGAGATCAACAATGGAAGCAGAACTCACAGCACTGGATACGACCACTGTCGAAGCAGAATGGCTTCGTGAGCTCCTAATGGACTTGCCGGTGGTTGAAAAACCAATACCGGCGATTCTTATGAACTGTGATAATCAAACTGTGATTGTTAAAGTGAGCAGTTCGAAGGATAACGCGAAGTCTTCCAGACATGTAAAGAGAAGATTGAAATCTGTCAGGAAATTGAGAAACTCCGGGGTGATAGCTTTGGATTATGTCCAAACAGCTAAGAATCTGGCAGATCCTTTTACAAAAGGGCTATCAAGAAATGTGATAGACACTGCATCTAGGGAGATGGGTATGAGACCCACGTGAGTTACCATGGTGGTAACCCAACCTATGTGATCGGAGATCCCGTGAATTAGGACCTGGGAAAACAAGCTATTGGTTAACTGGAGGAGAGTGACCTACTAACCTACTCCGTTGATGATGCAACACTCTCGCAATCTGTATGGCAGGTTGATTTTTATCTTAATGTGTTCTGTGGCTTTTACAAGCAAAAGACGCTATCCTACAGAGCAGTCTTAAAAAGAACGCACCTATGTGAGCCCGACTGCTGGTCACAGTCTATGAGATGAGGGTGATCTCTAGCAAGCTCATGAATAGGCCAGGAGTGAGACTTATATGCTCCATCCGCGGGATAGCCTACGACAGCCTAGTACTGGTAGGACATTAGGTGAAACTTGTTCACGCAAAACTGACAATTCAAGGCATAGTCCATTGTTCAGTTGTGAGCAAGCGTATCTTCATGTTCTAGGTGGATGTTCAACCTTAATCGGTCTCCACTGAAAACACTGGTATATCAAAGCAGTGTATTGGAACAAAAGGCAATCAAATGTGCCTCCGAGATCTGGTGGGGGATTGTTAGAATTAATGGGCCTAAAGCCCAGGTTCCAATTAATTCCTGGAAAATCTCAAAGGCCCATTTGGTTGGATGGCATGAGTGGAAGTTTAGTCCCATATTGCCAGTGGAGGTGGGGGGAGACCAACTTATAAGGAGTTGTGTTGCCCACCTCCTTGAGGCTTGAGAAGAGGACTAGTTCACGCGCACTCCTCCTCCGCTGCCCGCCTCGCCACGTCGCGCGCGTCGTGTTTCGTGATCGAGCCGAGCCGAGCTAAATCTGTGCGTGAATTTTTTGCCACTCGGGACAGAGTTTTAACGGACGCGTTACCCGTGTTAACGGACGCGTTACCCGTGCTTATCGGATCGTGGGACTGTTACCGACTCGAACGTGGAGTCGTGTGTCCCACGTCCTAACCCCGAGCGGCTATATGAGGAGGAGCTGCAACCCTAGCCGTCACGCTTAGATTGCATCTGCTTCCTCGTGCACACTTTCCACAGCCGCCGTCTCCGTTCCTTTTGCTGCCGCTGTTTGCAGGTCTCTCCCATCCCGGCGACCGCGTACACGACCGCACGGGAGAGCAGGCCTCCGGAACCCCGCCTCTCGAGAACCTGTACCGGGTGAGGGGCGATAAGGTTTTTGGGGAGCGTCTCGGCGCGACTGCTCACGATCTGCTTCCTCGTCTTCCTCGACGACCGCACGGCTGCTTCGACTACTTCCTCGTCGTCGGACGACTACTTCGACTACGAGGGCTTCATCACCATGGCTTCTGACGCCAACACTGCATCGTACGCCGCGGCTATCCCGACGTACGTTTTCTTAAGTTTATGCTTTGCTTTTGATGCAAATGAGATAGGGGTTTTAGCCTCCTGTTTACCTCTAAGTAGCGTATCTAGTGCGCCTGAGTTGGCTCATTCTGTTTATGGCTATGTCATGATATGTTTCTGCATTAGGTTAATTCGAAAATTGCTAATTATTTCAACATTGACTTCATGTAATTAAGATCTGATTAGATCACTGTGCATTATGACACAGGTTTGTCGAAAAAAATGGCACGGATTAGAAGATATTGGCAGAGGAACTTGGAAAGAGCGATATCCATGTAAAAGATACTTGGAGAAGAATAAAACCGAAGAACTTGAAAAAAGGTGGCTGTTGCTCGTTTAAGTTTTATCATAGTTTAGCCAATCTTTTTGTCAGAACTGTAATATTTCAGCGCATGCTCGATTTTAACATATAAATGTTTATTTTCGTTATTGGAAGCATAGCCGTCTTGCATTGCTGTCCTTTTAGGTACATTCTCGCAGCATGATTTTTCTCATGCCATTTTGTGGCACTTGCGAGAATTTATTATGTAAGAGTAATCATGGCAGTAGCTGCACCCAACTATTCGTACTAGTTAATTTTAGTTTGTCTTCATAATTATGTTACATGTGGAAGTTTATGACAAAGCAGATCACACAGAAGGTACTTCTGGTTTGGAGTACATACAGACTATACAGTTTGAAACATGGCATGAACCATACATTGTTATTTGCAATTGTTGTGCTAACTTTGAAACTTTGCACCATACTTATGGTTTGGAGTGGGGGAGTATGTTATTAAAAAGTGCAGGTATGGCACATGCAAACAGCAACAAACCTCAAATATTTGGTTTGTGCTACTGCTAACTTTGAAATTACCGGTCAGTGGCATCTGGTTGCAAAAAAGTTGAAACATCACCGTAGTTGAGTGGGGGCTATAATATCACAAACTGTATTCAGACATGATTGTTTTCCAGTTTATGCTGTTGAGTTTCAGTTAAATGGAAAGTTAGGTCACTATGTAAGTATGGAAGTATGTACCAATCAAAATTTTGGGTAGATAGAGCTTCCCTATGCAGAAGATGCTTCTTACCCATTTTGTAAAGTGAATATAGTATCATCATGTGATCAAATTTAGATCTTACTTGTTAACTTTTTTCTGTTGTCTGTGCCTTCTTTCACTGATGATATTCAGGGAAATGGACTCAGGATGAGCACCAAAACTTGTTTGATTTGGTGAACCTTGACTTGCGTTTGAAAGCCCGTCAAGAGAAATATCACAGTCACCGTATGGTTTGTAGTTTGCCACTGTTTTTGATTGTGTATTTCACTCCAGCTTTCATGTTTTGAACTGTGCATATTGTATATTTCATTCAAGCTTCCATGTCAACCACTGTTCCTATTGTTGAATCCCGTTATTGCATCTGATGAGGTTATTTACTTATTTTCTGTGACAGATAAGAGATAATATTTCCTGGGAGGCCATCAGTGATAAATTGACCACCCGAAATCACAAGAGTTGCTGCATGAAGTGGTTAGTATTTTCTGCTTGCTACCCCTCTACTGTGTTACTTCATTTTCTCGTCAAATTTGTAGTGAAAAGTACATTGCAATCTTTTATGCATGTTTCTTTTTCCATGTATCTCCTGTTTGTATTTCTCTAACTGAATTGGTCATTTTGACACTTTCAGGGATGAAGTGCAGTGATGTTGTATTGCATTAAATCCATTTGTCTAATACATTCTTTTAGTGCAATTCTTAATTGGTGTGATTGGTGTGTTGTTAGACATGCTTTGGTGATACAGATTTTCAGGGATTTGGAATTTTAATAATTAGAGATCAAGAATCAATTGATTTATTTTCTCACTGCTTAAGATAGCATGCTTGAATTTACACACTTGGAAAAATGCATATTATTAGCTTTTCAATATTTGGTGGAATGCGATAATCTGGGCTTGATAGAACTTAACTAATTTTAACCCATCCTTTGTACAGCTAAAATGGGTCTATCTTGCCTAAATCTTCTGCTTCTATATGTATCTGTTATCTTTAGACTAGGTCACTCAATACATGCAAGTTATGCATGGGAATGACCTAATTCATGCTGCACTTTCAGGTACGACACATTAGCATCTCCGCTGGTCAAGCAAGGCATCAGGGTAGATATTGATGATTATCTATTGGTGGAAGCGTAAGATGCTACAAATTTTTATATGAATAGATTGTTCTTTTTGCAATTAAATGCTACATATTGTTTACAAATGAGTTTTTAAAATCAATTGTTGCTAAGAGTACAGTTTAGCCTACTTATGAAAGTGCCCATAAGCTTATTATTTCAGTAATATTTAAAAGTATAGTTGATGTTATATTGTAATGCTGTGCATGTACATAGTACCATGAAGGCATGAACTTTAGAAGTAGGAATTTCTGGATAATGTCTGCTTGGCCATGCTGTCTATGTTGCCAATTTGCCATTGTTCAGGGTCACAACTCACAGCATAGTGAGAAAGAATGAGAAACCAGGATTTATTTCCTTTTGCCCTGTCTTTTCTTAGTAGCTTGCACCAGGTACGAAAGAGGGACGATGTTTCTGGTTGGGACTAGAGGAGATAGAAGTTGTGCGCTTACCCTCATCAGGTGCATTACATGGCACATTCCTAGCTGTCGTGCATAAGGCTCTGAGTGATCAACTCGTGGTGAATTTTTCTGATTTAGAAAGATTGACATCCCTCTTTATAGAGAGGAACCCGTAACACAAAGAACTAACCAATTTTGATAGATACGAACTCAGCAAACAGATTAAGTCAAACAAACCAACTTATATAAAACCAAACCGATTCCCTAACAAAATCAGACTCCCTAACAAAACTGAACTCTTAACTAAACCAACCCATCTTCACATTAAATTATCCCGCTGAACCACTGCGTGCCTCTGGTAAGTACTCCTTCCCCAAAACAAGTGCGCAGGAGATGGGCAAGGCCAATCCCGCCGCGTTCAGCATCGCCGAGGCCGGCTTCGGCGACCGGACGGACATCGACGACGACGGACGCAAGAGGCGCACCGGTAATGCACGCGTCCCCCTAGCTCAGCTTGCAACCGATCGAGTGCCATGCGTGCATGGTGTACGTACGTGTGCTTGCTGCATGAATGAATTGAATAAATGACTGTCCACGCGTGAACGATGCGATGCAGGGACTCTGGTGACGGCGAGCGCGCACATCATCACGGCGGTGATCGGGTCCGGGGTGCTCTCGCTGGCGTGGGCCATCGCGCAGCTGGGGTGGGTGATCGGCCCTGCCGTGCTCCTCGCCTTCTCCGTCATCACCTGGTTCTGCTCCAGCCTCCTCGCCGACTGCTACCGCTCCCCGGACCCCGTTCACGGCAAGCGTAACTACACCTACGGCCAAGCCGTCAGGGCCAACCTAGGTACCTACATATTTACTCCACTTTATTTTTCGCTTTTACTAATTCTTAGTTATTTAAAAAATTTATAAATCTTAGTCACCTAAAATTATATACTACTTAGTAAATTCATTAACCCACTAAAAAGACATCCCTCTTTTATTTTATTTTACTACATGCATGAACTAATTAATCTCTTTTGCAGGAGTTGGCAAGTACAGGCTCTGCTCTCTGGCCCAGTATATCAACCTGGTTGGTGTGACCATCGGCTACACCATCACCACGGCCATCAGCATGGGGTACGCGTGTCTCACACACTCCAACCAATTCATGAATCTCACACTGCATGCATGTTTGTTTCTTCTCTCCAAACTATAGCTAGCACCTAGCAGATGAGAAAAAAAAACTTAATCAGTCGTGTTGGCCTGTTTGTCTCATCTGTTTTTTGTGTGCATGACAAATGTTGATTTAATTTGTTCTTTCTTGAGGGAGAAAGAGAAGAGTCCACTTCTCTAAAGCAAAGAAAAGCAGAGAAATTTTGATCTGTTTCCACTATGCCAGTCAAAGGAGAGTAAGGATCCAACAAACAGAGAAAAATTAAGTTGGCAGGATGATAACACAACTTGACAGTTCAAAAGTACTTGGAAAATTTTTATCAGATGTCACTTTTTCATTGAAAAGGAATTTGCGAAAAGGAGTGGCCTATATCGGCATGGTTAGAACAAGAATATTATTCTTGAGAAGCATCTACTAGCACTCTATTGGCAAATGATTGGTCATATTTGATTTACTTTTCAATTCCTTCTCTGAACATCATATATCATCAACCTGTATGCACGCAGGGCGATCGGAAGGTCCAACTGCTTCCACCGCAACGGCCACGATGCGGCCTGCGAGGCGTCCAACACGACGAACATGATCATATTCGCAGCTATCCAGATCATACTCTCTCAGCTCTCAAATTTCCACAAGCTCTGGTGGCTCTCCATCGTGGCCGCCGTCATGTCCCTTGCCTACTCAAGCATTGGCCTCGGCCTGTCTATAGCAAAAATTGCAGGTAAATACAAGAATGTGTCTTTTGCCTCGTAATATAGCTGGGCTCTAGGCATTGTGTCTAAAATACTACTAGAATGTGGATTTTGCGCAACCGGATGATATGCATGAAGAGCAAGAAAATCCATTTCTTTCTTCTATTCCCATTTCCCATGTCCTTAGCGTTAAATAGGCTATGTGATACATAAGTTTGTAATCATCTGGTGTGCTGCTTTATCGGTTCCTTGGTGGAGCTTTGGACTTTCTGTAATAACTAAACTTTTAACAAATGCATGGCTACGTGCATCAATCGATACAGAGGTGGGGATCAAACCTCCTTTATCTAAAAAAGATGTCCACAAATCATATATAAGGAACAGAACAAGAAGATAGATATGGGGGTGATATGATTCTTATTGGTGGTGCAAGAGGACATTTGACATGTTGATGGACGATGATGCATGTTGTTTTTTGTTGGTATCATCCATGTTGCTCCATGATGCAACGTATGTACATGTTGGTGATCGATTGATGGATTTTGCAGGTGGGGTGCATGCCAAGACAACGCTAACTGGGGTGACTGTTGGGGTGGATGTGTCTGCGAGTGAGAAGATATGGAGGACGTTTCAGTCCCTTGGGGACATTGCCTTTGCATACTCCTACTCCAACGTCCTCATAGAAATTCAGGTAATTAACCTACATGGATATTATATAACACCCTAATTATGAACAAATATTCCTTTTCTTACATGCATGGTAGACGTACATTAAAATGACTAGATGTCGCAAGTATTTCATCTGGTCTTTTTCCTAGAAAAAAAATGAAAATTTATGTCAGAAAAACTATTGGTGGTTTTGAGACGATATGAGCCCATGCCCGTGATCTTTTTGGGATCTGGCAAGAGGACAAAATCTGAAGGAAAATAGTGTGGGTGAACCCTATCATGAGGACAAACATAACAGTCCAAGATCAGATGGAAACAGAAATGGATTCTTTTGGAGAATATGGTCCGATAGTCAACATTGATTCTCTGCTCTCCATTGAACCGAGTGCAGGTTCTGCATGGGTATGAACAACAGCCAAAAGCAACCAATGCAAATATTTGCCATGCATGCATGTTCAAAGCATTGTTGATGTCTGAAACTCTGAATACATGGTCTGAACGCATGCACGTGCTCGCAGATGTCAAATTTGCAGTTGAAATTTCTTCAGACGAATAATAATACGAAATTTGCAGTTGAAAAACTAAATAAGCGAGGAGAATTGATTTCATTTTTGTCTGTGTGATATTGATGTTGCAGGACACGCTGAAGTCGAGCCCCGCGGAGAACGAGGTGATGAAGAAGGCGTCCTTCATCGGCGTGTCGACGACGACGACGTTCTACATGCTCTGCGGGGTGCTGGGGTACGTGGCGTTCGGCAACCGCGCGCCGGGCAACTTCCTCACCGGCTTCGGCTTCTACGAGCCCTTCTGGCTCATCGACGTCGGCAACGTTTGCATCGTCGTGCATCTCGTCGGCGCCTACCAGGTCTTCTGCCAGCCCATCTACCAGTTCGTCGAGTCCTGGGCGCGCGCCCGGTGGCCCGACGCCGCCTTCCTCCACGCCGAGCGCGCCGTGCGCCTGCCCTTCCTCGGCCCCGACTTCCCCGTTAGCCCATTCCGACTCGTCTGGCGCACGTCCTACGTCGTCCTGACGGCGGTGGTGGCCATGCTCTTCCCCTTCTTCAATGACTTCCTCGGCCTCATCGGCGCCGTCTCCTTCTGGCCGCTCACCGTCTACTTCCCCGTCGAGATGTACATGGCGCAGGCCAAGGTGCGCCGCTTCTCGCCGACGTGGACGTGGATGAACGTGCTCAGCATCGCGTGCCTCGTCGTCTCCGTCCTTGCCGCCGCCGGCTCCGTGCAGGGCTTCATCAAGGACGTCGCCGGCTACAAGCCATTCAAGGTCTCCTAATTAAAATCCGATCAAGCCATCATCTCATGATCGCGTCATCGATGAAACAAGAACTAGAAGGCATGCATGCATGCATAGTGATGATACGTACAGGGTACTATATATAGGTGAAGAGGCTGGTGTGGTGAGTGAGACAGAGATTAATTTGAGAGTCAACTGTTAATCTACTAAGTGGTAAGTTTAGACTGATTAGTAGTATGGTTTGAGTAATTGGGTTTGAAACTTTGAAGTGAATGTAACTAAGTTGTAGCAGCGACTTAATCAATCCGGACAGCAATAAGATCAAGTTAGGAGGGCATGGTATATTGCAGTTAACTTCCATCAGATAGTGAGGAAGAGGTTAATTAGTGTCAAACATGGGACATATGTATTTATTTATACATCAGTCGTGATGCCAAATTCGAACTCTTTTCTTATTTTACAAAAAAACTTGATGCAGTACTAATTGCACTCTCAATCGTCACTCATGTCTGTATGTTCTGTACAATAGAGTTAAAAGCAGAGATGAAAACAGCTATCAGATATGTCGAAACACAAGAGCATAGAATCCATTAAACTGGAGAACTTATTGGGTTACAGTCAACATAGCAAAACTCAGGGAAGAAAAACAGAGAAATTTTTTCTTGTACTCAACAGTTGAAAAACAGGGGATAAAGGTTCAGGCGAAAATCGACTGCCACTTGCCAAAATCTCAATGTTTTTCCTGTCTACCATCCAGATATTCTGCAAATTAAGAGTATTTTACACCACCCAGGCGCTCAAATGAACAGAAAAGCTCAGGCTGACAGCAAAAATGCAGAGTATTTCAGGATGAAACCCACAGAGGTTAATAGAGAAATAGAAGACTCCTTAATTCGCATATTGGGTCTCGTCCTCGTCTCATGGACTTAACAGATTTGGGCAAGTCATTACTGGGCCTGTTTTGTTTGGCCATCATCATTTTGGGTCGTTTGGTACTGCGCAGCAACCAATGACATTGCACTTGGCCAAGACAACTTTTTTTGTAACAAGATTATTTATTGGTGAAGTGAGTGGTGAGTACTGACTGATGGCATCAAAAATGTGTGAAAAGGTTGTTTGATTACTTAAACTTTCCTATATCCATAATTGCTATACAGAAATGACATCTTGCCCGCTATTCACTTATTTGTTCTTCCATATCTGAATCTCTGGCTCATTCACAACAATAAACAGTAGGATTGAGTGAGTGTTGCTGCAAGCCCACAAGGTCAATGTTTTCTGAGTGCATCCACAAGTTTGATATTTGTATGCTTGATAGTCAACAATAAACAGTAGGATTGTAGTGATTAAGAGTTGCTCGACTAGTTGCGACCAGTCGCAAGGCTAGTCTATGAGTCGATACTTGGCTTCCAATTGGAAACTTGACTGGTCACGCCTAGCCTATGAGTTGGTACCCCAGTGTCTGACTCTACTTTTTCGACTCTTAATCATTGGTAGTGATGCACTCCTTAGGCATCTGAACACCAGTCACAAGACTTTTGCATTGACTATTGCAGAAATTTTCCTCAGTTGCGGGAGATTTGTTTCCCCTGGGGGCTCTTGGCAGTTGGCATGCACGATGCATATGCCACATAGTATACTGTCTATAACTGCCTTTTCACCAAATTTGCACATAAGCTGTGTATCAACAGAATGAAACATAAGTCTTTTTTTTTCTTGGAGCTAGGAGAGTTGATTGGAGAGTGTATGTGAACAAAAGTTTTGATAAGAAGTTGAAGTTGTAGAACCTGTCTTACACTCTTTACTTTTACTTTTTTTTAGATAATGTTCTTACACTCTTACTGATTGTCGAGGTTGTTCATTACTTTTGATTTTCATCGTAGTTGGACTGAAGCTATAGTGTATGAAATGATACATTATTTGTCAGGCTTAGGTCTCCTAGCCATGTTATTTCTTTTGAATGCCTTGTTATCATGAAACATTATATATTTCTTGTGCTGAATTTTCTTAACAAAATGCCAGGCTTCAAAAGGTTGATGCTGCTTGTATTGAAGATGTTGATTGGGAGAGCCTTCTTGATCACAGGTGAGTGCTGACTGCTATCTAGCTCACATCTTTTACTATGACTATACTCTTGATCACATAGTACTTTGGTTATCTTACTTCATTTTTAATTACTCCCTCCATTCGTAATTACCTGTCACTTTAGACATGGGCACAGTCTCCAACATGCAACTTTGACCATTACTTTGCACACGAATATGTCAGTAAAAATTATAGAATTATTATATTATGAAAATATTTTTGATGGCAAATCTAATCATGTTATTTTGACCCGATCAATCTAAATAATTTTGTATATATTAGTGTCAGAATTAGAAAAGTTTGACTGCATGCTTTCTAAAACATCACCTATTTCCAAACGGAGATAGTATATTGAATCACTAAGTCTTTGATAGTTTCAATGGTCACAAGATGTTTTAATGCAATCTAATCAAATTAAGATGGCCTCTTCTTTTCTTTGGACTAAAGAATGTGTCTTGAGGGATATCAATCAATATGACAAACTTTTTTCCCTTTTAACATTCAAAGAGTAGCTAACACAGCTGTTAGCTTTATTTATTTTGATATACCATTAGATCTGAATGTTATCTAGATGAACAATAGCGAGCAATAGAGTAATAATACACATTTGAATTATGTACTAAGTTTAATTAAATCCTCTTAATAAGAGAATTACCCTTAGACCAGTACTGGTTAGTGCTGGACTGCTGGTGTGTCATTGACATTCTTATCTATGTTTTTTAGAACTCTTAATAAGAAGGATGTGAGAGCTGAGTCTGTATAGTGACACCCCCAAATTGGTCATATGCTATTTTTCTTTCTTGAGAAGCTAGTTGCACCTGCTGCCAGTTGATAATGTGCCATGGGACCTTGTTTGGTAAAGATTGCAGATATAATAGAGTTATAACTACCCAGCTGCTTGTTACATATAGTAATATTATTGACAGGAGTTGTTTGCACTCAGCAATAACCTTATATTTTGCACCATGAAGCAATCTGCTTTTAGTTGGAAAGCATGCTATGCTATTCTGTTGTAACGGATCATGACGTTAACGCGCCTCATGTCAAATTTCAGCAAATGGGCATGCATTTCCATACACAAACGAGTTCTGCTATAATTTTGGTTATAATAATGGGGTATATTACTCTAATCAGGTCTGGGGAAGTTTGCCGTCAACGATGGAACCAAATGGTCCGTAGCATTGGTAGCCACAGAGAGAAGTCTTTCATCGAACAAGTGGAAGTGCTGTCAAAGCGCTACTGCCCAGAAATGATTGACTATAGGGGGAATGAGAAAGTGTAGGAATTATCATCCATCAAACCTGCTGTACGTCATAGGAGAACAACTTATCTGCGTCATATCTTGCTTTTAGGTGTGTGCTGTAGCCTGTAACATGTCTGGATTTTGGTATTTATCGGGTGTCAAAATGTCAGCACTACATGGTTCTTACCAGCTACAAATGACCAACTACAGTGTCCTTTTGTTTTCCTTTCGTTTTCTTTCAAATATCTTTACTCAAATATGAAATGCGTTTGGCCCTATTGTGTGCAGAATCCACAAAAGTTTCTTCCTATCATATTTACGTTTTAGTTACTGGCATGGTATTCGGACTTGAGCTTAACTTGCTAGTTGCGGCATCCCATTCATCTGAATTGACAATGTTATTTGTACACTAGCGATCGAGTATTGATTGAACTACAAAAATAGGTTAGAAGTAACGGATTTGTTTTCGAATTATAGCACTGTATCCCTGGATGCTAAGGTAGGTGTCCACTGCTCGATCATGACAATATCATCAGCAGCTTCTTTGGCAAGATCCATGGCTGCCGATGGGTGCTACGAGAAGACCGAGCAAGGAGTTAGCGGTATGGATGCTGTCTGCTTCCCTCATCAACCCACATGTCCGTGAGTTTGCTGAGCTGCTGAAAGAAGAAACAAACAGGGAACCAGTGCTTTGCAAACTCTTAGCTCCGGACGACCCGTTCGTGAAAGCCAACTCGGATGGTGCCTTTGATCATCAGCTAACGATGAGCTGGGGGTTTTGTGAACTGTGATCGGGAACTGCCATGGCAGAGTGCCGGCGGCTGCTGCTGGCTGCATCCCCTTATGCAGGGGTGAACCTAAACAAAAGTTTGAGTGAGAGCACTCCTTTGTAGATTGAAAAACTAAAGTACTTTCCCTACAAGTATCAAAAGACTTGCTTGCAATTTTGGGATTTGAGTAGGGGCCTGTGCCCCGCTTGGCCCATGTGCCCGCTTGAGTTGGTACCCCACTAGAGGATCAGCTAGACTTAGAGCAATTCTGACTTGACGAGACTCCCGAGTTCTATATCTAATCTGGTTGCTAGCGAATTAGCTATGCATCATGGTTAATGGAATCCTCATTCCCTTATTTTTGTTCTTGCGTGAAAGTAAACGAGGTAACATGGATATCTATGCATAGTTCCAATGCAATCAATCTAAGACCACAGCGTCCACAGCCACGTCGCTTGGTGCTGATGCTAAAGAAGTCTCCTCTAGCGTCGATTATAAACTAAGTTTCTAGCATTCCTTTAGGGCACCCACAGTGTAACTAGATTTGCTACTTCATTGCCATGTTACGTTGTTGCTGAATTTAATTTTCACCCCCACTCTCTCACTTCCCTATAGGTGAGTAGCTTTGTCACAACCAGAATCTGTAAGCTCCAAAGTGCAATAGACAATCGGGAAAGGCTGAAAACACCCGGTAGGCTTTCCTGGAGGTCACACCCAAGAAAATGCAGTCAAGATCTATTCTACTTGGTAGATTATACTGTCCCAAGTGTCTGTCAAAAGTCTTTAGGAAATAGTAATATCCATTGTGTTTTTGTTAACTTCGAAACTTTTGTTTCTAATAGTGTACGGTGTACCGGGCGTAACGGGACTGTCGCCCAAGTGTACAAACACTTGGAACTTTTGCGACTTGTCATTTTGCTAATTATGTCCCAGTGTGCTTTTCCTGAGTGACTCAATTGCTTTACCGCTCAGCAAAGTTTTTGCTGCTCTCTTCTTTTCTGTTCAACAACAGCATAATATTGTCTAGCAGCCATACAAACCAAAAGAGTTGATTTAAACAACAACGATATCAGTATATAACATGTCCATTTAAACAATTTCCATAAAAACCCATCCATACAACCACAAATCATTGAACTTTATTCACTGTGACAAAAAATTATTCTTTTCCTTTTTGGCAGGGAAGAGAGGATTTTATAATGTGATACTGATACAAACCACAAAAGCAACTGTTAAACGGGTTAGGCACAGCCCATTAGCCCATTAGCCCATAAGAGTAGAAGTCATACATGAATTTCTAAATTCTAGAAAATCAAAAGTTTTATAGCTCAAACAATGTAACGTCCCCATTTTTCCTTTCTTCTTATGTTCATGTGCATCTTCGACATGTCATGACATAGTTGCATTAATCTAAAAAGGAGGAAGCTCTTTTGAAAACCCTAGAAACCCTAATTTCAATCTATAGGGCTTTTTAAAGGTCTTTTGAGAAGAAGAGATTTCTAATATAAAGTTTTATTCAAATTTCAAACTTAAGCTCAATATTTTTTGAGCTTCCCAATATTTCCTACAATTTTTGAATAAATAATTTTCATACTTGTAGTTCAAACTTGGAAATGGGCCCAATATGAACCCCATGTTTTATTTCAAAATCCTCTGAACAAAGTACCCCTAGAATTATTTTTAGATGGTTCTAAATAATTCCAGGAACATATGCTAAAATTTACAAGAAGTTTGGAGCTCATTTGGGTATTTTGAAAATTCAAAACCTAGTTTCAAAAATGAAAACAGAAAAGAAAAAGAAAAAGAAAACTTACCACACGATAGTGAACTGAAAAGTGAATATATTCTCTCTTTTTTCAGGAGCAGTGATTATATTGTTAGGTGATAGCCTAGTGATAAAGCACATGGTTGTGGTCATTGATGTCTTGCGTTCAAGTTGCAACTCTTCTTTATAAAAAAGACAGGTAGTTCGTCATTTTTAGATGTACCTGAAAATCGATATTTTTATATCAGCAGATATATTCCCAAACAAGATCATCCTCGATGCGAGCCCAACTATATACAGAATGAAAAGGTTTGGGGATGTCTAATCTCATTCTCATTTTGTGGCATCATCCTTGTCGTAATATGGAAAGCATTTGTTTACATCTACCTATGTGCCACTGGCCTATAGGGTTATCCACGTCTCGTCTTACTTATCTACATGCGTCAAACAGAAGTAATAGAGTTGTAGGATGTCCGATCTCTTTTGTCCTATCTGTCGAGTATTCAGCTGTAGTTTTTCATTGTGGTGTATGGACTGTTGTTCTCTATGCAGCACCGAATCGACTATAATAAGGGCTAGTTTGATGTTGGTTTGCTATGCTGCCTGATGTACTTAGCTAAGAGTCTTTACCATTTCATTAAGATTTTGTTGCTACATCTAAAAAAGATTTCTTTGAGCTAATTGCCGCATACGCCAAAAGAAACAAATAGAGAAAAATCTCATAAAATTATGCTAACAATCACAAAAGGCAAAATTGACTCTTCCGACATTGCTTTTTGTTGCCGTTTGGTTGTACACACGGAAAAAGCACGAATTGGTCCGATGGCATTATAGGATCGTGTGCATTTACCAGAACACACTATCTCCAGTAAGATATGACTATTTCGAGAGCAAATGCGTGAAATGTCGTTTGTGCCCATTGGGCCAATCCTCTTCGTTGGCGTAGAACCTCTCCCCGGCGCACCATCTCCTTAAGCTCGGTGTCACAACTCACCTTCATCGAGGCTCTCCCATGTCTCATGGCATCTCTGGACACGGCGGTGACCGTGGTGGACGCACCAGGGAAAGAACGGGCTGACGTGCCAGAAAATGGAGCGTCGGTGCTCAGTGTAGACCAACCAAAAATCCATGTAAACTTTGCAGAAGTGCACATGTTTTAAGCAAACTTATTAGGAAACTAATATTTAATCCCTCACAAACAAAACGAACATTCACGAAATCATCATTAATCACCACTCACGTGATTAGTGAAGTTGTCAGAGTTGGTTCGGCTGGAAAAAAAGGTATCTCACTTTATTGCATGAAAAAGCAATATTCTCTGTATCAGTATTTAAGTTAGTACAATCCCACGGAGCAAGCACTGTGGACTATGGTCACTCCGTGTGCTGTACTATAACTATTACATACGTAGAAATCTAGGCCCAACCTTACCGCACCAACCAAACACACCCTTCACACACTATCATTCACCCTGCAATTTCACTTGATCTTTCTATTCTCACCAGAATACATTGTGGGGGTTGTCTTATGTTGTCCATTGCAGCTAGAAAAGGAAGAGAATTAAAGCCGAGATTTCGCTAATGCAGCGGGTTTGCAGCTCGCGATTCCGGTTATTTCTCTTCCGGTCACCAGGGTGTTGATGTCATAGGTGCCCTCCTACGAGAAAATTGGCTCCAGATCACAGAACGCCTGCAAAGGTAGAGAAAGTTATGGACATGTTCTTTACTTCACGAAAAGAAATGGAGAAGAGCAGACGTGTGGCGGCAGCGGCGTCTGTAGCGGAGCGCAGACGTGCGGTGGCGTCGGCAGCGGCAGCGGCGTGCAGAGGAGGTGCAGTGGCGGCGGCTGTAGCGGAGGGCAGGTGCGGTGGCAGCGGCGGCGGAGCGCAGAGGAGTGCGCTGTGCAGCTCTGCCTGTGCGCACCGTGCTAGGGTTCAAGGGGGCTAATGGGCTAATGGGCTGTGCCTAACCCGTTTAACATTTTCGCCTCATTTTGCTCCCCTTGTATCGGCCCCCTTCTTTTGGGCTTTTGGTGTGGCTTTTGGTTGGGGAAAGCTATAAGCCCTAAAGAAGTGAATGCAAGTGAAAATAAGCATCTCCAAAACCTATTGGTGGTAGGAAATAATCTTGTGTTTGTTCTTCTTAGACTTGATAGACTGTTCTCCTTCAACCTTATCTCTCTCCGCATATTCTGACCCTAAATTTTCAATAGTAGTATCAAATGTCTGCTTCTGGCTGGTCATCTCAGCTTCTTTCTCTTTCTTCTTCTCCTTCTGCTTCTTCTTCGTCTTCTTGTCTTTCTTCATATTGTCGGCGGGGGGCATCAGCGTGCTGCAGCGGAGCGCAGACGTGCAGACGTGTGGCGGCAGCGGCGTCTGTAGCGGAGCGCAGACGTGCGGCGGCGTCGGCAGCGGCAGCGGCGTGCAGAGGAGGTGCAGTGGCGGCGGCTGCAGCGGAGGGCAGGTGCGGCGGCAGCGGCGGCGGAGCGCAGAGGAGTGCGATGTGCAGCTCTGCTTGTGCGCACCGTGCTAGGGTTCAAGGGGGCTAATGGGCTAATGGGTTGTGCCTAACCCGTTTAACATTTTCGTCTCATTTTGCTCCCCTTGTATCGGCCCCCTTCTTTTGGGCTTTTGGTGTGGCTTTTGGTTCGGGAAAGCTATAAGCCCTAAAGAAGTGAATGCAAGTGAAAATAAGCATCTCCAAAACCTATTGGTGGTAGGAAATAATCTTGCGTTTGTTCTTCTTGGACTTGATAGACTGTTCTCCTTCAACCTTATCTCTCTCCGCATATTCTGACCCTAAATTTTCAATAGTAGTATCAAATGTCTGCTTCTGGCTGGTCATCTCAGCTTCTTTCTCTTTCTTCTTCTCCTTCTGCTTCTTCTTCGTCTTCTTGTCTTTCTTCATATTGTCGGCGGGGGGCATCAGCGTGCTGCAGCGGAGCGCAGACGTGCAGACGTGTGGCGGCAGCGGCATCTGTAGCGGAGCGCAGACGTGCGGCGGCGTCGGCAGCGGCAGCAGCGTGCAGAGGAGGTGCAGTGGCGGCGGCTGCAGCGGAGGGCAGGTGCGGCGGCAGTGGCGTCGGAGCGCAGAGGAGTGCGCTGTGCAGCTCTGCCTGTGCGCACCGTGCTAGGGTTCAAGGGGGCTAATAGGCTAATGGGCTGTGCCTAACCCATTTAACATTTTCGCCTCATTTTGCTCCCCTTGTATCGGCCCCCTTCTTTTGGGCTTTTGGTGTGCCTTTTGGTTGGGGAAAGCTATAAGCCCTAAAGAAGTGAATGCAAGTGAAAATAAGCATCTCCAAAACCTATTGGTGGTAGGAAGCTGCAAATTTGCAGCTTCCCGAGCTTCTTCCGTTCAACTGTGTGAAACTACCCCTGGGGTTGGACGAAAAATTACGCCCCTCTGCCACCGCCCGCCAACGCCTCACCCCCTCACCTCTCTTCCCCGGTCACTCCGACGCCAACACTCCTCCTTGCCCTCCTCCTCTCGTACGCTCGCTCCCCCGCCACCGCCGCCACCGGTAGCCCGCTCTCCCGCCGCCGCTCCCCTACCCTCCTCCCCCGCCGCTCCCTTGCCCTCCTCTCCCGCCGCAACACTTCGGTCCCCCGCAGATCCGGCCGGCCGCAAGCGCCAGCTCCCCCGCCGCCGCCTCCACCGCGAGAGCCCGGTCTCCGGCCGCCGCTCCCTTACCCTCCTCCCCCGCCGCTCCCCTACCCTCCTGATGAGGACATCCCTAACATCGATACAACCTTAGTAAAGGGTCCTGTAACACGAGCTCGAGCACGCCAACTTAATTGTCAGGTAAATTCGTTTCTTGGAGCTCCGTCATTTTATATGAACTCCATGATGCTGCCTAAAGGAGATGATGTTATATTACTCAGGAACATGGGTTCAAGTGAGGAGAAGGACAACGGCAGCGCTACAAGGATGGAGTCACCGTGAGAGACGACATATACTTAATAGATGGTGCTGCGTCACCTTTTCTTGGGCCAAGGGCCCTGTAAGCCATAGTGGGCTCCATGTACTGTTCACGTGTACTGTTCATGCGCCGTGAACAGTACCGAACAGTACCCCTTCCCCCTTTTCTTCTCTTTAAATAGTAGTTGCCACCCCTAGGGTTAATTGGGTTTCATTGAGTTGTTTAGCTACTGCTACAATATTGCATCTACAAGTCGTGTAGGACTACCGCCTTGTTTAGATCTCCAGTGGAATCCCACACTTTGTTCTTTTAGCTCTTGTGCCAATTTTATACTCGCAATTTCAGATTGCAATCTTAGTTCTTGCTGGTTCTTCGGTTGCTTGCAGGAACTCGAACTTCGTTGTTCAGGTTGATCGCGCCCACGGCAAGGTCAATAACCATCGGAGGTTGGTTTAGCGATTGCTAAGGCGTATCGTCGCGTACGGTATAGTCGGATCGTCAAGGTCAAACTCCACCAAATCGATAGTTATCGTAGTCTCATCGAAAGATCGGGCCCCCGTTACATCAAGTGGCAATTTCCTCTCCGACGCTGCCAATTTCCTGCCGCGGCAAGAAAAGCGGCAGTTTTTGCTGCTACGGCAGCAGAACCTTTGTTTTGCTTCATCTCTGCCACGACAAGGCTTGCGCTGAGTTTTGGCCGCCACGTCTTAGACTACTGTTGTTTTCTCTGAGTTATTGAGTGGGTTCTGAGAAGAAAAAAAAATAATAAAAAAAAATAAAAAAAATTCTCAGATAACACTCATCATTTGTAGTTTCAGTACCTTCTGGGGCATTGTTTACAGGACATTGATTAGCTTTTCATTGGTCTAGCTAGGTGTCAGCAACAGTGACTAGTACTTTGAACATTCATTCAACTTGCATTTGCTGCATTGATAGTTGCTACTCCTTGCTACCATACGAAGCCAACCAAGCTCCACCTTCCTATATTGTACTGTGTTCGGTCACCTTGGTAATTGCTATATTAACCTCTTGATCATCTTTGACACCGCCAAAGGCCGACAACCACTGCAGCACGGTAAAAAACTGGTAAGAGTTTGGTATTTGCTACTGAATTGTTGAGATTCTTGCCACCCATTCCCCCCCCCCATATTCCAGTAGTACTAGGGTTTGTTTCCTTTTGCTAACCATGGCAGGTGGGGAAGAAGATGTCTTGAAGGGTCTCACGGATGATCTCCACAGGACCAATGAGCGAATGCAAATGCAGGAGAACCGCCTCAAAGCTATTGAGGATGGACAGGCGACTGCTAACGCTAACATTGCTGCCATATTGGCTCGCCTTGATAATCTTGCAGGTTCTTCGATACCTGCCCCTCGTCTTCCAGCCAACAATGGAGTCCCACGTGCCCAACGAGTTCCTTCGTCTGCGACCAACAATGCCTCGGTGATACGACCAGCAGCATCCGTGGGATCCGGAGCCAACGCACGACACGGACCGGCGGACGAGAACGACTACAGTGCTGATTCTGAAGATGAGGATGACGTCAACCACAACAACGACCGGGATCACCGTCGGCAACGCTACAACCGATATGGTATGCGACGTGCTCCACGGAGAGACCGTGAACGAGATGACGCTTTCTCTAAGGTAAAGTTCACTATACCTCCTTACGAAGGTAAATATGATCCAGATGCATATCTCACATGGGAGTTACTAGTCGATCAGAAATTCGCATGCCATGAATTTCCAGAGGACACACGTGTTAGGGCTGCTACTAGTGAGTTCTCTGATTTTGCTTCTGTTTGGTGGAAGGAACACTGTAGAATACACCCGCATCAGATCCCAACCACTTGGGAGGCATTAAAACAGCTGATGAGACATAGATTCGTTCCTTCATACTATGCTAGAGACTTATTGAATAAATTACAGCGCTTAAATCAAGGAAATAGGTCTGTCGAAGAATATTATCAAGAATTGCAAATGGGCATGCTACGCTGTGGTTTAAATGAAAATGAGGAAGCTTCTATGGCTAGGTTTATGGGTGGATTGAATAGGGAGATTGCTGATATTCTTGCTTATAAGGACTATACATCTATCACTCGTTTATTCCACCTTGCTATACATACTGAACATGAAGTGCAGGGCCGCTCGAGACAGCGTACTAACTTTTCTACAGTTCGTGCTTCCACGTGGACACCACGTGCTGCTCCACCCACTCGTGCCGCTACCGCACCACCTACGACCTCCAGCTCGGCTCATGCTCCATCCAATTCAGCATACCGTTCTCAGGCACCGACAAAAACTGCGTCGCCAACTCCCGCTAAGAGTTCGTCATCGGTAGCCTCCACTGGAAGAACAAGGGACATTCAGTGCCACCGTTGCAAGGGTTTCGGCCATATCATGAAGGACTGTCCTAACAAGCGCGTACTGCTCATTCGTGAAGATGGCGAGTATGACTCCGCGAGTGATCTTGATGAGGATACCTATGCTTTGCATGCTGAACATGACCAAAGCGACGTCAAGTCCGATCAAGACGAAGAGCATGTGACTGCTGCAGATGTCGACCGGTACATGAGCATTATAGCCCACCGTGTGCTTAGTGCTCAAATTGTTCGAGACAAGAAGAGTCAGCGCCACAACCTCTTCCACATTAAAGGAGTCATTAAGGAGCGTTCCATTCGCATAATCATTGATGGAGGGAGTTGCAATAACTTAGCCAGCGCCGACATGGTGGAGAAGCTCACTTTACCTACACGGCCCCACCCACATCCTTATTACATTCAGTGGTTCAATGATGGCGGCAAAGTAAAGGTAACACGCATGGTGAGAGTTCAGTTTTCTTTAGGATCATATCATGATACTGTTGATTGCGACATTGTGCCTATGCAAGCATGTTCCATGTTATTAGGACGACCATGGCAGTATGATAAACATTGTATACATGATGGTCGAACTAATCAATATACTCTCTCGCATAATGAGAAGAAAATAGTTCTACACCCTATGTCCCCTGAGCAAATTTTACAGGATGATCTTGCTAGGGCTAGCAGAAATAAACATAGAGAGCATGCTAAATCTGAAAATCAGCAAGTAGTTCATGAGTTAGAACAATTTAATAAGTTGAACAAAGCGACCCCTAGCTCATCTAAGGAAATCAAATTGAAAGGTGCCGCATTCCTAGCTACACGTGCTGAAATTTCAGAAATAGATGCTAGTTCTCATGCATGCTATGGACTGATTTGCAAAGAAGTGTTGTTTTCATTTGAGGATATGCCTCCTTCTTTGCCTCCTGCTGTTGCTAACCTTTTGCAGGAATACATTGATGTGTTTCCAAAAGAAATACCGCCGGGGCTGCCACCTATGAGAGGCATTGAACACCAGATTGATTTGATTCCAGGCGCCTCGCTGCCCAACCGTGCACCGTACCGTACAAACCCCGAGGAGACCAAGGAGATTCAGCGACAAGTGCAAGAACTTCTTGAAAAAGGTTATGTTCGCGAATCCCTTAGTCCTTGTGCTGTTCCTGTTATTCTTGTTCCTAAGAAAGGCGGTACTTGGCGCATGTGTGTAGACTGTAGAGCCATTAATAATATTACAATTCGCTATCGTCATCCTATTCTTCGACTAGATGACATGCTTGATGAACTTAGTGGCTCAGTCGTGTTCTCTAAAGTAGACTTGCGAAGTGGCTACCATCAGATTCGTATGAAATTGGGTGATGAATGGAAAACAGCTTTCAAAACTAAATTCGGGTTATATGAGTGGTTAGTTATGCCCTTTGGATTGACTAATGCACCTAGCACTTTCATGAGATTAATGAATGAAGTTTTGCGAGCTTTCATAGGACGGTTTGTGGTAGTATACTTTGATGATATACTCATTTTTAGCAAGTCATTAGAGGAGCACCTAGACCATTTACGTGCTGTTTTTAATGCTTTACGTGATGCACGATTATTTGGCAACATCGAGAAGTGCACTTTTTGCACGGATCGAGTCTCTTTTCTTGGCTATGTTATGACCCCGCAGGGCATTGAAGTTGATCAAGCCAAGGTCGAGGCGATACAGAGTTGGCCGACTCCTAAAACGGTCACACAGGTGCGGAGTTTTCTCGGACTTGCTGGTTTCTATCGGCGGTTTGTGAAAGATTTCAGCACCATTGCAGCGCCGCTCAATGAGCTTACCAAGAAGGATGTACCTTTTGTTTGGAGTGACGCACAAGAAGACGCCTTCGTGATATTAAAAGATAAATTAACACATGCCCCCTTGCTGCAACTCCCTGATTTTAATAAGATATTTGAGCTTGAGTGTGATGCTAGTGGCATAGGGCTTGGTGGTGTTTTATTACAAGAAGGCCAACCTGTAGCTTACTTTAGTGAAAAACTCAGTGGGCCTAGCCTGAATTATTCAACCTATGACAAAGAACTTTATGCTCTCGTTCGGACTTTAGAAACATGGCAACATTACTTGTGGCCCAAGGAGTTCATTATACATTCTGATCATGAATCTTTGAAGCATATCCGAAGTCAAGCTAAACTGAACCGTCGACATGCTAAGTGGGTTGAGTTCATTGAGTCTTTTCCTTATGTTATCAAACACAAAAAGGGTAAAGAAAATATTACTGCAGATGCATTGTCACGTCGTTATACCATGCTTTCACAACTTGACTTCAAAATTTTTGGTTTGGAGACCATCAAAGATCAATATGTGCATGATGCTGACTTCAAAGATGTATTGCAGAATTGTAGAGAAGGCCGCACATGGAACAAGTTTGTCATTAATGATGGGTTTGTGTTCCGTGCTAATAAGCTATGCATCCCAGCTAGCTCTGTTCGTCTTTTGTTGTTACAGGAGGCGCATGGAGGAGGGTTGATGGGTCATTTTGGCGTTAAGAAGACGGAGGACGTGCTGGCTGGCCATTTCTTTTGGCCAAAGATGAGACGCGTTGTGGAGAGATTCGTTGCTCGCTGCACTACATGTCAAAAAGCTAAGTCACGACTTAACCCTCATGGTTTATATATGCCTTTACCTGTTCCTAGTGTGCCTTGGAAAGATATATCTATGGATTTTGTTTTGGGGCTGCCTAGGACCAAATATGGGAGGGATAGTATATTTGTTGTGGTGGATCGATTTAGTAAGATGGCACACTTTATTCCTTGTCACAAATCTGATGATGCCACTGTTGTTGCTGATTTGTTCTTTCGTGAAATTATACGTTTGCATGGTGTGCCTAATACTATTGTGTCCGATCGTGATACTAAATTTTTTAGCCATTTTTGGAGAACTTTATGGGCTAAATTAGGGACTAAGCTTTTGTTTTCTACTACTTGTCATCCCCAAACTGATGGATAAACTGAGGTTGTGAATAGAACATTGTCTACTATGCTTCGGGATGTTTTGAAACAAAATTTGCGTCTGTGGGAAGATTGTTTACCTCATATTGAGTTTGCTTATAATCGTTCGCTGCATTCTACCACTAAGATGTGTTCTTTTGAGATTGTTTATGGCTTTATACCTCGTGCACCTATTGATTTATTGCCTCTTCCATCTTCGGAGAAGGTTAATTTTGATGCTAAGCAACGTGCTGATTTGATATTGAAACTGCATGAGACAACTAAAGAAAACATTGAGCGCATGAATGCTAAATATAAACTTGCTGGTAGTCAGGGTAGACAACATATTGTGTTTGAACCAGGTGATTTAGTTTGGCTGCATTTGAGAAAAGATCGTTTCCCTGATTTGCGCAAATCTAAGCTCATGCCTCGCGCTAATGGTCCTTTCAAAGTGCTTGACACGATTAATGATAATGTCTATAAGCTTGATCTCCCTGCAGCCTTTGGGGTTAGTCCCACCTTTAACGTTGCAGATTTGAAGCCATATTTAGGTGAGGGTGACGAGTTGCCGTCGAGGACGACGTCATTTCAAGAAGGGGAGGATGATGAGGACATCCCTAACATCGATACAACCTTAGTAAAGGGTCCTGTAACACGAACTCGAGCACGCCAACTTAATTGTCAGGTAAATTCGTTTCTTGGAGCTCCGTCATTTTATATGAACTCCATGATGCTGCCTAAAGGAGATGATGTTATATTACTCAGGAACATGGGTTCAAGTGAGGAGAAGGACAACGGCAGCGCTACAAGGATGGAGTCACCGTGAGAGACGACATATACTTAATAGATGGTGCTGCGTCACCTTTTTCTTGGGCCAAGGGCCCTGTAAGCCATAGTGGGCTCCATGTACTGTTCACGTGTACTGTTCATGCGCGTGAACAGTACCGAACAGTACCCCTTCCCCCTTTTCTTCTCTTTAAATAGTAGTTGCCACCCCTAGGGTTAATTGGGTTTCATTGAGTTGTTTAGCTACTGCTACAATATTGCATCTACAAGTCGTGTAGGACTACCGCCTTGTTTAGATCTCCAGTGGAATCCCACACTTTGTTCTTTTAGCTCTTGTGCCAATTTTATACTCGCAATTTCAGATTGCAATCTTAGTTCTTGCTGGTTCTTCGGTTGCTTGCAGGAACTCGAACTTCGTTGTTCAGGTTGATCGCGCCCACGGCAAGGTCAATAACCATCGGAGGTTGGTTTAGCGATTGCTAAGGCGTATCGTCGCGTACGGTATAGTCGGATCGTCAAGGTCAAACTCCACCAAATCGATAGTTATCGTAGTCTCATCGAAAGATCGGGCCCCCGTTACATCACCTCCTCCCCCGCCGCTCCGGTACCCCCTCCTCCCCCATCGGCCTCCCTCACCCTCCGCCTCACAGATCCGGCCGGCCCAGCCGCCAGCGCCGGCCCTCCTCCTCCTCCCCGACCTCTAGCGCCACGGCACCGAGCTCCCCGGCCTGCCTCGCTCCCCAGTCCGCCTCCCTACCCGGCCGGTCCCCAGCTCGTCGTCCCGCTGGTCCCTGCTCTGGCCGCCGCTGTGCCTGGCCCGCAAGCGAGGTCCTCGTCCACCGGCCCTCCCACGTCCACCTCCCTCCCCGGCCTTACCCGAGCATCCTCCTTCCTCCACCCCCAACCCCCCACCCCGGTCCGCCTCCTTCCCTCTGCTGAAGGTAATTTTTTTGCATTTCTTCAAATGAATGTACAGAGAATGTGATGCAGACAAATATTGGTGTATACATATGGAGAAATGGTTGTATTGAGCTGAGGATGCTGGGATTGTGAAGCACAAAAATTGTATACTGATGTATATATTTGTATGCAGTGATCAAATTATTTTTTGTAAATTGTGTTTGCTTGTATGATCAAATGTGTATGCATAATTTAAGATGTACTTGTGCTTGCTTAACTTTGTACTAAATTTGAGCATTGTATGTTCAAATTTTTGGGTCGAAGAATTAACCTTACATTGATGCTAACGTGCTTTGCTCATGCTATCACATGATTTTCGAACTGAATAATTTTATGCATGCTGTTTGTTTCAAATGAACATCCTGTAAGATAGGATAGATCAAATATGGTGGTTACAGTGAGCAAATTTTATATATTAGAAAGAATTAGTATTGTATTATGTTTGAAATTTATTTTTTTCATTAATTACGTGCCAAAACAGTTGAGAAGAACGATATATTACCAAATAAACAGAGTACAAAATATTTCAAGGGTATTATAGGCATTCACCATTCATCTCAGCAAATAAGCTCAGATCTTAGAAGCCGAAAAGAAGGGAATCTCAGCTTCCTCCCATCGGAGCTTCTGTGGGCAGAGAAGCTTAAGCCCATTTTAGCACAAGCCGAAGCCAAAAAGAAGGGGGCCGATATATATCACGAGCAAGATGAGGACGAAGGAGCGCTAGAGCATTGCTGTCGGCCATCGAGCCTTGTTGGAGCGCCAATCACGAGGAAAATTGACGGACGAAGATTCGACTACACTCAAATACTCCCTCGGTCTAAGAATGTAAGACATATTTTGATTCGCTAAAACAAGTATTTGACCAATAATTACTCTAATAATATACAGTTTATGTGATACAAAATCATAATAATAAGAAAGTACTTTTGAAGAGAAATCTAATGATATCAATTTTATGTCACGTAAATCGCATATGAATAGAGTAATTATTGGTCAAAGACTTGTCTTAACCAATTGAAATACGCCTTACATTCTTGGACGGAGAGAGTACTTCGTAAGTTCATAGGAATTCCAAAACTAGGGGCACGAAATTCATAATTTAATTTCTAAGCAAAGTCCTGATGGGTTATATGTGCAATGTGTTGATGAAGTTAGGATGGATCCTAAATGGGCCCCCTTTTTTGCAAAGCCTTGCATGTACACATAGTTCTATTAAAATTTTGTGGGTGTTATAATACGCCCGATGCATTAGTATATAAGTTCACGTGTAGTTATATGGTGAGACTAGTTTATATAGAGGATACAGATAAAGTTGATTCACAATATATGCATATGTTTCAACACTTTCGAGTAAACCCTTTTACAAGAAGCGAAGACGAAAGTATAAAAAGTGGTGTTATGTAAATGTGGGCCCATCTCACGAGTGGGTTGTGCATTAAGCAAATTTGAGCCGGCTTGTTAAGGTGGTATCCGAGCATCAATCCTCACTGCTACACGCTGTGTGCATGTGGGCCCATAGAGGCAAAGGACACAGGACATGTACTGAGGTGTGGTCCTAGCCATCTGCCCTATAAGCGGTTCCAAGAGCGTCAGCCCTTGAGGAGTGAGTGTAATACCTCGGTCCGTTAGGGTAGACGCCCATCTATAGTTGTATGGTGGGATTAGTCCTACACTGGGAGTTTGGTTAGAGTTGGTTCAACAAATATACCCTTGTGTTTCAAACATGGCACCTTAGGGTTAACCCTTTTACACAAAAAGATGATGAAAGTGTGAGAGGGGTATGTCTAAAGGGTTGGAGGAAGTTAACGAAAAGTTTGTTAAAGATACTGAAATGATACAGGGTGTGGATTGTCCAGACACTGAGAGTGGTGGCAAAGTGGATTGTATGGTAGTGGAGAGGGTGGTGGTTTAGTAGGGGGACATGGAGAAGAGAACAGTGTTGAGGCTTTAGATGATTTTGCCAGAGGATTAGGACTCAGTACTCAAGTGATTGCAAGAGTAGATAGAAGGGCTATGTCAAATGGATCTGACAACATAACCCCAATTGTTGATGGTCAGCAACAAGATGATGAAGTAATGTTTAATAGGGTGGAGCAAGTGGCAAGTGATCATGAGCAAAAGCAAGGGTTTAAAGGGGATGGTAGAGAAAAGTCGAAAGCAAATCTGGTGTTGGATGACACAAGAAGAAGAAGCGACAGGACTGCATCAGACCAACATGCTATGGACAAGGCTGTGGATAGAGTCAAGGTAAAAAATCTTGAAGTTGTGTCTGGTAACCCGATACTGTTCCCACTATTTTACATACTGTTCAGAGTACTCTGTATGATGTTGCTAGTAAAGAAGGAATTAGATTAGGTGGAAGTGATCTGGATTGTGAGAAGTATTTCCAAGCTATTCAAAATCTTGAAGAAGCTAGATGTAATTTGTATATGGCTAATACTAAGCAAGTAGATACAGTTCTCCAGTGTAGGGAGTCAAAGCTGGATATCTTGACCCTGAGGCCATATAGGGGTTGTTGGCTAATGAGGAATCTAGAGAAGATGTAGATGAGGATATAGATGGTTTATTAGAGGTCTAGGCTTGCTAGAGGTAAGGATAGTGTAGGGAGAGCTAGAGGTAGAACCCCTGTGTGGGTAAGAAGAGGAAGAGGTAGGGGAAGGGGGAATAATCAAATTTAATTAGATGGCTGGGATGTTCTGAAATGCTAGGGGTTTAGGCGATGCTGATAAAGTTAGATTCTTGAAAGAGGCAATAGTAGAGCACAAATTAGAGTTTATTGGTGTTCAGGAAACTAGAAACCCTCTTTTTCTGCTGCTTGGTTGAATAATGTTGGAGGTAATAGAAGTTTCTCTTGGTGCTTTGTGCCTGTTAAGTGGCATAATAGGACTAAGGAGCGAAGGAGGAAACATGAAGTGTAGAATAAATTATGAAAGTTTTTATAAAAAAATTGAAGAAATGTTTGTTAGAGAGTATCGATAGTATTGATAAGGAAAGTGAACTTGTTGGTTTGTCAGCCGCCAAGTATATTCTGAAGAAGGTTTAGAGTTCGGCTAGCTAAGATCCTGAGAGAAGAAGAGATTAAGTCGTTTCAGAGATCAAAAGAAAGAGATTACATGGGGATTCTCTTACTTCATATTTTATTGCTAAAGCTAGTGGTAGGAAAAGAAAGAATAAAATATTTCTTTAAATCAGGAGGAAGGAGTGGTGCAAGGGACACAGATATTTTGCTATATGCAACCAACTTTTATAAGAACCTTTTTGGTCCTATAGTTTCTGATGTGACTGTTTCTTTACATGTTCCTATTCCTAGGGTCACTGATTTTACCATGGAAGAAATAAAAGCTGTTGTGTTTGGAATGAAACATAACAACGCATCTAGTCCTGATGGTCTACCTATAGAATTTATCTTCTCTTCTAGCCTATTATCTGTCATGATCTTCTTAGTTTGTTTAATAAATTTTATCATGGTTGGTTAGACATCTTTAGACTGAATTATGGTGTGCTTACCTTGTTGCCTAAATGTCAGGGGCAGATAAAATAAAAATGTGTAGGCCAATTTGTTTGTTCAAGATTTTCACTCAAGTGCTAAATTTCAGGACTATTTTGATAGCTGATAAAGCTGTCTCCTTTGTCCAAACTTCTTTTATTAGGAATAGATATATTCTTAATGGCGTGGTGCTTTTACATGAAACTTTGCATGTTATCAATAGAGCTAAGGTACATGTTGTCCTTTTAAAAGTAGATTTGAGAAAGCTTATGATAAAATCAATTGGGCTTTTCTTGGAGAAGTTTTAGTCATGAAGGGCTTCCCATAAAAATTTATTGAGTGGATTGTGAGTACGAGAGGAATGATAAATTAGCAACTATGGTGAATGACTGGTAAAAGCCTTAGGGAAGGAGACCCCCTTTCACCTTTACTTTTCAATATAGCTGTAGATGTCTTGACAATCCTTATCTAGAGAGTTCAAGAGTTTGGCTTGATCAGGGATTTGGTACCTAATTTAGTTAATGGGGGTTTAGCTATGTTACAACATGCAGATGATACGGTTTTTTTGTTTGAGCATGATTTAGAGAGTGCTAGGAACTTGAAGTTTATTTTATGTCTTTTTGAACACCTTTCTGGGCTTGAGATAAATTTTCACAAGAATGAATTTATTTTGCTTTGGAAACGCTAAAGAGAGGAATCAAGAGTATGCTTCTATCTTCATTTGTTTGGAAGGCACTTTACCTTCAAAGTACTTAGGTGTGTGAAAGGACCTAGATGTCGCCTAGAGGGGGGTGAATAGGCGATTTAAAACAATTATGGATTTGGCTTAATCCTAATGCGGAATTAAACTAGTCGGATTCTTTTCAAGCACAAATCCTAAATATGCTAGGCTCACTAAGTGCACCAACAACTTATGATAAACAAGATTGGCAATTAAAAGATACTAGCAAGCAATTCAAACTCTACACAAGATATATCAATAATAGCAAGTAAGAATTGCGGAATGTAAAGGAGACAAGAGACAAACGCTATTTTCCCGGAGTTCAAATACCCATCGATATTCTACTCTCCGTTGAGGTGCCCACGGGCGGACTCTCTCTCGAGTCACTCTCCTCTCGAGGGATTGACCCTCGATCCACTATGGATAGCTTCTTCCTCCACTTCGGAGATGGCAAGCTCCACAAACACTTCACAAACAACTCGGGCCTCTTCACAAGCTTCACGAAGAGATCACCGAGCCAACACCACCAAACCGTCTAGGAGGTGGTGGCCTCCAAGAGTAACAAGCTCCCGGACTCTCCCTCGAACCAATCGACGCAGAGAGCTCAAACCAATACAATAAATACAAAGCAAAGCAACTTATGCTCAAATCTCTCTCTCAAATCTCACCCTATGCAACTCATGCAATGGAGGGATTGGAGAGGAGAGGAACAAAGGAGGAGGTCAGCAAATGACTCCCAGATCCATGGGTTTCTTTTCCCTCACTTAGATGAGAGATTGGGGCATTGGGGAGGAGTTGAGAGCTCCAAAACAATGCAACCAATGCAAAGAAAACCAACGCGATGAACTCATGGGGGATTCAAATTTGGCATGGTGGAATCGTAGATCCGGGACTCCTCTTTCTTTTCCTTCAAAGGCTTGATGGGATTTGAGCACTAGGGGAGGAGCTTCTCAAGCTTTAGAGCTTCAAAAATGGTGGAGGAGAGAGAGGTTCAAAGAGCTCAACCGGATACCCCTTGGGGAAGAAGGGGTGGGCCTTTTATATGGCCCGCCAAAACCTGCCTGTTGGGTACAGCGCGCATGGTCCGGAAGTTCCATCCGGAACCTCCGGGAGAACCTCCGGACCACCCGGATTCCGGGCTGAATTCTGGATGACCGTCCGGGCCAATCCAGTAGCTACTGGATCGGTCTGGAATCTCATACGAAAAACCATCCAGATTCCGGGCTACCCGAAGGTTCCATTCGGAACCTCCGGACCAACCTCCGGACCAGCAAAACTGCCAGCACAACCAATACGAAAAATGGCATAACTTTCACATACAAACTCCGTTTTCGATGATATTGGGCTCGTTTTGAAGCTATCAACAAGCTCTAGAACCTCACACAGAGAACCACCCAAAATCAACTAAAATGAAGGATACAACACATGCAAAGCTTTGAGCACTCTACGTACGACGTGATCAAGCTACTCGCCCGATAGCCCCTCTTTATAGTACGGCTATCAAATCTATAATCCGGTCTCCCACCAAGCACCTTGAGACCAGTAAAACTAGAAAAAACTAGCTTAGGCATGTCTTTACCTTGCGCATTCCGCTTGAGCTTGATGACGAAGTTCATGCTTGCCTCAAGCCGAAATCCTTTACTTGATCACGGTTATTTGGTGAAGACTCAATTTGCTCCCCCCATATCCCAATATCGGAGGCCTTCACTTAAGCACATCTTCACATGTCCATTATCACCAAATGGACCGCAAGCTTCAAGCATATAATCCCTCGGGGTGATTATCTTGAACTTACTCTTATCAACCTTGATGACCATCTCCATTTGATGTCACCCTTACATGGGCTATTTGAAATCTTCCTTTTGAGGCAAGCCCATGAGTATTACCTAACCTACATAGGAATACCAAACACATAATACAACAGTTAGTTCACAAAGCGCAATTCACAATTGCTTACCATACCACTAGATCACTTGATCCCACGCGGTACATCATTTACGCTTGTGAGTTGACCATCTAGTATCCAATCCTCGTGCTTCATCATGGCCAACCTTTATCTTTACGTCATGCTCTATCTTGACTTCTTGAAAGCCACAATGAACTCTTCACTACATTTCATTGCTTCAAGACTTGATCACCAATAACTCAATTCTAACATGACCAATCTTTTGGTCATCACTTGAATTACTTGCTTTAAGATTTTATCAATCATGGCCCAACTCATGAGCTCACCATGACCTCATCTTGAAGCCATATCTTGAATTCTTCTCTTCAATTCATCCTCTCAAGATCTTGATCCTCACGGCTCAACTCATAAGCCCAATCACGACCACTTATGAGACCCTCCAATGAACTCCATCTTGGTCACTACTTGTTCCTCACATGCACTTCGGCTTGATCATATTTGCTTTACTCATTGAACTCAATCTTGATGTTTCGAAGTTCTCTTCACTTGCTTCTTCTCGTTCATAATGTATTCATCTCTTGAACTCAATGATCTTGATGCATATCTTGATTTTGATGGCATTCATCCTAAATCCATCCAATATTCTCCATGCATCACCTATGGAACACTTCTTCACATATAGCTCAAAGAAATGGTTTAGTCCATAGGAATTGTTATCCATTACTAAAACTCAATGCATATCTTTATCTTAATGGCTTTCATCCTCGAATCCATCCAATCTTCTTCATGCATTACCTATCGAATATTCCTTTATATACATCTCAATGAAATCATTAGTCCATAGGAATTGTCATTAATTACCAAAACCACACATGAGGGCTACATGTATTTTCAGTGTGCACTTACATAATAAGAATTTAAGAAACTCTAATTGGAAGAATACCGAGGACAAGGTAGGGAAAAATCTTAGTACTTGGCAGAGTAAGATTATATCGTATAGGAGAGACTTGTTCTTCTTAGATCATGCTTGAGTAATGCCCCTTTCTACATGTTGTCTCTATGATTTGCCTAAGGATCCTTCCAAACGTATGGATTTTTTCAGGAAAAGGTCGTTATGGCAAGAAGACAATGCTGTTAGAAAGTATCATTTAGTAAATTGGAGAGCTGTGTGTCAACCTAGATATTAACGAGGTTTGGGTGTAGTTGATTTGGAAGTAATGAACATGTATCTTTTGAGTAAATGGATGTGGAAATTAGAGAATGAGGATGGGCCATGGCATAAACTGCTTAGGAGGAAATATCTAAAGAACATAACTCTGTCTCAAGCTAGATCTAGAGCTAATCAATCTTACTTTTGGCATGGGTTGATGAAGGTTAAGGATATCCTTTTTTAGTTTCTGTAGGAAAATAGTTAGTAATGGGTGAGATTTTGGAGGACTTATGGGTAGGAAATTGCAGGCTAAGTGAGAAGTTTGTAAGATTATATAATCTTACTTTTAGCAAGGATATAACAGTGGCTAGAGTGTTCAATGAAGGTTGGGGGTGCATTCGTTTTAGTAGAGTTCCATGGGGAGAGACAACTGCCTTGTGGCAACAACTCTAGGATTTGTGTGCTGACTATGTGTTCAACAATGAACAGAATAAATGAGTTAAATGTGTTTTAGACGTAATTGGTAAATTCTCGGTCCATTTAAAGTATCTGGCCCTAAAGACTAATCAGGTCAAGTGGCCATATAGAAAATTCTGGTACATGAAAGTTCCTTTTATGGTAAAAGTGTTCTTATGATTAGCTTTTCAAAATAGCATTCTAACAAAGGATAACATCAAGAAGAGAGGATGGGGAGGGTAGCTCAACTTGTATGTTTTGTAGTTTGAAGGAGTCAATAGACCATTTATTCTTTCATTGTTCTCTTGCTAGGTATTCCTGGAGTGTAGTTAGTGTAGTTTGCAATTTTGATGTAACTCCACAATCCTCTAGAAGCTATGCTTTTGGGTGTGGAGGTTTCCTGCTAAGAGCAGGTTGTTGGTAGCCACGTGGGTGGCTGCTTTAGTTTGGCCTATTTGGAAGATGAGGAATAATGCTTGCTTTAAGAATGTGTTTTCTAATAATTCAAATGTTGTGATTTGCCAAGTTTCTCACTAGATGTTATCTTGGGTCCGATTTTAGAAACTAAATTTGTGAGAACAACAGTGCGAAGGGGCTCGTTTGCTATTGCGGGTAGCTGTTGAAGTCTTTTGCAAGATGAAAGGGTGGGGACCGATGATGTTGTTGCACATTGAAGCCTGAGAATTGCTCAGTGAGGTGTTCTAATAGTTATGTGATTTATAAAGGTGATGTTTTGTATGCAGATGGTCATTTCCTCTTAGATGTCAAGTGGAATTGTTTAACGAATAGTCTATAGCAAGAGACGGGGTAGTGTCTTGCTCTTTTTTTTTCATTATGATCTGAACCTTGTTTATCAGTTTCATGGCAATGAAACTAGGCTCCTTAATTCGAAGAAAGAATGATGTGTTGCTTTTGATAGAACCCGGCTTCTGTAACACACAGCACATGCCACATCATTGGACCCAAACAATGATTCACGATCATATTCTAGCAGAACCAACCCACTCTTGAAAATTACCCAGGCCAGGTGTAAATTGACCTATATACACAATGTGGGATAAGGAGCAAGTCTTTTTTCGTTTCCCGAGCATATGTACATCCTTTCAAAAAAAAATCAGAAAGTGTCAACAAAAACTATCTAGAAAGTGCATATGAAAATTTCTAAAAGAATCGAAGTAATTCACATGTGTGTTCTATGGTCACTTGAACATTTTGGCCAAAACAAACATGCAATACTGTGTCGTGTGCAAAAAGAGAAGATGAAAGGATAAAAAGAAAACAACTATATTTGCAGAAATTTGTCTTTTTACTGGACACAAAAGCGTATACTTTTGCATAAAAATTGCAAGTGACTCACAGACATGTACACATGTGATTTATTTGGGCTTCTATGAGATGCCAGATTTGTTTCCCCGGACTACTGTAGGTGAGCGTGCAGTTCCTAGTGGGGTACGGCCCCCTTTTTTATCTAACTAAGAGTATGTATGCGCGTACATGTCTTTCACTTGCATACTTGTGAATCACAAAGAATCTCAATAAATCCATATGTATAGAGCATGTTAAAACAATTCCTGTGCAAGTATTTGTGCAAAAATATGATCGTATTTGCACTGTAGAAGTACACAAATTTGTACTTATATTACAAAAGGTAAGTATAAATTTTGTATTTTTTTACGGTGTGCATATTATCACTTTTCTTCATAGTAGCCTTTTGCAAGTGTACATGTTCTACGTATAAAAAAAACTAATTTCTTGTTTTGCAAGATACACATGTACCACTTTTCGAAGAGGATGCGCGGAACCCTTTGCTCTTCCCGCCTTAGAGCATCTCCAACAGACTCTCTAAAATCCACTCTCCATATCTCCATTGGAGAGCCATCTCTTAAAGATTCCTTCTCCATATCTCTTCCATCTCCAACAGCTTCTCCATATCTCTCTCTATATATTCCCAATCAGTTAATACTCAATTGCTATAGGTAAAAAATATAGCGTCACCACATTCCAAATCAAGATCCTAAAACATCAGTTGAATATGCATCTAAAAAAGGATCGGCTGAATCTTAAAGCCCATAGTAGAACCTTGAAGTTGACAGAACATTTCTTGACTATCATGAACCTTCATTGAGTCAATTGTACATCCATAGGAAATAAAAGACATTTGAGAACTTCAAAATTTCACAACGGGAAAGAGCGTTGTTGTGAGAGTGGCGCATCATGCATAGTACGCTGGATGGTACCAGGTATACTTCTAATCCACATTCGACACTCTTGCTGCTTCTGTCAAACCCTTGGTGACCACCATCTTCAGAATGTCAACACCTCTCTTTTATGGCTGAATCAATCTAGGTTACAACAAAAGATGCAAAAGCATAAGCCTCTGGTTGTGGAATAGAAGTTAAGACAGAACATTATCATTGTGGAATACTCCCTACAGCCAGTCAAAGTATTTTCAGTTTGACCCACAATATCTTTATGTCTATCTACATCGATCATATGAAAAATGATATAAGTTGAGTTGCCTCAGAAAATATTTTCATAATTCGATATATAATGGTGACCAGAAAGTTTTGGAGACCATCTGGATGTCCAAAATGCAACTTAATTATGAATAGAGGGAATACTAATAAGGTAGACATGGTGGCAATTCAGTCATAATGGAATTTGGGACCTACTCAACTAAAAATGCCAGTACCAATAAGGCATTTGCCATTTGCAGGAAGTATTGCAGAAATTCACCAAGATTTAACTGAAGCAGATTAAATATAGAGCTTGCTCATATACAGAATAGGTCCGAAGTTTATGGATTACCATTCAGTTGATACAAAGTTGCAGGCAACTAAACTAATTACAGAAATAGATTTCTAGGTATTGAAGCATAATAAGTACCCACCGACATCTAAAGTTCTAAATGTCCTAAATTCATATATGCTTAGGCACGTTGGAGAAAAGCACCATAGTGTTTGAACTGATTACTTTTAGAAGCATTAAATCAGTTCAGAGTTTTTCAGAGAAAATCATAAGGCATTTCAATATTTTAGCATAATTGAACTCTGAAGCACTAATAATCTTTGTTAAAAGGACTTTCTTGGTTTTGTAACCGAAAAACTTGGTGAATTTTCATCAACCATCAGGTTAGCATCAGGGAAGTTTTTACTTTGTACAAACATCAATTTACCGAGCCAATTTTGTAAGCATTAGAACATGTATCATTGATGAGTAGCATTAGAACATGTATCATTGATAGGTAGCAAAACAAAAGGGGAATTGTCCTAGGCGCGGATGCAGAAGGTAGCAAAAATTCTAATTGACCGAGGGGTTCAATCCTAGTAGGGAGCAAGATCCAACTAGATCAGATCCATTCCTAGTAGAGCAAGCAGATGGGAAATGTAGGGGATTAGGGATTAGGGATTGGGAGACGAACCGAATCGTAGGAGGAAGTCCAAGAGGCGTCGGGCGTTGAGGGAGATCAGGATGTTCGAGATGAACTCGTGGTTCTCCCTCCCACCCTTGCTGCTGTTGCGGCTTCTTCTTTGCTCCCTCCCTCCCTCCCTCCCTCTGCTGTTGCGGCTTCTTCTTCCTACTCGCTCCCCTTCTTCTCCCACCAATGGGAGCAGCACATACCGGTAGATCCGCCGAGGAAGACCACCTCAACGAGGGAGCAACGTGGGGAGCTGGACAACGTCGGAGATCCGGATCCGGAGCTGCTCCTGTACTGGTCCTTCACGAGCCACGAAGAAATGAGGCGGTGAGGATCTGGAACTTTAGAGTCTCCTCGCCGTGGGCCTGGAAGGACGGGGACTCGCCGCTGTTGGACACGGTGCTGCAGGGCACAGTGCGGCGAGCTGAGGGGGAGATCGCGGCGCGACAAGGGGAAACGAGATGCCGGGAGGTGCCGCGACGAGGGGGCGGTGGAAGGTGCGGGCAGCCGAGCCGTGAGGGGAGGCGAGCTGCCAGGAGGTGGTGCGGCAAGGAGACGGGGGGAAATCTCCATGCGCGCGCAGGCGGTTGGTAACCGATCGAGAGCGGGGAGCCTCGATCCAGAGCGCAGAAGAATGGAGAGCGGGAGGGGACGGATCCAGAATACACAGTGATGGAGAACAGGATGGAAAAACTGTTGGAGCTCGTTTTTCTCTAATTTTTGCTAGATATAGCTATGGAGAGCCATATCCAGATGCTCTTGGAGATGCTCTTATTCGGCCTGCTTCATCTCCAGTACAGCGGTACTCAATGACTCCACGTGATCTAATCGGAAGTTGCGAGGTCTTCTATTATTTGGAATTGTATTTAACGAATTATCCCTAATAAGGTTGTTGTCTTGCAAGCACCCTGCGACATTTGAGAGTTCTATATTCTGGACAAAATACAGTAGGATATAAATTTAATCATTTTAAAATGTATGACGTCTTTTGGCTGTCCAAATATAAACTTTGACTGTAAATTTCTTGTACAATATTTTTTTACAGTTATAAAATCATAATTATAAAAAAAGTCTCTGAATATAAATTTAATCATATTAACTTTTGTAACATAACTCACGTATTCTTAAATTAATTATTAATTAAAATATAAGTTGAACAGTTAAAATAAGGAATAAAATAATATAATTTGGAGACATTCCTCCCCCGGACAGACCACCACAACGCCAAGAGAGACAAAGAAAGCAATTTTCATTTGTGCTATCTAATAAGCATATTTCGGATAATACCATAAAATTAGATTTATTTGAAATGTTATTATAAACTATCTTTTTTTAGAACGAAACTAGCAGTGTCGCTGTACCACCTTCATGTGAGGAATGTTTTAGCGTTCTCACACCATAACATATTACACATGTGAAACTTTTAGAACATGAATAAATGTAGGAATGACTGGTATCCTCTCGTACTCATGCACGTCATTAGAGGCAACACTAAAAAGAGCTAACACAATGGCACGGACAATTTATATCTTTTGTACTTAATGACGCGGGTCCTCATTACTCGAATGTTACGCCTACTGTTGCCTCGTGTTCCCTCCTTTTGTCAGCAAGTACTATATGGTATGACCAAAAAATAGTTGGAGTTAAATTATTATATTTTTTCTGTTTTAAAATAATATCGTTTCAGAGAGATTTGCCCTCTTCCTAAGTTGATTGCTTTTCTCCTCCTCAATTGATTTTCATGCACGAACTGTCATTTTTCTTCTTTCTCAGTCTTCTCCTTTCATCACACACTTTCTCAATTCAAACTCGCCTTTATCAACATCGTTGTTTTTGGCTTGTCATGTCCGGTGACCGCCACCGCCGGATCAAGCATTCCCTCCAAATCTCACCCCCGACGCCGCTGAATCCCTCATTCTAACCACCTCAACCTAACCCCTAACCACTCCGGCAAGATCTTATTCCTCAGTTTCACCATCCGTTGCTATTCCCGCGTCGTCGGTGGCTCTGGCTCCGCCACCATCGCCACTCCCGCGTCGTCGGCGGCTCCACCTCAAAGTCCATCAGTGGCATCACGTGGTTGACGTAGACTGCAATCAACAAAAAAGCAGGCGACTGCCCAATAGCAAAAACGCTTTTAGAGTTGGACACAAGAATTAAAACTGTGAATGAAATATCAATACTGTCATTCAATCTTTTTCATGTATATCTCTTTGTCCTCCCTAAGGCAATAAATGTCAGTATTACTAGTACTATTTTAATGGGTAATCAACTCTCTTTTTATGACATTGATAAATGTCAAAAATAGAAACAAATAACTAAAATTATATTAAAAGTGCATAAAGACAAGTACTTAGAGAAAAAATAAAGAGGTTAGAAGACATCTATTTTGAAACGAGAGAGTACATGCCTTATTAACCATCCTTTATCCACGCTGAAATGGCCAATAGATGTGAACGGTTTCTTTGATTAGCAAGACTCTAAAAACACAGGATTAGGAAAACCATGTGCTGCAATGTCACACATTTTTAAATCCCATAAACTGGAATACCATATAAATTTATACGAAAGGTGTTTGATTACACCATATGAATCTTTACGAGCAGTTTGAATCAATGAAGTTTTTTGTACAAGATACGGTGCAAATAAACCCTTAGAATTTTTTTAATGAATTTTAATCCCACGAATCTAACAAAAATTTCCAAATGATTACGGTCCTTCATAAATAAATCTTCCTTCTAATCAGCTTTGTCCCTCAGCAGCTAATTGGTGTTTCTCCCAGGCATAGCGTGTGGCATGCGTGGTCAGCGATCTCAGACCTCGATGCAGAATATTTCTCCGCGCTAGAATTTCCTGATGGACCTATTTTTTGACCAACACCGTTATCCGTCCGTGTGAGTGCCTGACACCACCAGATCTGCTCCTGTCTGATGAGCAATGGTAGGTTTAGGATTTTATCAATAAAGGTGCCACGCTTTATACTGATAATTTAATAATTTTGTACAAACATCGCAAATCTAATGTGTAAATTTAAAATTTAGCAAAAGTATGGTACAAATAGTTTAATAAGGTTCATGTCATCATAATTCAATACATAGGTTCAAAATTTAGTAAAAGTTGAATACAAATAGTTCAACAAGATATAATAGCATCATAAATATAACACATAAATTTTTTTGAGTAATATAACACATAGATTTGAAATTAGCCAAAGTACAATGCACATAATTCAATAAATGTGACTAATGCTATCATTCAAGAATCTATCGCTCATACTATTTCTTAACTTTGTTCTCCACTAGTTTTACCATGAGAATGCAATCACATGTTTAGAAGTAATATCAATTTAAGAAACATGTACGTCAATGGGATCATTGAGGTTATGAGTTTTCTTCTTTGAAATTTTTAATTTTGGCTGAACTTGTATGTAAATTTGGACTACTAATAAATTTTTTACGATTTCTTTTGGTGTGCCCATGGCAACCCCGTCGTCGTCACCAGCCTTATCGTCCGGGAGCCGTGCTTGATCACGTGGGGACACGTACCGCACACACCGTCCCTAGCAAACGGAGCACCTCAATGACATGTGGCGCCCACCTCGTCCACCGAAGCAGCGGTCCCACTTTCCAGTTTAAGAGGCTGGTACAAAACACGGCCCCAGCCCGAGCCGTGCATCGCGCCCGCCGAATATTCGCCACGTCGCAGGACCCTTCTAGAAAATCCCGCCCCAGCACGAGCAGATACGCAAGAGAGGCAAATTTGGGCCGTCCGATGTGGGACCACGTTGGATAGATGGCGGCTCTGATGACTGCGTCCAGGCGGATTTTGCTACTCGTCTCCGGCTTGGCAGGATCGAAAAGAAATCACAAGGAGATTGTATATCCAACTAGGAATCTTATCCAGTCATCTTCCTTTTCAAGAGTACCCAGTCATCCTTAGCTAGAACATTTTGTCTTCATTATTTATTCCAGTGTTAATGCTAATATTTACTAATATTTTAAGAGGACGCGTTTACTGTTTTATCACCAAACTCAAACACATGTATACACTTATAGCCTATTAAATACGGCACAATGTAGATCTTAGGAATCGAGTCCGGTGGATAGAACAAGCACCTTCTCAAACAGCTCATCCATGTTAGTGATACTTTTATGTTGCATTCCATTTTTAACCCGTATTTTATTTATTCAACACCCATCTACTGGTTTTTATATGAGTAAACACCATTTTGCTCTGTATTTGACTTAGGCATAATATGTTTCTTTGAGTAAGTTTTACTTTGAACCTTGTACCACGACAATCGTTGCAATTTGGAATACATTTAGAAAGAGAAAAGCTTTATATTTGTAGTCGAATTTTAGCTTTTTGTAGGACTCATTTTTATTACATGAAAAAAAATATTTTCACCATACAAAAAAGCATGAATATTACCTAGGTTTAGTGAGGATGGTTTTTCCATAGGTTACAAGACCCATGTAAGTAAAGACATGGCTAGACACGTATGAGAAGATAATGTTGCTATCGGATGAACTTTTCGTTGAACAATTCTTGCTCGAAGCCGTTGTAATGGCGCGCTCCACTAGGGAGCAATAGACTAGCCACATCACGTTTGGCTTAAACCCAGCTAAGATAGGTTTCTTTGGGACGTCTAGACTCTTTTTGGACGATCACATAAATTTTTGTCAACTGTGAAGCTTATGGAAAAGGCCATGTGCGAGAAACACTTGAAATGGAGCGCATTGGCAACCACTATTGTCCTGAGACAAGAAATGATATAGAACCAGTTGTTTTGGTTGTGCTCTTGGGCTTTCCTTCTTGTTCTTGTTCCATGTGTAATAAAAACTTATTATCTTTTTCATATAAAAAATGTTACTTTTTAATGACGATTTTTCATAACCAATACAATTTTGGGACCCCTGCTTCCTCCATTGTTTAGTTAGGTTTCAAGTTGCTTGTGATGTGGTACCATCAGACTTTGTTTAGTTGGAAATGCTATCGTGGTTCAAGATGGCAACAGGTATTCGATACCCAATACCCGGTGGAGATTTATTTGTATATGAACTAGGTATGAGGAAATCTTTTACCTGCAGAGATGCTAATGGACAAAATTTGTTGCCCATGTTACTCGTCTGCGATACCTGATGGGTACCCATTAGTACCTATGGCAGGTGGGCCGTGGCATAAAATTAAACAAAAAAAATGATCCTATACCACAATTCAGCTCACATGCCCACAATCCACAATCTTTTCAGCCCACGGTCCTCTAGCCCTTTTTTATCGAGTATGGATACCCGTCGGGGCCCCAGTACCCAATGGGGAACAAAGACGGAGAAAAACCGTACTCGGACAAGTACCAGGTGCTATCCTGAGTTGCCGCCTATTTTTGTGCAATGTGCGCATGGCCACGTCCTCATGATAATGGGTCCCATGGATCAGCAAGTCCCATCAACAATCTCTGCACAAATTCTGGTTCAAACTGATTTATTAGTTCACTTATGTCAGTGAGGCATTGAGTGGCTAAACCTTAATTGTCAATCTCTATACTTGCAAATCCTTAGGCTTTGGTGGATCGAATGACTTTTAAAGAAAAGTATGTAGAACTATAATATGTAAAAAAAAACTCAAGAGATTATTTGGAATAAAGCCACCAAAATTTCTACAAATTGCTTTCGTACACCTAATTTTATATGGTTCCTTGAAAGATGTTAGGTTTTTGAGAAATTTTTCTTTATGTATATAACAACTACGATATACACCTAATTCTTAAAAAGGATTCGTGATTTTTCCGTTTTACAATAAAATAACTTCGGTTACTTATTCATTGCATCTAATTCTCATGCTTTTCTATTCATGTTTTCTAGTTACTGCGTAACATGTCATTGCGTCTAATTCTTGTACTTTTCTATTTATGTATTTTTTAATTATGAGACTCCCTTGAGATATGTAAGACTTTTCAATGATGAGTGAAAGAATCCACATGATGCAGTGATACATAACTAACTAAATAGATAGTAAACCAAGGCCCCGTTTAGGATTAGGGCTAAGGGGTGGGTTAAGAATTTTATCCACCAAATAACCTTGGGTTAGATGGAGTTAAATTAACCCTGTTAAAACTATGTAACCTCTAAATTAGGATCAAACTAATCCATCAAAAGGTTAAATAATTTAATCTAATAGAACTAACTCTACCAATTCATTTTTTCTACTGTAACCCTCTAATTTAGCCAAATGGTAATATAAGTTAATTAGGTTAGGAGCCAAACATAAAATGGGGTTAAACTAATCTATCTATCTTAGCTAACCTAGTTAATTTAATGCTGAGCTAAATGCAGCCTAAATATCTTATTTTATCTCGGCCATCCGATTTACAAGCCAGAAACTACAACTCAACCGTCCGATATTCAAACGAACGCTTCAGATAATCAGATGGAAAGGTACATTAAAATGTTTGTGATAGGTGCTGTTCTTGTTTGGTGCACGTAGCGGAGCACGACGCGAGAACGCAAAAGGAGAAGCGAACCGAAACGGCAAACGAACGCCGCACCCCTCCTCCTCCCAACCTCCCTCCCTTTCTCCTTTCCTAATTCCTTCGCCCGCCTCGCCTCGCCTCGCCTCGCCTCACCTCGCGTCGGCGCCTCCTCCGCTTCCTCTTCCAGATCCCAGCGCCCCAAAACTAGAAACCCCCCAAAACCCTAGAACCCAGCCCCTCGCTCCCCGCTCCCCGCCGCCCCGGCCGCCGCCCGCCATGGCCGGCCCGTCCGGCGCCGCCGCCGCCGCGTCCTCCTCCTCGTCCCGCGGATTCGACAACAGCCGCTTCTACAACCCGCCCCACGTCCGCCGCCAGCAGCAGCAGCAGAGCCAGGGCCCGCGACCGTCGTCCCCGTCTTCGTCACCGACTCCCAGGACGGCGAGGCAGAAGCCCGCTCCTCCGGCCCCGGCGGAGACGGTGGCTGCGGCGCCCCCGCCGAGGGAAGCGGAGAGGCGTGTGGATGCTGGTGTCTCCCAGTCGGTGCCTTCCAAGCCGTCAGTGCCCGTGAAGTCCGCCGCGAAGGCGTCGGCGGCGACGGCGGAGGTGGCTGCAGCGCCGCCGGTTCGGAGGAGGCGGGGAATCTGGAGAGGTTTCTCAGCTCCACCACGCCCTCCGTGCCCGTGCAGTACCTGCCCAAGGTTAACCTTCTCAGAATTTGTTCCGTCTTTAGTAAAGTAGTTGCCTTCTTGCTTTTGCTGTCACCGACTGCAGTGTGCGTGTGATGCTTGTATAAGTGATGGGAGATGTTTCTGACGAGTTGTGTACCGGAAAAGGTGCAAATTATTAAAATTTTAACTGTTGGTGGTGAGGCTTGGTTTTGTTTTGATTCTTTGATGGCTGTTATGATTGGGGGAATATTTGTGAGCCGTGACTATGAAGAAACTTTGCATTTTTTTCTCTTCCTATTTTTAAGTTCAACTGGCAAAGCAGTTCCAGCAAATACGACAGAACTTGCGGTAATGAATTAATTTCTGATACCTTGGTAATGTTGCTCATTTGCATTAGAGCTCTGCTAAGGTCCTTGTCCTGCTATTGGAATGGTAAATTGATGGCGCTTTCTAATGCAGCATTCTTGATAGGTTTTCATTTTTTCAGACCTTTTGGCAATGGCTTGTGCTACGGTACTGTGTTTACCAGGGATGATTTTTTAGAGCAAAAATGCTAGTAGCTGGGAAGTAATTGAAGGGGCAAAGGCTCAATATTTGTTTTATCTATACCAAAATGATGAGCATGTTAAATCTACTTTGTGGGAGGGTCGGGATGAGTTCCCGATGGTGGTGGTGCAGATGTGCGATTCAGCCAGCCTGAGTTTTCCAGGGGTGGCTGGATGGTAAAACACCTTGATGTATAAAAATTCTGTTGGTAGGCATTGTTTTGTTATTTGGATCACTGGTCATGGTTTCAGGAGAGTTTGACTTGGTATTCTAAGAAGGAAAGAATGTTTTTTATGATAATTATGGAAGAGCGTGTTGCTTTTGTGGTTCTTAGTTTCTACTGTTTAAGTTTGTTTATACTGAAGGATTATGTATTATCCAGACGAGCATGATGGGATGGAGGAATGGTGATGCTATGAATTCGCCACCATATTTCTGCCTTGGAGATCTCTGGGAGGCTTTCAATGAGTGGAGTTTTTATGGGGCTGGTGTCCCTCTTGTGTTGAATGGCAGTGATTCTGTGATACAGTATTATGTGCCATACCTTTCTGCTATACAGCTATATGCAGACCCATCAAAGCTTTCAACAAGGATCAGGTAAGAACATGTTTCTATTGAATTTTTTTGCTTTATATTGCTGGTTTTTCTCAGTTCTACTTTCAGCTTGTCTGTATTGTTGATTTTGTTGGGATAATAATGTGAATAATGTGAATCGGTTCTTTTATGGTTGGTAAATACTTCAAGTTTGTTATGAAACTTCTGCAATGCTCTTTCTCTAGTGCGGAAACCGCATTTATGTTATGAGTTAAATGCACTTCAGTGTTACCTGTAAGATACTCAGATCTCCTTGACAACAAAACTCTAAGCAGCCTGTTTAGAGTCGTTTACATTTCAAATAAGTGTATCATACACATGATTTGACTTTCTTATCCACCTCATGTTTGTGTCTAGGAAATTCGAATGCTTTGACTATGTCTAGTTTTTATGCTAATGCTTAAGTGCATGTGACATCTTGACTTCTATGATAGTGTACTGGAATTTCCCATCTGATTTTTCTGTATTACATCTTGAACAATTGGAACAGCCATATGTGTTGTTACAGCTTTGAACCCGTTTTTGTTTTTGTGATTAGAGGTTAACATTGGAGTAAAATGAAAAATAGTTTGCTAATCGTTATCACAGCAGCAGAGAATCATCTGGGAGAGTAATAGTCTAATAGATCATTATTTAGGTGTGCCACATTTTGAAAGGGATATTAAGTGGTGGTGTGAATGCGTGTTTTTTTTACATATTTGTAAAGGAAAACAATGGTTCAGTTCGGATAATCTTCTTGATCAATGGCATTAATCGTGTTCATATTTTCTGATTAAACCCAGTTAGTGTGATCAATGTCAATAAAGCTGCACCTAGTGTATAACACATGGAAACTTTTATCCAGTTACTAAAATAAGAATGCCTTAATTTAGGAACTACGGAATGCCTTAATTTAGGAACTACGGATAGAGTTACTTTCACCCAGAGCTTACAAGTTGTTTCCTAGATAAAGTAATTCGTAGTTGCCAATGTTTTATCTTTTGGTCTCTTATGCAGCCTGTAATGCTTTAGAAAATTGAAAATTGGTCATTCAGAATGAAAACCTCTTAGATTTGGTTAAAGCACCAGTAGTATTTGTAAAGCTAAGAATTAGGAGATATTCCGTTGTATAGGGAAGTTCCTTTTTAGGTTTTACTCAGTTGTGGTGGTTGATACGTTGTTGGTATACTGATTTGTTTTCTTTAAACTATTAGTCTTTCCATGGTTAACTTGGTCATCTAACATGATTCGTCAACAATGACATCTAAAACATCTGAAAAGGAATGGAGGTAGTAATTTTGGGGAAACTGTTTGCTCACTTTTATCTGAATGTGGAGATACATGCTCATCAGTATCTTATCTAATTTCATCAGTTGGCTTGAAAATGTAAAGTGGATGCGGTGCACCCACTTGTTAAAAATATTAATTGAGGAAATGAACCCTCTTTAAAGTGGTGCGTTGTCGCATAACAATCACCAGTCTCATGTCAGTCTGTTATTCGTTATGTGCTATTTTGTATCTAGGATTATTGATTTATTGGTGGTCATATGGTTTCAACATATATGACTATATAAGTTGGGATCTAACTATATAAGTTTAATCCTTTTGCTGAACTTTCCTATTTAACAATGCAAATACAACTTTGCCTAGATTGAATAAGATATTGTTTTGAGAAATTTAGTCCTTTCTACCTATTTGATTTTTTTGAGCTGTGAATAGTTCGCCTGAAATTACAAGATTCTCAGTACATGTGGTAATTAGTGTTTACTGCTGTACAATATTTTTCCACATTATGGACATAAAAGAAATAAATATTAGATATCAAAAGTTGTGAAGAGAAGAACCGATGTGCATTTCAAATATGTTTTTTTTCTTCAGTTGCGATTTTCATAGTTCGTATCATTTTTTAGTTAATTTTCTCGCTTAAGGCATCCTTGGGAGGAATGTGATGGGGTATCTATGGATACTAGCAGCGAAGATAGCAGTGGAACGGATGCTGACCAATTAAGAGGTTCACCCTTGGAAGCTCCATGTCGACTGGAGAATGGTGGCTTTCAAAGGGATGATGGTGAAGTGCATTCACCATCCACTCGTCCAATATTCGAGTACCTTGAGACAGATCCACCTTATGGTAGAGAACCTTTAACAGACAAGGCAAGTTTCTTTTTCCATATGTCAGTCGGAAGGTTTCCATACATATCCTGCTTGTTGATACTTATTCTAAATGTCGCTTCAGGTATCGATTCTTGCAAGTAAATTTCCAGATTTAAAGACATTCAGAAGCTGTGATCTGCTTCCAACCAGCTGGATGTCTGTTGCATGGTACATCTCTAACATTCCAGATTCTCTCATTTAGTATATGATGCCATGTCAGCACCAGCAGCTTAAGCTGGGCAGTTTGCGATACTTGTGTGTCATGACTTAAGATCCGGACGAGGCAATGCAGCAGGATGCTATTATTGCTATGTGATTACTGTAGCACCGTGACTACTGTATCACTTGGGTTACTGTAGTACGTCGGCAGCAGGGCTTATGCTGGCAGCCAAGGAAATCTCCCCATCTATCCCTTGAGCTTAGGAGTTGCTATGTTTAGACATTTCCATATCTTTTTAGTTCTTTATCTTTTAGATCGGATTTTTAGAGAGTTTGTCTATTTAAAGAGGGGACCTTATTTCTTATTAAATAAGCAAAAGAATACGCAGAAGCTCTCTAGCATCCCCATCTTATCCAATAGGCTTCAGAGGCTCTCTACCATGTCAGGGAATAGCCCTGCCAGCGGCTAGATGAGGGCGAGCGCCCAATCCTCGGTCCTCCTACCCAACCATGCAGTAACAGTGTGTCTTAGGAGTTAGCTTGTTAGTTGGCTACCTGGTTTATCTGTTAGTTGTTGATTCTGTTGTGAGCATCTTGTAGATGCATATCTTATTTCTTGGTTCAGATTATTAGGGATGTACTAATTAAAGAGGAGCCTGTCATCTCTTGAGAGTTAAGCAAGAACAAATCAAAGTATTTCTCTAGCCTCTCTATCTCCATTACTGCTCTGCCACAGCCAGGGAAGAGCCTTTTGCTGGTGGCAGGATGAGGGCATGTTCCTTAGACCCATGCACATAACTTGCAATGTTTAGATTCGTATGAATTAGAATGCTAACCTTGCAATAGCAAGAATTGTGGGACTTCCTGTGTTGCCCCAAACAGAGAATGCATACCACCGTTGTAATGGTGTATCAACTATTACAAAGGGGCACTCACACTGCTAAATCTCAGTTAATACAGCTTTTGTAGATGAGCAATACTGGTAACGAAGTTTAGCTATGATTGTACCTATTGGTTTCATCCTGGGGCTTACAATTGCAGGTATCCCATATATAGAATCCCAACTGGACCAACACTCAAGGATCTTGATGCATGTTTCTTGACATTTCATTACTTAGCGAGGCCTTCCAAGGGTAAGTACTCTTCTGCCAGTTGGGACATGGAACTCTTGAGATTTTTCGTAGTTTTCCATTTCTTTATAGTTCCATGAGACTTCCTTCATCAATCCTTTGTATAACTACATGTTCCCCCTGCAGATACTGATCCTAGGACACCTGCATGCCCGAGTTTTGGGGGCATCAACCGCTGCATGAACGCAGCTGGTAAGCTAACACTGCCCGTCTTCGGACTGGTACCATACAAACTGCGGAGTTCTATTTGGTCATCGGATCGGCCTCAGCAGCAGCAGCTTGCAGCCTCCCTGATGCAAGCAGCAGATGACTGGCTTCGCAGCCGGCAAGTTCATCATCCAGACTTCCGATTCTTTCTTACGCACTACAACACCGTGTGGAGATGACAGGATGCTGCTTACCTGTTCTTTGTAAATGGTGTTTCTGTTGTCGGCTGAGCCGGGCTACCTGTAACTTTGTGTTGATGGTCGTGTAACTTATTTTTTAACACTTCTCAAGATGTGTATCAGTCATTTGTTTAACGCCAGGCAGCTAATTTGTAATGTCTCCAATAAACCTTTCGGTGTAGCTAAACTTTTGAGAGTAAAGAACATAGTGGAGACTTGTAGAACAAAAAAATAATGATTATAAATTTTCATTTAGATTTTTAAGAGTGTGTTTACGCATTGTGTTTTCACCCACCCTGTATCATTAAGATTCCACGTTGATTCGTGGCAAAGATTTACAAGCCATACTCCATTACTTATCCCTCACAAATTGTGACAAAACCTAAAAAAAATAGAGTAAATTGCAGTTTGTACAAGCTAATTTTACTCTAGTTACGCTAAACACCAAGGTCAGGCTTCCTTTGCACATAACAACAGGTAATAATATGGCCCCTTTTTTCTTTTTTTTCTTTCCTCTGCAAGTGTCTGGAGTGGATGAATTCAGATTTCACACATGAACAAACGGTGGCTGTCGTCATGGCCTTTGTCATGAGCTATTCACATGACCGATAACTCTTGCATGTAGTTGGATGGGATTTGATTATTTTTCCTCTCAATTTGCATGGTTAGGCCTATGCTTGTCAACTGGTGCTAATACTTCAATGCAATCGCATGCCGGAATTATAAGGATGCTTTGGAGGCTGTGGCACAATTTCGAGTGGAAGCATGTCGTCAACGAAAATATAGTTGGATCACAAGGACATGGTCCATGATTCTGTAATTGACTACTAACGGAAGAGCCTTGCCACTGCCTCCTTGGACTCCACCATGAAGGTCATCAGCACTGGGGGTGCATCAGCCCCATCACTGCTCCTCGCATTGCTAAGCGGTCACTATGGCCCTGTGAGGAGAGTTGCATGGGCCCATCCTAAGTATGGTACTAACCTTATATCGTGCAGCTACGATGGACGTGTAATAATCTGTAAGGAGGGTGCTGGGGGGCTGATCTCAAGCCCATATCTATGCTGACCACAAATCCTCTGTCAACTCCAGTGCCCTGGGCCCCGTAAGATGTCGGCCCTTGCCTTGCTTGTGTGTCTTCCGATGGAAACATATATATCATGACGATGCGAGCTGACAGGGGATGGGATACTGCAACCATTCAGCGAGCACACCCTGTTGGTGTGATGGCAATTGGCAATTTCATGGGTTCTAGCGACAACACTTGGTTTACTGGCTGGTTCAGGTAGTTTGTTTGTAAGCTAGTCTCTGGTGGTTTTGACTCTGTAGTTAAAGTTTGGGGATTTGTCAATGGTAGCTGGAATCTAGAGAACACTCTTCCTTCAGACATGCACACAGATTGTGTGAGGCAAGCATGGCCACCAGTTTTGGGCTTGGCCAGGTTGACCATCGCTAGTGATTCCCAAGACGGGAGGTTGTCGTTTGGACCAGAGCAAAACACGGTGATAAGCGGGAGGGAAAGGTCATGCAAGACTTCAAGTCCCCGTGTGGAGGGTGTCCTGGTCCTTGATTGGAAATATACTGTCTGTAGCTGCTGGCGAGAGAAACGCAACACTCTAGAAGGAAGCATCAGATGGGTAGTGGGAAGAGGTGATTCACGTCAAGCTTAACTAGAGATTAGATATTTGCTAGAATTAGCTTAGTCTATATCTAAGTAACATATATGAGTACGTGGCAGTACTTAAGGTAAAGCTTATCCATGACCACGAATTCATTTTATCTACCATCCGGTTATTAAACACTTTAGCCTATGTATGACTTTGAGCTTAATTTCTACTACATAACTGCACAATGTTTTGCTAGTTCCCAAAAAGTGCACAATCATTCTATACATTCAGGGGTATATCAGAAGTCATTTTTACGATTTTGCCGTGCAGTCAGTCGACTCAATGGAGTGTAGATTCGCGTCAAATCTTGCCGTCGATTGAGTCAATGAAGTGTATATTCCTAACCATGCCGCTGGGTGACTCTGTGAAGTGTGACTCAAATTACGCTAGATCATGATTTGTATTTTGTTGCTTAACTGTTATGATAATATGAGCTCCAGTTATTTTGTCATATAAAATAATTTTCTTTTAGAAAATTTTATCAATAGTTCAAACCAGTTATACTATGATTGCATAAGTAGAAAGCCCATGTCTCTTCTCGGCTCTCCTTATGGCAAAATCCCGGTTCCACTCCTGGGTTGAGCAATATGAAATTCGTGTGACAGTTTCACTTTTCTTGCATATCCATACTTCAGCAATAGTTTGAGTCGGGTTTGGGTTTCGTACAAGTCTTTTGCTCTAGGAATGTTTGCTTGTCCATATTATATGCTTACTGCCACTTTGCACTTTGTGATCTCGAGCTCGCTGCCCCTTCTAGCTAACTAAACCATTCCATTTACATGTTCTTGATAACTTAGGAAACATCATAGTCAGTAGCTGCTCTTAATGTCCACGATGTGGTGCAACCTGGTGAAGATCATGTTAATAAGTCCAATCCTGACTGACCATTAATATAGGATTGTCGTATTTTGAAATCCAAATGATGGATTGTCTTCTTTTCTTTCGAAACCTGATTGTGAGATGCACTAAATGGTGGTAGTTTGTGTTAGCACAAGACTTGATCTGCCCACCTCTCTAGTCCATCGCTTGTACGTGTGCATGATTGTAGCATAGTTGGTTAGTTGACTGAGCACCTTAACGTGCTGCTGTACATGTATATTTAACCTCCATTGATCAATACAATCGGTGTGTTGGATCTTTTCCCGAATACAGTTTGTCATCTTTTGAAACCTGGATGTTGGGATGGCTCTCTCAAAGTGGCCCTTGCTACCCACACTATATGAGGACCTACACACACTCTCGACACCGACTAGCCTTTACTTCTATACTTAGTGCTTTGTTTCCGGTCTGCTGTGCCACTCACATTAAAGCACCGTTATGATTTCGGGTGACCGAGCCGCTCACGTCGAATCACAACTCAACAAGCACTAAGTATTAGAAGTACGCGGCTTACCAGGGAGACCACACTCACACAAGGGACTCTTTTATTCACTACTAAAACTTTGATACAATTCTTTAGTGACTACCCTACCACTTCACCTAATGCCACTCATACATCACTCTCTCATAGTGGCACTTCTTCTCTTCTTGGTTACATGGTGGAGGGAGGAGTGGCACCCTTATTTATAGTTACATAAAACCGTTAGATTGTTGCCACATGACACAATCCAAACCCTACAATACAACTCTAGAAACCTCCCTACAAATATCTTCTCTCTAGAGTTTTCTACAACATTATCCATCTTCTAGATATTTTTCTACTTCATAACTTTTCTAGATACCTAAATATCTTGCTCTAGAATTCTCTCTAAAAATATCTCCACATACTTATCTCTTATTTCTTCTAGAGTCTTTTTCTAAAATATCTTTCTCTTAAAATGCTCCAAAGTATTTTAGAACCTTCAAGAATGCATTGCATACTTTTCAACACTGGACATGTTCTAAATGCTGATGGTTCTAATGTTGAATGCGGCTTGAAGTGTGTGATGGGGCACATGCATTGAGATTGCACCAACAAACCGATCGTCCTTTTGTACTGGCTGATAGTGAATTGTGTGAATATATTGCAAACTATTCATGTATATTAGAATGTGAGCATTTTCTCGTGTATAAAAAATGTAGCACTACTGTAAAAAAAAAGCAAATAAGTTCACCGTGTGTCAACTTTTAGATGGCACATAAGACAATTAAGAATTTCTCACTGTAGACGCGCGGAAAATTTTTCCATGTGTTGGTCAGAAAGGCAGACACATGGGAATTTATCCCGTAATGCTCGTTCTCCATGTGCTACATTTCTCGTGTGGCACGCGCCGCACACCCGAGAACGATCGTTCGCCTTGTGCCCTTTCTTGGCGCGCAGCAATGGTGCACTTCCGCATGTCAACCTTCCGCCGTGTGCTGGATCCCGTGTGTTCACAGGGATACCTCGTGTATTCTGGCACACTAGAAATCAGTAAATTCTAGTAGTGGAATGGTCAACTCAAGGTGCCATTAGTCCATGTTGGAGCATGCCAGAGCACCATTAGGTTAGCTAACATTTTTCCTCTGTGCATGGTTGCTTGCGTGGTAAATTGAACCGTGTACCAGAGCGGAGAGCGTTTTGTCGAAATATTATTTTTTTAATACAGAAATTGTAGAAGTATTATCCGAATCAAAAAGTTTGTAAAAACAACCTCAATCACCGTGTGGCGTCGCGATTGGATTTGATATCACCTTTCTAGATGACGATAAGGTTGGATCTGATATTACTAGTCAGGCTGTCGATTCATGATGTAATCGCCATTTAAGGTGACGATTGGCTTTGTAGCTATGTATAGCGGCAGTAAGTCAGAATCATCATCTCGGATGGCGATAAGGCTAATCACCATTCAAGGTGGCGATAGCGCCCCTCTCCTATAAAGTGAGTATTCATTCCGTGCAGCTTCTTACACCTCCATTCTTAATTCTTTCAAAAAATATTTGAGCTTCTGAAATAGAGAGTTTGAGAGGAGAAGAAAAAGTTTGACGTTTGGACAATGACGGGAGTAAGTTCCACATCATTTTTTTACTTATATGCTAGTATAATATGGACATTATGGTCTATAAGATGCATTGTTTCTCATATTCGTTTTTCGTGTAGATTGCTAGATATTCCTGATCTGTTTGGACCATGCAAATGGAATATGAAATTCTTAAGGCTACGATTTATAGGAAGAATCAATGTAAAATTCTTCATGCGCGGATCTAAGAGAAATTTCATATATGTGTGATTGCAGAGGCGTTACCCAAATGAGATCTCCCTGCACTGACTTACAACCAGGTGCACAAGTGCATCTGAGAGTTGCAAGTTGCACAAGAGGTGGGAGAGGGCGAGTGAGCTTAGAAAACTCCCCGGGACAAGGTTCAAGAAAGAACTATGTTCTACAGGAACGATAACTATTCTAAGTCTTAGTGCACTAAGCACATAAGGGTTAGTACGCTTACAATCCCTTTGTAATAAGTTATTGAGCATTTTTCATGTTTCATCTATTTCTTAGATGATATTATCTGTTGTAAGCACATCCCGATGCTACAGAGTTGCTCAACAACAAGATGTTTAACTTTGTATGGATCGATTGACGAGCTAGTAAGAGACACTTAATGAAGACAACATTTGAAGAAGATAAAAAGAGAGTTTGTGGACTTCTTTCTTTGTGAAAATGTGGCAGAACATCGAAAAAAGATATTGAATCATTAAAGGATAAAGGCACAACAAGCTCATCGACGAAGGTGCCAAGTGACTCAAGTTGAGGACTTTTCAAAGCTAGTTTGCCTCAAGGTCTCCAATCCAGAATCATTCACAAGTGATAGCGAAGATGACTTCATGTAGCCATATTTGAAATGACGACGTTGCTGTATCTGCCTATGTTATTTCTATTAAAATTGTGTTAGTTTTCACAATTATGAACTTAGTAATATAGATTTGTATCATATATTTATGTAATTGGAACTGTATGTTAGTGTACTCTAGATTCTTTATGACTATGTGATAATTTCTATCTAAATTATTTGCATGTGTCTAAGTTATTGCTATCTACTAATGAACATAACAAAACAAACTCAATTATTTCATACAAGAGCAAATCTCTATATAATAGCATGAAGTAAAATAAAGCATAACACAATAGCAGTTATCGCCAAATCGCATGGTGGTTGCCTCGTAGCGGTTAAGATTATTTTTTACAAAATTTTAAATTTTGGTAATATTTTTTCAATATTTAAATAAAATGTTTCGCCAAAATGCTCCGAGAGCGGAGATGATTTGTCTCATGCATATTAAGATTTTTTTTGTGCAGTCACATCTTTCATTCTGTATGCTGATCTTGCCAGTCCGCCTCGCTGGAGATATGAACTCTTTATGGGTCACCAGTACAACACGATGCAACAGAACCCTGATGAGATGGCATAAATTTTGAAATGTACTATGCGTAACTGTGTCAGTCTAGGAGCTTTTTTTTAATATTATCTTTTTATTCAGAAATTTCAGAAATAATACTACATTTAAAAAAATTATAAAACTGGCATCAATCGCCACTAGCCCTAGAGATTAGGACGTAACCGCCACACGTTGTGACGATAGGACCTAATCATCAGCTGCACCGACAATTCAGTATGGAATTGCCAAGCCGCGTGGCGATTGGCCCTAAATCGCCAATGGACGTGGCGATTGCCCCCTCTGGTTATATAGTCAGGGCGCTATCGCCATGGCTCATGGCGATAGCATCCTGTGTCCTGATCATTACGGAAAGTAACTGCCTATCGCCACCAGGGATGGCGATTGCGCCCTATCGCCACCCTGCGTGGCGATAGCACTTAATATCGTCGGTGCGGCTGGCGATTGGCCCCTATCGTCACGAAGTGTGGCAGTTGCGCTTTAATCACCATGGCTAGTGACGATTGATGCCAATTTTGTAATTTTTTTGAATATGATATTATTTCTAAAATTTCTAAATAAAAAAATAATATTTTAAAAAAACTCGTCAGTCTGGACTCTAGGAGATCAGGACATCTTAGCTTCTCAACTAGTGTACAGCGGAAATCTGTTTATCGCTAAACCTTCATTTTTTAATTTATCCATGGTGTTGGACTGTTGGCATTGATGTCCGAAGAAACTTTGATTGCATCAAGAGCACATTGCTTCTTTTTTCCTTTTTCTGGAAACTAAAGGCACGCGCGCATATAGTTGATTTCATAAATTTGACTCGAGGGCTGAGATTTCAATACATATATGTATGTATTGAAACCCCCTTAATTATTATGGGTTTCTTTTCTCTTTCTCTTCTTCACGTAAGAGGAGAAATTATGCTCTCTTTACGTGTGAGATGTTAAATGTTACTTCCTCTGTTCTAAAGTATATTTTAATTGATTAAGATAAGATTTTAATCAATAATTACTCTATTTATATATGATTTATATGATACAAAATTAATATTATTATATTCAAATTCAAAAGTACTTATTTATTATAGTGACTTTATATCATATGAATCATATATTCATAATTGATAATCAAAATATTATCTTAACCAATCAAAATACGTTTTACATCATAAGACGAAAGAAGTAGTACTGATGCCCGAGTAGTTGTGTTAGATATCTCTTACTTAAACATGAACCACTGAAATAGTAGTATAACATGTAAAAAAAATGAAAAAACTACCCAAACAAACCTCTGTACTGCGTAGATATAGAACTACTCTACAACTTACTATAGTGTAACAATATCCTCGTTTCATGTAATCACATTGCTTGTGACAAAACGAGAGCTAGCCCCATTGCGGTCGTGATGCAAACGTTGCTACCTGAGTACTAGCATATAAAATTCTTGCGCGTCAGTAGAAATCAGAAGAGAAGAAAGCTGAAGAGTGCAAAGGCGGCAAGGAAGAGCCATATCTGGTGTAGCGAGTCTGGCGCCCTCCCCCGCCGCCGTCCGTCGTGGAGAAGCGCCGGCCTCGGCGGGAACTGTCCATCTGGGAACGCCCACGGTACCACGGCCACCGCCACGCTGCCGATGAGGCAGCCGGCGTTGGAGCGCAGCACGCCGCTCTGCATGTGGTGGCAGTGGTCCATACCAGCACCGCGCCGCCGTCTCTGTTGGTCGCATGGATCTGGGCTGTGGCCGCGGCCGTAGAGCGGCACGAGGCGGTCCTCGGAGACGGTCGCTTTGCAGACCGGGCACCGCCCGGCGCCCGGGTGGCCGGAGCCTAGCCACCGGCGCACGCACGGGCGGCAGTAGAGGTGTCCGCACGGCGTCACCACCGGCTGGTCCCCCATGGGCTCCAGGCATATGCTGCACTCGAAGCACACCGTCTGCGCGCTGCCGCCGCCGCATCCTTCCGTCGATGTCGTCGCTCCACCGCCGGCCTTCTTGTCCATGGTCGAAGCTAGTTAACTGTTAACACAGATAGCTGGTGTGAGATAGCTAGTGCCCGTATATATATGTGCAATATGATTTGCACTGTTGGAGCTGAGACATGTACGGTGCAGCAGTATCTGCGGCAGTATTATACTGTTTGACAATTAGTAATGACAACAAGACTAGTTGATTACGCTTAGTAGTTGGGGACTAATCCTTCCGACATGTAACGGACGTTGTGGCCGTTTAGAACGCAGAACGAAAAAAATATAGAAATAGAAAAATTACAGAAATAGGAAAGAGATCTATGTAAAAACAAAAAATTTAGAAAACATAAGAAAATTTACAAGTTTACCGTTTGAAACGAGGGACGGGAAAACATAAAAATATGTTTATAGATTTTAGGACTAGATAATACATCTCATTTGTGACAACAGAAAAAAGAGTCAATATTGCCTTTTCAGTCACGGATAGACGGGCCGAATTGCAGGTCTTCCCCTTTCAGTTCGATTGATCTTTGTTCTCATCTTCCGAATGGTCCTAGTACACTCATTCATCTCTGTTTTGTCCACTCGTCACTCTATTTCTTTTCTCATCGTTCTCATCCATGTTAGGAACTAGAGCCAAGATCAAATCACGTTTGAGCAAAGAGCTGGAGCAGCAAGAGGGCGAGTGGCAGCTCGTTTCTGCGACGAGCAGCGGCTCAATTTGGCGACGAGCAGCTACGGCGGAAGCTACAGATCTGGCTGCAACCCCTGTCCCACCATTAATGGCCACCACTGAGCTACGCCGCCGGCCACCTGCAATGCTTTTCGACGAAAACGGTCATCACCAACGTGTTCCACTTGTCACGGGTTCCATTTTGGTGCATCTTTTATACCCTCCAGGCCTCTCACACCGACGATCCCCTGGAGTTTCTCTTTCTCTCTCTATTCGTTCTATTTCTTCGCTCTTTCTCTCTCTGGGCGTCACACTCTTTCGTTCGCAGGAAAATTTCCATCTAGTCTGAGTGGATTTTAATTTCTTCTGGACTTCCTCTAAAATCATAGGAAGTGAACAGTATCCCTATGGATTTATTTGGGCGTTTCCTGCGTTCCAAGCGGTAAGAAAGTGCCTATTCCTATGGAACATTGTTTCCCACAACTTTCCGAACCAAATAATGGGGCCTAAAAGGGTGCAATCTGGAGGTCTCTGCGGCGTTAACTGACCCGTGGTGAGCGTACAGGTGACATGTTAGCGTTTGGGTCTCTGTTTCTTGTTTTGGTCCGGTGATTTCTAGCATGGGTGTCTTGCTAGGCGCAGCGTTTGGGTCGGTTTGCTTGCTGCTGTAGTGGGTCTTCATTTTGCCTAGCTATTTTGTTTTGGGTACGTGGCGTGCTCGAGGTAACATCGGCGAAGCTATCAATGGTACTACGTTCCGTCCATCAGGTTCCTCTTCAACCTCTCGTGCTCCCCGCCTCGCTCGAACCGCCGTCACTCGATCACCGGCAGCCATGGCTCGGTCTCGCCGGTGTCCTCTGCTTCTTCGGCATCAGCTCAAATACTAGTTTGGTCCGCTCCGTCGCGGGCAACCATGCATATGGTTTTCTGCCGAACTCATCGTCCAGGTGTGAGGAGGGCTTCTCATCGATGTGGCCACCGTCGAGGGAGAGGATGGCGATGCCTTCTCCCGTGGGTATGAGATGGCAGCCCCGCTGCCACCTCCGTCTCGTGCCGTGACTAACTACAGATCCACTAATATGATGCATCGTTCTCCATCGGGCCGGCTTGGCGTGCCGGTGAGGTCGATATAGGCACCCACGCGGGTGAGGTGGGCACTGGCTTGGCCGGCGGGGGAGACACCCCGAGCATCACCCGTGCAACCGCGTGTGCTTGATTTGAGCAAAGCGTCGCCCTCGCTGTTCCTCGCCCTCCCATGGCGCTCATCGGCTGGGTTTGCAGCACACAAGCAGCGGTGGAAGTATGAGGCGATGGGAGGCTGCCATTGCATAGGGTGCCGTGAGGCTGCCATTGCATAGGGTGCCGTGGGCGTGGCCTAGGGCTGGCAGCGGCGTGGACGACAAGGCCATGATCTGGCGCTGCCATCTGCGGCTGCGAGGGTATCGCAGTGGAGCACATCGTTGTAGCCACCGCCCAGCCAAACCACCCTCTGTGGCCTGATCATGTTGCTGCCGTGTTGCGCGGTAAGTGGCTCGCTTCTTCATCGGGCCGGCTCTCCTACCCCCTAGCTATCGTTGACGCCGTAGTCGGAGGTGGTCGACGGCAGTAGGGCGGTTGGCTGTGGTGGGAGCAGACGAGAAACCGTCAGAGAAAAGGTGGGGATAGGGGAGCATGGCGCCGCCGTGACAGATGGTGGCACGGAGTTTCTCGGTGCCTAGCACGACAACATCCTCGCTCTCGCCGTGTCTCGTACCTTTCCTTCCTCCTCCGTCGCGCGGTCGCGCCCTTCGTGTCACCTCCATCTTCCGCGTCACCCTCACTCGGCACCATCGGCGCGGCCCCTGACAGCTGCCTTTCACCAGCCCATGGTCTCCGACCTTCGCGGCGTGTACTAAACTTTCTCCTCACGTTCTCTATTTTTTTTGTTCTCACTACGGTCCGATCTCCGCGTGACATACCTTTCTCATGTCGTTGCCCAGTGCTACAGGGTTGCAGATTCAGAGCAAACACAAATGAGGTAAGTATTTGGTAGTCCTTTTTTCAGTGCTTTAACTATGGGATGTTCAATCTGCCAATAAGTGGATTGTGTGGATGAGAAAGTTTTGTATAAGCTCGTGCGTGCCTATCGTCCTTATCTTCGCCGTCCATCCTCCTCAGGATACATCATTCCGCTGGGGGTTAGAGCTCGTTTCACACTCATGTGCTTTGTTAGCATATGTGTACGTCTTCTCCGTTCATGATTTCACTGTAGCAGGAGGATCAGTGATCATCTTTAGAGACTGGGAGCAACCTGTTGAGACAGGTGATGTTTCACAGATTCTCGTCTGGGGCAGTTGCTTAGAATTGGTGCTGCTAGCACTCCATAAGACACTTTGTTTAGTTATATCGTGTACAATCATACGGTTCTTTATGTTTTTCTTGTTCTTTTATGTTAGACTGTTTATGTGACTGATGACTCTACTCGTTGGCTGTGTGCATTTTGATATGCAAAGGCCAGAAGTAATATAATTTTTTCTTTATCTAAAAAAAAATAAGAGGGAACTGTTCAGCACCAGGCTGTCTGCTTTTCTTCCATGCAGTCTGCGCTGTGGACAAGATGACAAGTGCTTAGGACACACTGTGGAACTCGCATCGACTGGTTGGTGTTACTCGTTGCACTAGTTACACAGAGTGACTTCTGCTCAAGTTTGTTTGGTGTTTTAGAGATGCTAATATGTGTGCTCATGTCTTAGCTAAAGCTGAGTGTAATGTAGTTGATTCTGAGATGTGGATGGAGTCCCCTCCTCCAATGTTAGAGCATCTGTTATGCAAAGACTTGATGTATCCTGTATGATATGAATGAAATCCCAGCAATTTCTATATATATAAAAATGTTACAGAGAGTGACAGAGCTTTTTCTTAGATATCTAGTGCTCTTTAATATAGTCAATTCTCTCAACGAGCTGTAATCAGATACCAGCTATATGTTTAATACAGTTGTAATTCTATCAACGAGCTAGTTGTGTTTCTTGAGCTCAAATTGGATAGGCAGTACTTCGTAAAATATTACTTATATCAATGCAGTGTTATTCACGTTTAGACCATGAACGAATATTGCAGTTTATATGAATCCGATTGCAGTTTCTACACATGAGCGGATACCTTTTTTTAGCACGTGTGAACTATTTATATGAATCCGATTGCGGCTTTTATATATGGGAATTTAGAGAACACTCTACTGTTTTTCTGTTGCAGAGCACTCAAATTCTAAATAACTGGCCGGATCTCCTTTCAACAGATCTATACCTACATACTCTTATTTTATCATAGAAAAATCATATGAGTGAAAATTTGAATACTTCGAAAGTGAGAAAACACTTGAGTATTCTTTAGCAATTTCATTTTTAATATATAAAGCCATTATCCATACATACATACCATATGACGTTCTTCATATATTATGTGGGTGTGCATACGCTGGACGAAAATGAATTTCCACCATGCACGCGCGCTATGTAGCGTGCACGGCATCTCCATGACTCCATCCATTGTGTTTAAGATGCGTGTGATTCGTCGTACCTCCTTTGGAATTCATCTGTATTTTGCTCTTTCTCCCTATTTCTGCGCAACATTCTATTTACGTCCCGTGCATTCCATCTCTTTCGTCTTTCCTGTCCATCTCGCTCCTTCCTCCACTTCTTTTTTTTCGAAGAACATGGCAGGAGCTCTGCCTTTCTCATAGATAGAAAGAACAAATTACAAAATAAAGCGCGAATTACAAAGGAAGAAGGGGAAGCGCCGGCAGAAGCCATCGGGAAGCTCCCTAGCTAAACTAGGCCCGAGCAAGAACCGAGGATCACCGGCCGAAGCCACAACAGAAAAAACTAAAAAACCTACAACGCGACCCTACAACGAGCCTCTGGGAAGCTACCTAGCTAAACTAGGTCAAGAGCGAAAACCGGCGAGGCAGCAACATTCAACGCCGGCCAGCTCAACGAACACAAAAGAAGCCGGGTTCAAAGATCGCCTGCAGTGTCATCGTCCCCCGCTCATCGCGCTCACGACCCAGCGGCTTCGACTTCACCTCAGCAACCAAAGAAAACAACCCTTCTGCCGCGCTGAGACCAGCCCGCCACGGACACGCTCGCCAGAGCGATCAACACCCGAAAGGGAGGGCCTGCGCCAGAAAGAGGGGCGAGGTCCAGAGACGCCTCTCCGGCACCGAAAGGACCGACGAACGCACCGCCCAATGCCATCTGCTCATCAGCTAAGCCAGCTACCCGAAGCTCCAACACCTGTCATAAGCCGGCCCTCGTGCCGACGTCGATACCGCCAAAACTAGGACTCCAAGGCGCCGCCCCCAAGGGGGAAGGGGCGCTGAGGCGCCATCGCCGCCTGAACCAGCAAGCCAGTTCTTCGGATTTCTCCGGGAGATTACACGGCTGGTGAGATCCAAACGGCAGCGCCTTCAACAAGGGGAACGACGCACCAAGCGCCGTCACTGCCGGCATCCGTGGAGGACGAGGGCTTTCGCCCGAAGATCAACACCACCGGACCCATCGTTAGCAAGCATCGAGGAGGCTTCCTCCACTTCTCTAAACGCAACACAGTGGCTGGAGGCTGTGCCAGGCCAGGGCATGACAATGCACTGGACGGGGGCGTTGGCGGCGGTGGATCCAGCTAACCACAACGTGATCGTGCGTGGGCAGATGGGCAGGTCCGAGCGCGAGCCGCTTTTCCTCCCCTGCTTCGGTCCCTTCCTCAGATCTGGACGTGTTTACTCATAGGTGGTTTCTTGCCACCAAAGGATTTTTCTATTTTTCTGTTTTTGGGTTCTTGGATTTCACTCTAATTGGTATATTTGGACTGGTTTCGTTGGTGAGAAATTTGGTCCATGGGATTGGATTCGTGGTGGTTTTGTTGGTCATACTTGATGCCTTTCTTTTTATTGCGGTTGATTCAGATCATTGTTTATTGGTCCACTCTTTTTCTCAATGATTTTTTGTTTTTTCTCATGGCAGATCAGAACAAGGCAAGGAGGATGTGAACTTGAGCAACTATGTCGACACTGGATCAGAGCTTGTTTGATGTATATAATTTCTGTGTAATAGGAGGGGAATGCGATTAGAGATTGTTCTAACATGTAGATTTTTTTTCTTCTACTTTTGTGTACGAGGAGAGAAAGGGGGACTACAGATTGTTAGTTTGTGAGATTGTTCAGTTGAGTAGTTCAAGCACTCGAGAAACATATATTTATGTAAATTAGAAACACACATTTTGATTTTCAAAACTCGACCAAAACATGCATTAAGCAACTGAACATGTGTGGAGTACACTGAAACACATCGAAACATATATAAAACATTCTAGAACATGATGAACCAAGAAAAAAATTGCAGAACATTTACGACACTCTCGACAAAACCTTATCGAAACATTTGTGGTACCCAAAAAAACATGATGAAGCATGTGTGAAACCAGTCTTTGGATGTTTCACTTCTAAAATTCTTTGTTTATTGGTGAAAATTCAAAAATACTATATTTGAGAATAATATATCTAATATTGGTCTCATTTTGAAGATCTCCTCACAACGAATAGAACTATTCAAACAAGTCATAAATCAGACTTCTAGTTTAAAAAATATTAGTCATTTGAATTTTTCACATGTGAAAATTAAATGCATGACTTGGGGATCTTCATTTGAATTTTTTGACATGAAATACACATTTTGATTTCCAAAACTTGACCGAAACATGCATTAAGCAACAGAACATGTATGAAGTGCACCGAAACACATCTAAACATATATGGAACACTCTGGAACATGACAAATCAAGAAAGAAAACTTTTGCAGAACATGTGCAACACTCTGACAAAATCTTAAAACCAGTCTTTGGATGTTTCACTTCTAAAATATATTTTTTATTGGTGAAAATTTAAAAGTATTACATTTAAAAATAGTATATCTAATATTGGTCTCATTTAAAGATCTCCTCACAACAAACAGATGCGTCCACACAAGTCATAGACCGGACTTTTAGGTCAAAAGATATGTCATTTGAATTTTTCGTATGTGAAAATTAAATGCATAACTTGGAGGTGAGGGAGAGAATCTAAGTGAAGGGTAGCAAAACGTGTGGTAGTTGCATGTAGAAGAGAGAAATGTAGAGTAATGCACACTTAGATTTATACCAACTCTCACCTTCACATATGTCTCCAAAACAATAATCCATTAGTCATTGTTTACAAATGGGACGATGTACAGATTTTAGTTTTTTTCGTAGATATGGAACAATGTGCACAATAAGATAAACGGTGAAAAGAAATGCTACTAAGGGGGTGTTTGATTGGGCTTTTCAGCATCTTTCCACTGGAAAAGTTGTAGCCTAATCAAACGGTCAACTTTTCAGCAGTTTTTGCTAACGGTAGCTGCGGGCTTTGCAATACAAATTCAGCTGTTTGGAAAAACTGTCTTCTATTAGTTTTTTACAATGTGTTATAATGTGCTTATTTTTTAAAATTTTATAGATGATTTGTATTAATCAAAAATTATATGTTTACTTTTATATACCCATAATAGTTTTTTTAGACAGTCAGTCAACAACAGCTTTATCAATAACTATAGTCCAACTAAATATGTCCTAAATATTATAGTTTAAAGTTGAAAATATACCACGCATCCGTAAAGAAATAGACGTCCGTAAAGAAGATAGACGACGGATCTGTACACATGCTCGGTAAAAAATCTACTCTCGTACGTTGGACCAGGTCGCAACATTGCGCTTCACAACGGACCAATATCGCTACTTGTGGAATTTAAGCGGTAGTAAAATAACGGTACCAAAGACCAGTGACTGCCATCTACAGTAACCTAGACTCAAACCTGTAATGACACGAAAACTGATTCTGGGCCGTCACAGATTCCAAGGAACTCCTTGCAGAAAGTACGGTCTAGAAACTTCACTGTGCGTGCGTGGATCCTGCTCGAATTATGTCTAACTGAGGATATTCAATCTACCAATGAGTGGATGGGATCCTGCTCGAATTTTGTTATGGCTATGCTCATTATTGGGTCACCATCGAGGCTGTTTCATCGATAGCGTATCTGATTAGTATCCACTCGCCTCGCTGCATAGTTCCGCTGGCATTAACTACCTAGAGCACGAACCAATAGGAAGGACCGGGAGTTTTGCATGCGGCCTAAAAAGTCCGGACGCGGCTGGGTGGCCCGCTGGCCTAATAAACCCGGACGGAGGAACTCTTTCCTATTGTAATTATTGTAATTATTAGGAAAACGAAACTCTTTCCTATTTCACTCTCTAGAGGACTCACCTTTATTCCTTCTATTTTTGTAATAATTTTCTCTCTCTATTAAATGAATGGTAGTGCTCTTGTCGGTTCTTTAAAAAAGAACAAGTTGCATCTGAGTTCCAGATCCTTTTACTTGTATTTGATTCTAGAACGATATTGTTGTTCGATGGAATTTATTCTTAAGATGCGCCCTTTAGGGAGGATAGTTGAGGAGGATTGGTGAAGATGACATGAAAGATGAAATGACAGGGTTGTGGAAAAAGATGAAATTGATGGAAGTAGCCAATTTGCTTCAGGGCTGCTAAGGGGGAGCAATCTCAGTGCATTTGTTTTGATATTTCTGATATCTCCATAATTTTTTTCTAGAACCATCCAACCTTCCATAGTTTGCTGCTTTTATAATTGGATTCAACTATTTCTGTTTTATGATACAATTTTGGTTGTTGATCTTTAGGTCATTACTATATTTCATGCTTTTGCTTCACTACATACAGAAGTTTAGAATTGGTGATTCTTATAGTTAGCATGTTCTTCAGGAGGTGTCTGCAAAGCATGTATGGACTCGGTCTCTCGACCAGTATAGTTACTTTTTTAGACAAAACCATTGAATTATAATTTATGCAACTGCAGTCATGCTCCATATCTTAGCCGTATTACTCAGTATTGATGTTTCGCTTTGCTCCTCTGCAATATGGTTTACCTTCTTAGGGAAGGGAAAGCATCCGGCTATAGAAATCCTTCTAAGACATACTTTCATCGGAATCAGGCCCTTTTTCCTAGACAAAGACGCACTTATTATTTCACCTCTTACATCTTTCCTCTGTATGATCCAAAAGAAATCATCACCATGTAGACTGATATATTCTTTGGTTCAAAGAGGATGGCATATTTTGTTTGGTCAATATAGTTCTAGACGTGACATTTTCTACCACCCAAAAAAGAGAGATTGTAAGCCTAAGATAGGGGGCAATGTTCATTAAAATAGATTGATTACCTTTAATATTTCTCCTGCTGTATACAAGAACTTAAGAGTGAAGACTGGAAGTAATTACAAATTACAATTCCTTTTGTCTTTCATGTCTAGGAATCCCCGGAAGTGTGGGCGTGTGGCTGTTGAAGACCAGATGATTGTGTTGCTAACAAGACAAAACCATTACTCCTGTAATAAATTACTCTTGGACAGAAAAAGGTGAACACGGACATGAATGATTTTTCATATCCTTATTTCTATATTTTTTACCTCTCTAAACTATGCAAAAAATCTACTCTACAGTAAAATGAATCACATAAATAGGCCAACGCTATCGTGCGGCCCAGCGAAACGCGCTTATAACTCTAGTTAGAACGACGGATTGAGATACATTGCAACGGCGAAAGGTTCTGTCATCTCATTCTCATCCATGTACGGGTTGTACGTACTACTAGTAATATTTTTCTACATGATTAACAAGGGGAAAGGGACCTGTTCCTATCCGGATTGCAACTCTGATGATGTTACAAATTACGACAATTACTGTGCCACTAGACACTAGTGTTTTCTAGTTGCGTTGTGTCAGTCAAACCGAAAGCAGAGGGCGGTGTCACCGTGTTGGTCCTTTGAAAGCTTTCACCTTCGGGACAGTATTCAGCGGTTTTTTGCCTACAAGGCATAATTTGGGGGGACGATGAGGACACCTTTTACAACTATAATTTAAAGAAATTGAACATTATCAAAATACAAATTCTTTGCGTGGATCATCATCAAGAATAGGATTTAGACGGTGCGCCACCTTCAGTGCAGAGGATGGGCAAACTGTGGCATTTGCCATCTTTGTAAGCGTGAGCAGGAGATGGCAACACATATTCTTTTCAATTATCAGTTCTCTGTCAGGGTCGGGAACTTGGTGCTCACTTGGCTTGGGATCCAGTGAATTGATCCACTTCTTTGGAATGCCAATGGTATGGTGATGCAATGGTGGACTCATCTTGCAATGAACAGATCACATGAGCGGAAGGTCTTTTGTTTCTTGCTCATGTTGGTGTCATGGGAGCTTTGGAATGAGAGGAATGCAAGAGTGTTTTGAAACATTTCCTCCATACCCGCCGTCATTCTTGCGAGAATCAAAGGGGAAGCGTCCATGTGGAATTCTGTGGAAGCTAGGCATCTAGAGATGATCATGCCGTGAGAATAGGCTCTTGTAGAAGTCGGGGTAGCATCTTTGCACCTCGAGGTTTTGTCTTTTCCAATAAAAACTGTTCCTTAATCAATGAAAAAGGTAAATCTTTTGTCTCCTTTGACAAAAAAAGAAGGCAGAGGGCTGGTAATGATACTACTGGGTCTGACCTAAAACAGGCGCATTGACATCTCTGGGCCTTCAAAGCCCAAATTCTCCCCATCCAAGAATTTCCTGAAGATTAATTTTGATAGGTCTTACAAGGAGGGAACTAATTCGGGAGGATGGGGTTTTGTTATCCGGAGCTCCACAGGACAAGTTCTTGGTGCTGATGCTGGCAATCTTCATTGCGTCAATGATCCAATTAATGCGTGCTGAAATTGAAGAGTGTACGCATGTGCTTATGTATGCAGTAGATGCAGGTACGGGAAGAAAGATTCCATACTTTAAATTGCTTTGAAAAGTTCAGACTTTGATCCGTCTCCTCTCGTTGCTCCGCTGAAGGAAGCAAAGTTCCAACTCATTGTTACTACCTTCATGTCATAATGACGTTATTTTAGATATTGATATAATCTTCTAGATGACATTTTGATCATTAGTTTATGTGAAAGTATGATGCTTCAATTAAAGCTAAGTATATATTATGAAAGTATATTTTACAATAGTTCTAGTAACATCAATGTCTTTTTATAATTATTGATATTATTTTTCTATATTGATAGTCAAACCTAAAAATGTTTGATTTATCCAGATTTTAAAACGACCTACGTTGTGACACGGAGGGAGTAACTTTTTCGAGAAAAAGTCAATTTCCAACCTTCAACTATTGTTGAATTCATACTTCAATCTCCAATTATCAAATGGTCTAATTTTGGTCCCTATTCTCTCAAACCTGTTCAAATCTAGCTCCCTAACTAGTTCTATCTCCTTTGACTAGATATGACCCTGGTATTAGAATACAAGGCGACCATGTGTGTGCCATGTAATACATGTGAGTTTGACTCTCATTCTATACATGTTCAGCAATCATTTTCCATCTTGGTATTCTTGACGGCAGTAGCGCTCAACTAGAGATGCTTGAAAGTCTATCAATAATGCTTCGAAGAGTAGCATCAAGCCTCGAAACGGCAAGCCATGCTTCAAGCTAAGTCAGTATTGCCAAACAGAAGGGATGATCTCTATCGAAGATTAATCTACAGATAGTTCAACAATTAAAAAATCAATGAACAAAACCCACATGTCAGCCACTGTACTTTCTCCTCTCGCGCTCCTGACTTCGTTCTTATCTGCTCTTTCCCGTGGCACAACGCCGACGAGGCTACCTCCATTGCTCGCTGCATGCGAGGCCATTGTGGTCACCCTCCCTCTCCATGCCTCTCTCATCTTTTGTTCTTGCGTCTCTCTCGCTCTCATTTGCCGTGCAGACTGGCTGAGGTCATCTACACCTGGAGCCAAAGGGCCGGGTGGTCGAACTTGTCGATGCGTTGAGAGAGCTGCCCCGGAGCGCCGCGTTGTCTGTACCGCCCTGCGGAGCACCATTAGTGCGAGTAGGGCTAGCGGCGATGGCGGCGCCAGGATGTGGCCTTGTCGACGATGGCCATCGCTTCCTCCTCCCTCTCGTTTTCCCTCCTTCAAACCGAGCGCCCGCGCTGGCATGCTCGAGATGGTGGACGTGAGACCAGGAGAGAAAAGCGAGCGGAGGAATCGGCTGGGACCATCCTGGCCATGAAGAACTCCGTAGCGGAGGCTTGAGGCCTCTCCGGCACAGGGACATGGCGACAGCTTGGAGAGATGGGTAGAGAGAAGGTGTTTACGAGACGAGGAAGAAGGATGGCGTAGAAGTAAGAATAAGGGCCGACCTGACTGCTTGAGCCATCGCAGCTCCCAGTGAAGTAGAGAGAGATGGAAGTAGAGAGGCGTTAGCGTGAGAGAAAGTAGAGGGGATAAGCTTCCGCTGCTAGGCGAGTAAACGGCGCAACCTGTTGAAGTACAGAGAAAGGGCGTAAGGAGAGAGGTGCCAAGTCAGCAGGCCTGTAAAGCCTGCCTGGAACCCTGAACAACTCGGTTGGGCCCTGGAAAGGCCGGTTGAGGCCCTGCCGGGTCGGTTCTCGCCACGCTCCCCTGATGCCTCTCCTACCCCTTTGCGCCTCCGTCCCTCCGCCTCCTAGTCAGACGTAGAACGAGTAACGTTCCCTTTCCTGCCGGCAGAGTGTGTTTTGCCCACCCTTCGTTCAACCTTACGTAAGTTTCCTCCTCTAGCTTCCTGTTTTGATTTTTTTTCCTCCCATCTCTGATTTTTTTCATCGGTTTTTCCTGAAAACCGCCTCAACTACCCCACCAGTTATTGACTTACCAAATAAAATTCTATTTTCTTTGGTAAGCCAATAAATACTTACCAAATATGTGTTTACCAAATAAAATCCTACTATTTTTACACAATCACATTAATATGGGCAGGTAAATCACGAGCTAACGTACTAGAATATTTATACCCCATTGTAACGCACGGGCAATTATCTAGTTCCAAGAAAAAGACAGGAGATAGCATTACCATCTTAAACGGTTAGGAGCTTTCGAATGAACGCAGTCGAAGGATTTTCAAGACCAAAGAGTTGAGGCCACCATGGTCGACTGCGACAACTTGTTTGCCGGACAATGGAAATAGCGGAGGATTTTGCGGCGAATCCAGTCGTGAAGGATTTTGCGGCAACAGTTGATCCAGGGAAGAGGGAGAAAAGAGAAGAATGGATTAGGATTCTTCGCTAGAAACTCTCAAAACTATTTGCTCCTCATTTGATCTATAAACCAAACGGCAGAATCCATAATCAAAACCGAAACCCGCAACCCTTCGCATCACGCTACTGAAACTAGCTTTCGCAGAATCCCTCCAAAGAAAATGTACTGAAGTAAAGATGCAGCAAGAATTGAGCAAGATTTTTCCTGTTTAATGGCTATCAGTATTCTTCTGGGGGAAAAAAGAAACTACAAAAGCGCTACAAAGACCAAATTGCGTCCCTCAGCGATGTTCTTCTACACACAGTAACTTGTCATGTTTCTGATCAGAAAGGAGGAACATCGTAATGGGAGAACTAATAAATCCTGGCAGCAGCGCGAAGGCGGCCTCTTCATCCTCGCCATCTAGAGCTCATCCTGGAATGGGCATTGTAAGAAAGGGATTAGGAAACACGAACATGAGAATAATGCTTGATAAGAAACGAGGTAATCAGTAGAAAAGGGAGCGACTTACATGTTTATCATCATCAGAATCTTTGTCATCCTCTGCATCGGACTCGGCCTTGTCATCCTTGTCCTCGTCCTCGGCATCCTGTGAAAAAGTAGATGTTGTAGTTAGATCAAGTTAACCAAGGATATGGCCAAGGAACAACATGAAGCCAAGAAATAACATGAAGATGCAAAGCTTACGTCTAAGTCGTCGTCATCATCCTCAGCAGCCTTGGTATCCTGTTAGCAGGGTAACATTGGTAATTAAGAAAAAGCTCACTCAGGAGGAAGCGAACCATGAATAATAGCAATAGCAATAAAGGAGAATTACAGTCAACAAAGAGAAGGTATACTGGCAATGACAGGCAGAACACAACACAAAGATAAATAAGAGAAATAGGTGATACGTTGAACTTCTGCTCACATTATGGTATGATTTACTACAGTGGGGATATAGGACTGATGGTACGACAGGGCCTACATTTGTTTACATTTAACTATGCATATAGCACTCTGCTGGACCATCAGGAAACTATGACATACATATCACCCAGCCACCCAGGGAAGGAAGAAAAAAAATTCCCCAATCATAAATAGATGACAAGGAGAGGACATGCAACAACTAACAAGATACCATCTCAAAGACAATAATACTGCAGTGGATAGCCCTCAGTTGGGAGAACATTATATGGTGAAGGAATTTACCTCCTCTTCCTTGTTCTTCTCAGCCTCATCAAAAGCAGCCTTCTCGGCCTGTAAGACTCGAGATCATTAGTACATGTTGTATCAGCAATCAAATGACAGATAAAAACTAGGTGAAGAGCAACATACATCCTTGAGCTTGGCCCAGGTCTCTTCTGCAAATGTCTTGGCCAACGCAGGGTCGTCAGTGATGAGAATGTTGTCAAATAAAGTTCCTGATTTAACCTGTAGATATAGAAAAAAATGCATATTTAATTGAGTTTCTGTTTTCCTGTCCAGACTCAAGGAATTACTGAGTGCTGAGCACCAACCTGCCACAGCTCAATTCCAATGTACTTCAGGCTGTCAAAAGCATAGATGTACGGATCATCCTTGAAATCTGTGAAGCACAACGAATTCATTTGAGCATACATATCAGCATATTTCACTAGCCAGACGCCACGTTCAATTTCAGGTAAATATACCTGGGTTATCAATCATAGGTGCCTTCCATTTTCCCTGGTAGTTAGGGTTCTTGATTTTCTGGCAAATGAATAAAGTTTGTTGGAGATAACAATATGCATTGCTGATTAAAGTAGTTTCCGATTAGGTAAACAGAACAAATCATACCTTTTGCTTCCATGGTCCCTTGTACTCTGGGTTCGGAATGGTTGGGGCAGTCCATTCACCATCTTCCTCGTCATCCCAGTCCTCAGGCTGCAGAAAATACATTCAAGAATGTAACAATCCACATTATTACCCATTATATGACATATATTGAACTATCAAATTAAACTACCTTCTTAGCATCAGGATCAGCAATTTCCTTGGGAATATCATCATAGCCCTGGAAATACCAAAGTATGAGTTATATTGCATAACAAAGAACACACAGCTTCCTTCTAGCTGCACTGCATGAGAATTCAAAGAGATTATAGTTGATTTTTTTCTAATACAGTGTAAAATCCTTAGTGCTGGTCAGGAAAGGACTTCACTTAAATTATTATATTCATGATAGTATTAACATGGTAGAAACAAAGGAAATAATACCTCTGGCTTCGTGTCCTCAGGATCAGGAATGTACTCCTTGTCATCCCAGTCCTCTGGCTGTAATCAACAATGCATTAGCTCACTTAACCTTTGAAGAAGAGCAACTAACACAGCTAAAAGCGAACTCTAAAATGTACCTTCTTAGCTTCTGGGTCCTTGATTTGCTTCGGAGGAAGAATATCCCAATGCTCATAGATGCTTCCAGTTTGCTTCTCTTCATTATCAATGAGAATGCTGTATGTAGCATCAGGGCGGATGATCAAAGTGTACACATGAGACAGCTGATCAGTCTCACAAGGCACATCCTTCTTGATCAAATGGTTCTTGCCATCCTTAGTAAGGATAGTGTGAACCTTCTTGGTGCTGTACCCACAGATATCTGGCCCGAACATAATGCTGTAGTCCAAAAGCACAAGTTAAATAACTATTATAGGATAGGGAACATCAGCACAAGAATAGATGTCAATAGTTACCTGTAGGGTGTGTCCCCACCGAATTTCTTCTGGTCAACATCACCTCCAAGCAACTTGACGTAACCACCACCGCAGTCAAGCTTCTGCTCGTGCTTCACAGAGAACTGCAGCACAAGGGTCTTATCCTTGTTGCTGAACTCAGGGTACTCCGCTGAAATGGCATAGAACCTGTAGTCCTCAGAGGTTTGGATACCTACAACAAGAATCATGTTTCAGTAAATCATAACTGAAAAATCCGAAGTTTCTGAGTGAGATGTATGAAGGGATTGCTAATTCACCTTTGTCCTCAGAATCTCCATTCCATTTTCCAGATGTGTGGTTCCATTCACCAGCCATGTTCTCATCCTTCTTCCAGTCAGACTTGACCCACCGACTATCCCAACCATCTGAGCAGAAACCAAAATCTGATTAGACTACGCAAAAGTTCGTGTACAGTATTACCTTATTTGGAACCAGTAGGATCAAGTCAAGCCAATTATGAAGCTGTCCACGGAAATGCTTTTAAGTTTTGTAGAGCGTTGACAGATTTTGACAGACAGCAATGCAGGTTCTAATCCGTCCGAATTATGGATCAGGTACATACCATATGAAACAAATATGACAAACAGTTCAAAAACCTAAATGGTAACATGCACCTAACCAGCATCGAATTGACATGAAACACCATAAATCCGCCAATTATCACTAATATGTATGTAACACTACAATATGCAGATCTTGAAGTTACATCATATCCAGGTTAAACAGATGAGTACAGAGAAAATTCACCACATTGGCACATTACACATCAGCTACACAATAGCTATGAGACCAAGTGTGGACACCTTAAGTCATAAAAGAAAACAACCAAAATTGTTTGGACCTCAGTTAAGTCAACAAGCACCGCACCAGATTCCACTAACCAACCAGCAAAAGATCAGACGAAATCCAAACGAAACAACCTAAGAAAGCAGATCGAGACAGCGAGCACCCGCAGTAGACGCCACTAGATCTCACGAGCAAATGCACTCCGGAATTCAGATCAACAGAACAAACTATCAGATCCTCCAGATCACAGCAGCAACCATCCAAAAAATGGCGAACAAAACCCAAAATCCTATCCAATTCGACACTAAATTCCACTAGATCCCTAACCACCAACACGCACTGAAACGGCTAAAACCTCAGAAAAGCCCACAGATCACAGATCCAAACAAACCATCACAAATAGTTAAACACGCCGCCCACCTACTCCTCCACTAGATCCAAGCCAACCCACACAACACAACACTCCAGATAAACAGATCGGGTGGGACGGGACGGGATCGAGGGATTCACCTTCGAACTTCTCCTGGAAGAAGACCTCGGCGGCGACGGCGGAGACGGAGGCGAGCGCGAGCACGGCCACGACGGCGTAGGAAGACCCCCTGCGGATCGCCATGCCCGGCGACGTAATCCGGAAACTTCTAGAAGCTTCCGATCCGATCTGAAACCCCCTATCGGTTGCAGCGAAACGCGAAAGGACCGACCCGTGCGCGCTGCTTAATAGGAGCCGGGAGTGGGTGGGTTTAGGGTTTCTGATCACCTACCAGGTGGGTTTACCGTGATGGCCTCTGACTCTGATGCGTGGGCCCAGAAAGGTGACGGTAAGGACGGCGGCCACGGTGGCATGGGTGGGCCCGGATGATGACCAATGGCGAGTGCCGGCTTGGGTGCTCTGCCATTAGGAGCGAGCCACGTGGAAATTTCGACGTGTTTGGGACGTTCGGAAGTGCGGGTAGGTTGCTGGTGCGTGGCAACGGCGCTGGAAACAGTAAAATGAAGAGGTTCTTGCTTCTCAGAGTCAGATTTTTTTTTGCGGGAATTTCTCAGAGTCAGATGGGATCATGCAAGTACGTGGGCGGAGGAAGGAGGGTGGACCCAGATGTGAGGATGAGTTTTTGGTACAAGAATAACCGCAATATTCGCATCTTTCTGATTATTCTGTGATGAACGAAGTAAACAAAGGAGAGACTCATAGGCAATCCGTAATTTTATCCTCCGCCCTTGTTGTACGCTTTTATGGAGTACTACCGCTAGCAAAATTGCACGGAGCCACCGTCCGTTAAGCTTTTGAGCGTCCAAGAAAATTAAAAATAAAATGTCACCTCGTCATAAAAGATCATATTCATTAGTGCAATTTCATAAAGTTATATATATATATATATTTATATTTATATATTTATTTATTTATTTATTTATCTTTGACTGGACTACACAGCGACGTCGTTGGTTAGGCTTAACCAATGACCAAACTTTCTCTCCTGCACGCATCTACTCACGTTTCCTCTGCAATGGAAAAGTGTTCTGGCCGGCTCAGTTATTTCCGTGTAGGATTTCTGTTATGCTATGCGTATGTGAGCAAGAAACATGTAACATGCAGAACAATAAAAAAAGATGACATCATTAAAGATTCTTTTGATTTTGAAACTTCAAAATGTTTTATCTCTTAAACCGTTGCCCTAATTGATAATCTGCTTTCTTTGTTAGCTTCGTCACGACGAGATCTTCAAATCTAAATCTCATGTTGATATGTTCCGATGATTTTCTTTTAACGTCGATAGTTATCAGGTTTATGAACAAGTTACTTAGGTTATTATTGCTGAGCTACCAGGTTATATTTATGTACTTATTGGATTAGTGAACTTCTCTGTTACACCACTCAAACTTGTAACTCAGTGCTCCAATGGTTTGATATCATTAAGTACTACCTAATAGTACTTCATTATCCCCTCTATATACTTGCATAACAGTGCAATGGCTAATGATAAATTAATTACTACATGTAGCCGTACGCTAACAACTTGATAAGTGTTCACTTTTAACTTGGTATTCAGTATACTATAACCTAATAGTTGGTGACGACGAAAAAAAGTGTCGAAACATATCAACATGGGATTTAGTTTTGAAGCTCTCGTCAAGATGAGTCCAAAGGTGAAAAGAGATCATAAATCGGATTAACAGTTTGAAAGATAAATTATTTTTAATTCCATGTTTAGCATTAAATGTGCTGATGTCATCAATTCGGACCCGCGTTGTCTGAATTGGTTTTAACCCAATGGACAATAGCCAATGCGCCATCGCCTTGATCCAACGAACAATAATTAGACACCATCGCTTAATCCAACGGATATACGCGTGTCACTATGGAAGACAAACCGGATAGAATTTTCGATTTATCTTTACTCAAACAAAGATATATATCCATCTTTACTATTTAGAATGGTAAGTTAATTTATTAATTAGAATAAGTGTCAGTATATTTAACCTTCAATTAAAAAGATTTTGTGAGAAAATCTTAAATACTCACTATTTTAGAAAGTTCAGCAATCACGCGTTGATTTATAAGATATCCACACTTTTACTATCATGCTTATTAGTTTACTTACCAAACTTTGTAGGACTAATGGTTCCATTATATGTAAGGTAAATTGTTAACATATTTATTAGGGACCGCTACAAATCAGCATGTCGGTATTAGCATTCCATTGGTTTACGTCGCAACTGTCGGATGTGACGGTAGGATTAGCAATAAACAGGATTAGCTAAATTTACGGGAAACAACTTTAGTAACTATAGAAAACAACTTGAGTGACCATAGCAAATATGGGCCACTGTTGTATGCCATACGTATTGTGGGCTCCTTTGGTTAGCGGAAACATTTGTATCGTGAGGGGGAAATATTTTACTAGATACTACACAACACAATTTTCGAACCAATATAAAAATAGAATATATACAATATAATTCTAGAATTTGGAATACTTATGGTTCAAATCGCTAGATTTTCGACATCACGAGCTCCTTCTATTATGGACACACGGAAATATTTGCTTAGTGAGAGGGAAACATTTTACTAACCATTGGGCAATAAATTTTTGAATCAATACAACAATGGAATATATACAACATAATCCCAGATTTTTTAGAAAATTATGATTCAAATCGCTAGATTTTTGGCATCGTGGGCTCCTTCTGTTATGACAACATGGAAATATTTGCGTAGTGAGAGGAAAATAGTTTATTCAAACTTGCACAACAAGATTGTCAGACCAATACAACAACTAATGTTTCTTCATTCGGGCTAATTTGTTTATGTTTCATTCATCCGGATATTTTATTTCCTATACAACAACAATTTGTTTCATACACAACAATAATTCGTCATTGACTTGCAGCGCAATGATGGTGTAGGGGACAATGCTGGCGTGGACAAGGGTGCCGGTTTGGGCAGCGAGGGCGGTGATCCAATCGGGGTCGGCGTTTTCGAGGGTGTTCACGGTGATGCCAGCGGCCATGTCGAGGTACTCGTGCCCGTGGCATCGTAGAGCTTGCATCCACGACCGGTCACGAAGATGACGCAAGCGCGCTTGTAGGTTCCCAAATGTACCTGGCCTTATCCTCCACGACAGTCCGGCTTGCCGTAGAAAGCTCCCGCCGCACCGCCACCCCGGTGCCCGTGGGCACGATGGCGAGGAAGGATTGGAGCGAGTTCATGGTGGTTCTCAGGGCAGATTCGGGGTGGATGTGAGGCCGGAGATAATTTGTCATGGCGATGGCGGCGAAAAATAGGAGACGAGGAAACCCTAACTAATGGAGGTATGGGTTAGAGATTTTATATCCTATAGAATCACTATTGGATGAAGTCTATGGGAATCAATGGTTAGATGGAAGGCCGATGGGCTGCCTTTCATCGGTATGCCGATGGGTAGAATTTCTCTATTTATTTTATTAACTTGTAATAAAAAGATAAAATGGAAGAAGAAAACACATCCTAACACACTAACACACATAACACGACCTAGTTGGGCCCCAACACACACAGATCACACACAGTACACTGTTATCTCTCGCTCTCTTCTACCGAACCCCTTCTCTTCTCCCTATACACCGATGCCCAGGCACCTCCGCCTCCGATTCTTCACCGGCGCTGCTTGGAAACTTCGGGATCTGTAGAATTCGATAATAGTCTATTAAGGACCAACCCGATTTTTTTTTGCGAGATGCAAAACTAAAAATGATGGATTGCAATGCATGAGCTATAACTCCACTTTACACAATAGCCACCACTGTTGCATACATTGCATATTATGTTAAATCATAATATCCGTTAAACCATTTTTAATTATTTTATATTTGATTCTTGTAGATTGATGTTGTTTTCAAACCTAATGAATATGTTAGGATGATTAGAGCAATTACGTGCTGAACCGTATGAGTTTTGGAAGGCAAAAGTATGGTTTTTTGCCAGTTTTTGTCATCAAGATGATCAGAAATTTTGCAACATGAAAATTATCCGTCACGTCGAGAACCATTGCGCACAGGCAAGAATCAAAGAGAGAAGGACCACCTGAAGCTAGGGAAACCAACAGTTCGCGCTGGGACTCACCGGGGGCAATGTGTGGCTCATGGCGAATCTCGGCCGACGATGGAGAAGACGAAGACGTTCTCTGGATTCAGTGCACCAAAACCTGCGTCAAGGTCACAATCGAGCTCAGTGTGTGAATGTGAGGTTAGTGGGCAAGATCTGGAGCCGAGGCTCACCTCCAACCGGCAGATGGTGTAGCAAGGCCGTGGCGACGTGCTCGGTGGAGTGTCAATGCCGAAGGCGTCCCCGGCACGAGACTCAGGCCCCCTTCTAGACGGCTTCGGCTTATGCATAAGCCGGCTTAAGCTTAATGGTATAGAAAAGCTGCGGTGTGGAGAAGCTTGAGAAGCCCCACCTTCCCCTTCTAGACGGCTTCTGACATTTGAGCTTATAGGCAGCGGTAGATTGTGGAAAGTCTGTAATACCCTTTGTCTTGTTTATTTGCTATTTGAATGATATTAACACTATTTACATATATTTTTTTACGTAGTTTAACACATAAATGAGATATGAAAATAGAAAAATATGAATAAAAATTGTTCAATTGTCATAAAAAAAAGTAAATTACACATAGAAGCACACTATTTTTTTTGTCCAACATAGAAATGAGTTATTGAAATACAACAAATAACATGAATTAATGGGCACATTACTTTTAGTGTTCTTATAATGGGGAGTATATTTATTTTCCATTTTCTTTGTGTCTTAATTCATGTTATCTGTTTACCCCTTTGAATCCCAAGAATGCTAACAGTACAAGAATGTGCTAGTTTTTCAACTTCATGATAAAACACACAAGTAGGATTTGACAATTTATTCAGAAACAATAAACTAGTAATAATTTAGTATACCATATGTATGTGTTTGCGCCGGTGATCATACATGCATACATAAATTTATCATTCTTTTGAAGTAGGGAAATAAATTTTAAACATAAAAATCTCATAAATTTGTACATATACATCATCATCACAAGCCATTTGTCCACAACATCACTACATACACATATATACATCAATATCAAAATTTGTCCTCAGCTTGAAATGCACTTCTTCTGATCAACAACGAAATCGATGTGATCTTCACTCTTCAACATTGACAAGTTCATACTCCACAAGTGAGAGGTTGTTGTCCGCTTTTACATCAAAGCTTGTCGGTTCAGTGACTTCAATGCGGCCCCATTTGTCCACAGCAAGTCTCATTGATCCTTTAAACATATCAATCTTTGCATTGCGGATAATAACAATGCTGTTAGCCTTCATCAAGTCAACTGTCAAAAGTCCAACACATGTAAATTTACAAATAATTCATCTACATATCATACACATCCTGCATCACATTCGCAAACTTGAGTATGCAAAGAATTAGCAAAACATTTCAATAAACCAAACGAACACGACACAATCAAATTGCTGAACAATGCATCCGTACACAAGAACTTCATGGTGCTTGTCCCAAATGCTCCTGCATAAGAACTAAAATGCAATAAGAACATTCTCATCACAGCAACAATTCAACTAAAAATTAAGTTTTTTTTACAGTTCAACTAACAATTCAACTAAAATGCAATAAGAACTTCATGGTGCTTGCGATCGGGGGAGGCACTGGCTAGCGTCGGTTGCCGGGGTCGGGGGAGGCAGCGGTGTCATCGTTGGCGTCAATGTCGGCAGAGCTCGGGGCGGCGGGAGGGTGGTGGCTCACCTCGGGGCGGCGGGGAGAGGAGGAGGGCGGGACGGCCGGGGCGGAGGAGGCGGGCGGGGTTGGCCGGGGCAGAGGAGGCGGGCGGGGCCGGCCGGGGCGGAGGAGTGCAGCATCGGTGGAGGGAGACGGCGAGCGGAGCTGACGGGGTGGAGGCAGCGGGCCGAGGTCGGCGGGATCTGGAGGGGGAGGCGGTGGGATCTGGAGCGGGAGGGGGAGGGGAGGCGACGGGGCGACGGAGGGGGAGATGGCGGGGCGGGGCCGCTGGGAGGGGCCGTGGGCTGTTGAGGCGGAGGAGAAGGGCACGGGGAGGGGACCGCTGGTGACGGGTGGTTCGGCGGCGGCGGCCGACCTCGGGACCGGCCGGAGGTTGAGGGAGGCGGCGCAGTGACGTCCGGACCGGCGGCTAGGGGAGGAGGACGGCAGAGGCCCCGGGAACGCCGGAGGCGGACGCGCTGCCGGCTGTCGCGGGGGAGAAGGGAGGGAGACGCTCGGGAGGCAGGGAGAGAGCTCGGGGGGAGGCACAGCACTTCGGTGGAGAGGAGAAAAATCTGAAAAGTTTTTTATTATATACAAGTGGCAAATGCGGGTAAATATCACTCAACTTAGATGACAAAGATGAAATCAAAGAGCTCAGAAGCTCGAAAAGCCTCTCTTTTGGAGCTTTCTCCCACTATACAGTAAAATAGATTGCTTAAATTTTAAGTTTAAGCTAAACTATGTCTTCTAGAGGGTTTATGACTTTCTGAGACCATAAGCTGTTCCATAAGCCTCTCTAAAAGGGAGCCTCCATAGCAGGCATCGAAATTTGATCGGTGCGATACGAGGGGTGAAGACGAGTTCAACGGCGATGCCTGTGAGGGAAGTAGGATGCGCTGGCGATAGAATTGAGAAGGGGATAAAGAGGGGCGATGACTGGAGTCGATGGACGGAGGCGCCGAGGTCGTGCGCGTGGCCTCCAACAGGCGGCTGGTGACGGTGTTGACCATGTGGCATGGCAGAGAGGCACGGGACACGTTGACGCAACGGCCGGCGTGACGGCAACTGCAATGGCAGACCAACTGGGCAGGTCATTGCACGTCCTGTCGTCACGCGGCGCGTGGCATGGCTGCATGGAGAAGACGCCCTGACGAGTGGGCCCCACGCAGCATACGCGTGTAGATGTGTCATCCTACCCTTGTCCTGAACATTTGTTCATCTGAAACTTCTCCCCTGTATCCTCAGACATTCTCAGCTACCAGGGCAGCATCCCCGTAGATCTGTTTGATCTCCATGGCCATCTGTTAGTACTCTCAGAGTATTAGGAGTGGAGGCATCACATCCGAAGCATACTGAACCTTTATCTTGCATAGATGAATCACAGGTAAGCACATCGAACATATCTCGCAGCATGCATAGAATTCACGATCTGAGAGCTCGATTTTTCTGAAGTTTATGCCGGCCTTATGAACAGATAATGATAGTGTGAGACAGATAACCAAAAAGTGAAAGGAAACTGCCAGGGATGGCAAAATGAACATGCACGTAAAATATAAGACACACACATCACACCAGTCAGTGATCCTTCTCAAACTGGAGCTCTGTATGAATTGTCTAGATGAAAATTTTTACCCAGAAACACAAATGTGTTATGATTTTCATTTTAATGTACAAGTGCACAAACCATATGTGGGTGTAGCTCAACCCAGGTTGATAATATTCCCGTCCGCATCAATCAGCCAAGTATGTCGAAGCTTGTGATCTTCTGAACCAGTAACGGCACCCTGAACACATGGATTCAATCTAACTCATAGTCCAGAGAGTTAATGTGCGAAGACACCATTAGAGTCAATCTGACAAACTGCACATTATGGCATTAAGCAAGCATAGAACAGACTTGTTTCTGTTAACAAGAAATTGAACAGTCATCAGAATGTAAATACATTTGAATCGACATTTTTAGAAACAATGGAAACTTGAGCACTGTGTTATTCCTTCTGAACATCAGGAGGCTTTACAAATCTAAATTCTCTTCAGTCTTGTACACATTAATACATATGGAACTTTGCCTTAGTGTTTTCGAAGACTCGCTCAGCAATGAGGGCTCCATTGCCATCAGCCTTCTTGATCTCCATGCTGGCCTTCTGGTAGTACCCAGTGCCTCTCAGAGCATCTGCAATGAAGTCATCAAATCCAATGGCAATGGCAGCTTCCGCCTTGGCTCCATACACAAGCCTCTGGATTGCACAATTAGCAGTAGTGTTAAGCAATGCCATCCGGTATTTCTATAAGGTTAAGCAATAGATCAGTAAAGGATGAACCTTGATCCGGGAGAGATGAACTGCGCCGAAGCACATTGGGCATGGCTCACATGATGCATAGATTTCACAATCTGAAAGCTCAAGTTTTCCGAGCTTTTTGCAAGCCTGAAAAGAAACATACAAAGAATATGTGAAACAGATAACCAAGAATGGAATCAAACTACCAAAGCTGTCAAAGTATTAGTAATAGCACCACGTGTAATTGTTGACAGTGTCCAGAAAGCATTTTTTACCTCTCTAATTGCAGTTACTTCAGCATGTGCAGTTGGATCAGTGTTGTTCAGAACCATGTTATGGCAGCTGACTACTATTTCATCATTACGGACAACAACTGCACCAAAAGGGCCTCCATCACCACACTCAACTCCATGGTACGCTTCTTCAACTGCTTTTGTCAAGAATTTGTGGTCCCTGTCTTGCACAGCTGTAAAATTTGCCAAAACTCAAGTTAGCATTAAACTAGGCAGTCCTTAAAGCACACAAAATTAAACAAAAGAGTGAAAATTGGGGTTGGCAAAATCACCAATCAAATGTGCAATTCTTGAACTTCTATAAGTAGGTTAGGCTTGCAGCGACAAGGAACCCAGAAGATTAAAAACCGACCACTACAGTAAAACTCTTACCTTGATGATGACCAGCAAATGCAGAAGCAACTGAGATCGTCCCATCCTTCGACTCCACAACTACAGTAAAGAAGGGCATACATTGAGGACATGATTAATCAAAAGCAGAAAGACCTACCAGAGTGGAATCTTGAACTCAGGTTAGTAACAAAACAGCTATTAAATGGTGAACACTACAGAACAAAAGATTTGGAGTCAATAATTTGAGTATTTTTCTTCACTGTCCTTGAAATGTAATATCTTACCACGAATAAATCAGGTGGAAGGCAAGAAAAAGCACACTTCTTGTTAAGATATAGAAGATAAATGACAGATAACAGAAAAGTGCTTTTGCATTCTTAGATATCATATACATATTAATAGAACACGATATTGGTATAAGGCATAGTTGCAACACAGGAGATAATCACTTTCAACTAACTTCAATTGTTTCTGGTCCAACTCAGAGGAATAGATCTTTCACTTTCAACAAACTTCAATTGTTTCTGGTCCAACTCAGAGGAATAGGTCTCAAAAGACAAAGGATTAGTGTGATTTGCCTCCGATATTATGTCGATTGATTTTGCACGGCGCTAGCGCAACTTCTTTATTTAAAAATCCATCTCAGTCCTACATCTAATGCATGACGAAGAACTGGCTAGCCTTCACAATATGCAGAGTCCTACATGGGGGAAAAATACTACATTGTTGTTAGAAAAGAACAACTAACCAACAGCCATTGGCATTTGCTTTAGTGGCATGATATTCTTGTAAGGAGTGGAGCCAACAGCTAAAAGAGAGGTGTCTACTTGATCTGGTTTAGTACAAAATCATTCCAAGATATCATGCCAAACATCCTCTTTTGTGATAGAGGCAGAGTGAAAATGAGACATTTCAGGAACCCACCCAAAAAAGGTACAACATGGATAACAGCATCTGCATCAACCAAACAAAAAGCCGTAATACGCGTGCTTCGACGGATTCCTCCAGTGAATGGAACACAAAGAAGAAAGCGTGAAGAAACAGAATTTGGGACCCGAAGGACAGAATTGCAGCAAATCAAACTCCAAACTATACGGAGCACCAGCCCAACCTTGCAACAGTCAGCAACAGGCTCTCAGAATCACTCGAAATCCCACTTGTGTTGGCCTGATTACACACGCGGTCACCATAAAGGCTGAGACATCCTCACGAGGACGAAGATAGAACGAGAATTAACCCAGATCGGGAACAGATTCTTCCAGCATTCGATGCCAACGGTGATTCTCATGTCCCCAAAAAAAGGATGAACCGACCCTACTACTCCTAGAAAAGCAAATGCCAGGTCTTAACAGGTCTGCTCTCTGACTCCCCAAAACAGAATCGGCAGACGAAGCTTCAATCACAATTCCCCTACGCAGAAATCCGACACACACAGGCGCACGACCAAAATCTAACCCTCGATCAAATCCATCGTGATGCAAGAAAGAGAAGCATACCCTGGGCCTCCTCCATGGCGGTCGCGGAGAAGGATTCCACGGCAGCTTCTGGGCGAGCGCGCGAGGGAGAGAGGGGATTAGACCGCGTGGATGGCGTGCGCCGCGAGGTTTGGGGTCGGTCTCCTCTCGTGCTCGTGCTTCGTGCTTGTGCTCGCTTGTTGTTGCGCGCATAAATAAGGAGGTGGGCGACGAGGAGAGAGAGAAGAGAGAGAGAGAGAGAGCGCGCGTTCACTGCGACTCTTTTTCGCGCCGCCCGAGTCGCTGGCACGTGGGCCCAGTCTACCTGTCGAGTCGCTGATTGGCTCGGGGCGCGGCCCAAAAGGCCAAATCACCCACGAGTCGCGCAACGGGAAAGTTCCGTGCACCGGGTCTGGCGTGGGTGGTGGATCACGTGGCTCTTCCTCTCCACTGCCTCCGTACTGGCCGCTTGTTAGTGACACCGGGGCGTGGGCCAGGAGACGGGCTCCGTGGACCCGGCGCACGGCCATGTTGCGGAGGCTGGTTCATGCACGTTTGTTGCGAAGTTTTCCCGTAGTGACACGCTTTGGACCGAAACGAAATAGAGGGATTTGAATTCTGAAAACTTTGGCGTATCGGCTAAGTACTCTCGTCGTCCATACCTTCCACTTCCATCCATCCAGTCTTCCACTGTCTTTGGCAACGCGCACAAACATTATCGTACGCCATTTGTTCTAGATTCACAAAGAGTCCATAAAAAATAGAAAATATGTGTATTGTTTTTATTGGACAGAGTGAAGTTTATGATCAAGATTCGCACGAGACCAAAACAAGGACGATGTTACCAATTAATGTGTTTTTTTAAGGTAACTATACAACATCCAATTAAAAATAGTTGATGATTCAGTCTATTTTATATACAGTTTCACACCATTGGATTTTCGTACATAAGCTCTATCCTTTTCCTCTACTTGCTATACAAAACTAACCATAATCCACCACCACTCATACTCCTAATCCACGCTACCGCTCTACCACCCAACACTGCCCCTTTCGCCACCCGCTGACCCTCTTCCCCTCCCTCCTCAAACACAAACACACACATGCACCAGTCCTCACCCAAACCCACCATCTGACCAGAAAGGAGGAACAAACTTTCACCAGAGTGGTAAAGTTTTTACTAAAATCATGCAACTGAGTTTTGGCAAATAGATGCACCTATCAATATTATACTTCATCAGTATCATGATGTAGGCCGCTTTACAATCTGAAAATCAAACATATTTACGTTTGATCATTAATATAGAACTCACCAATATCTACGTATAACATTAAATTGATATTACTAGATTCATCGTGAAATATACTTTCATAATATATAATTAATTTTATTTAAGACAACATATTTTTATAGAAACTGATGATCAAAGTATCACTTTGAAGACTATAGCAATATCTAAAACAACCTATATAGGAACATAATGTATAATATTAATTGATCCAGGCCCGTATATCATGCACGTGCAGCATGATGAGGGCTCCAAAATAATTAGGGGCCTCATTTTCGTCTAATACTTCAATAAGTACTGCTAAAATTTTGTATCAATAAGAATGATACTTGTACTACTGACAACAGATAAAGATAAAGGGCGCTCTTCTCACAGTATTCATGGGCTAGCTCCACCAATTTAAATTCACTTCTCATATATCCTTCTCATCATGTCTTTCTGCTAAACTTTTAGCTCACCCTTTTTCATAAGAAACAAGATATATAATTTATCGATATTTCAATGACTGTTGCATTATTATAAATTGAAGTTGTTGAGGTCTTACTTGCGTCCTATAACGAGAAAGACAGTATATTCGAAAGACATACATATATTAATACTTGAAATTGGTGTTTAATTTGGCAAAGATTGTTGCAGGAGAATTGGAGTTTTTCCCAGGGAATACTACAATAGTACTTTCAAGTAAAATGTCGGATACTAATTAAGTGAAAATATTTTCTGGTAATTAGTCAATTTATTTAGACTAGCTAGGGATTAATCTTAAATTCAGTACAGTCCCTCCAAAATTCCAGGTACGGCCCTGAATTAGGTCAATAAATCTCTCTCTTATTCGTCTCAGAACGAAAAGATACTACGTACCGAAAATTGCAAGATTGCTAATATGCATGCTCTTATCTTATCCCCTCTTAGCTAATGCATACGTGTTATATCCATCCTTAGCGGCCCGTAAGCACGTGCCTTTCGAAGAGATGAGATAAGGAATTAAGGACCACGTGTCTGGTCATGTGGAACACGTCACACATTCGTGCATCTTGATCATGAGGTGAGATCGATCAAAGTCCAGAGCATCTTGATCGTGCATGCATGAGTAAGCCAGATGCGGGAACGACCACATGCCTATTCTAATAGTGCGGATTTTTCGCTTGTGCAGGTGAATGCACCTGATTTTTAATTGTTATACATTTCATCTAATTTTTTTCTTCAAAAAGTTATGGATATGCGCTTTTAAGGACATGTGCACTTGCGGAAATCATGCAAAATATGATTAAATATATCTGGTAAAAAATTATAAGAGGATGTAGTTGCTCTTTCTAAAAGACTAACAGAGTATCCGTGTGTTACAACGGTTATAGATTTTAGACGAAAAGATAGTATCATAAAATGAACTATAATGGTCATTTTGTTTCTCAAATTATGCAGTAGCATGTCTTATCCAATGAGAACTATATTTGCAAATAAAATTGCTTTCTGCACCTATATCACACGATAGAGAATGTCAAACTAAAGAGTAAAAATGATGAAGTTCAGGTGAACAAATGTTTATTGAGAATGTTTCTACTGCTTTAACACCTTTGGATCCTCAAATATCTGGTATCCTGTCACCTCTACTCCTTCAAATGCAAGATTATTTGCATATAGACAAAATAATAGATACAAGATAGGCATAATACCAATCTTACAAAATTAAGAATGTTAACTAAGCAGTAAGCACCAAATTGGATTATCGTTTTATAATTGTATACTATATACCATGTAAAATGTTCTGCGCTGCTATTCTCTCTGAATGCTATACCCAAAAATTCAAACATGCGAACAAATTACTTTCAATTAAAAAACTGACATCTAGATTGTCTAAAACGCTATTAACAAAGCTTATTAGATATCGCACCTATGAAATGGAAGCACATATATAGTACTTCGAAGTGCTTATTGCGGCAACTACACAATCATGTTTCAGCAGTTAACCGGAGATGGAGAGAAAACCAATCCCTATTGTCTTCCTCCTCCCACTCCTCCTCTCCTATGGCCATCGTGAGTTTAATCTGGTTTTTGTTGAAATATTAAATATTCCGCACGACGATGACATGCTATGCGGCCCCTGTTAGCTCTACCTCCGCTTTCGAGCGTGACGCTTCACCTCCTCTGACACGTGTAACCTGTGTTGCTGCAAATTAATAATATGCCTAGATGAAAAATCTCTGTGAGAACAAAGCCATAAAAAATGGGTATGATATCTCGTGCTTGGGCAACACACTTTGCACGATCAGTTGATAACAAAGTGGCAACAATACCCACCCCTATCGCCATCATTCTACCATCCCTCCGCTTCGGTCACCACGCAACCCTTTACACATCCCCTTCTTGCCTCCCCTCCTTCACCTTTTTCTCTAGCTCCGGTGACCTTCCCTTGCGAGATTGCGAGTTTGTTCAGTTTGTTGAGAAAATAAGGAACAAAATACTGTAAAGAGAAAAACTATCATATCCACATGCGCTTAAAATAAGGGCAAGTTTGTTCAGGTTGTCGTCGAGATTTGCACTACTTGTTTGGAATGTTGAGAAAATAAAGTCAACAAAATATGAGAAAGTCTAGGTGATTGTTAGCAGAAGGAAGCTTTTCATGAGTGTGATGCGCTTGTCGCGGACGAAGCGGCTCCACCCCTTGGTCATCACGTAGCTCTGGCTGCTGCTCCAGTAAGAGTAGTGGAACCGCCGCACCCTGCCGGTATCTTCGCCGCCAGCGTCGACCGGAGCGGGCGTGGCCGACAGCGGGAGAGGGTGAGCAGCGTACTACTGGGGCAGAGGGCAGCACCGTCCATCTGGAGCAGAGGGCGAGCGGCGGGGCGGCGTCCTGCTGGAGCGGAGGGGCGGCGCGACAGGGACAAGACGGCCAGCAGTGGGGTGGCATCTGGCTGGACCTGAGGTGGAGTGATGGGGGATGGGCGGCGGTGCCACAGGGGAGCGGAGGGGGCGGATCCAGTTGGTAGGCGACGGAAGCGAGGCGGCGGCCGATTGGGGGCTACGGAGGCGAGTCGGTGGCCGGTTGGCGGAGTGACGAGGGCAGCGGAGGGCGCAAGTCTGGTTGGGCCGAGCGGGACACGGCGGCGGGATGGGGCCAGCACCGGGGGCGGCGGTGCCCGACTAGAGAGGAGGCTCGACGGGGGCGTGGGGGTGACGGCGGCGTCCGGTTGGGGCCGTCCGAGGCGTCGCGCGCGACGGGGGGCAAGGAGCAGGATCGGGATGGGGAGGTGCACGGGGTTGGTTGCTGAGAAAAAATAGTTATCTGTAGATAAAGATTTAATTTGTTAGACTATTGAGAAAAAAGAGATAGACATGGATTTCGATTGGAATGCATGTGGATTGGTGTTAGTTTGTTATCACTTTGTTACATGTTTGTTAGAGAATTATTAGACGGGTTGTTAGAGGATTGTTAGAGGGGTAAAAATTGGTGTTAGTTTGTTATCACTTTGTTATATGTTTGTTAGAGGATTGTTAGAAGGGTTGTTAGATGATTGTTAGAGGGGTAAAAGGGGTAATCAAAAGTGTAACACCATCACCAATTCAAATATTATAGAATGGTATAGATAAGATAATGATCTATTGTGCCACATAAATAGCTGGTCTAGTTGTTTGCAGCATGGATGTGTAACTAACGTAAGACCAAAAAATGGGAGTGGGGAAGATGAGGTGGAGGGAGGGGGAGGAGGTGTGGATGAACCACCACCACCAACTCCCATTTATATAATAGTAATAGATAACTTATATCTTCTATCTTTTTCTTTCCGTTACATATTTGATCATTTTTTTTGCTTTTTTTTTGTCGGTGCGTGTTTAGCATGTTTCACATCTATGCGTTTATGATATTCTTTTGAAATATGACCAAGTTTATCTTTCAAAAGCATGTGTGACGATGACATAGCACCCGGGTATCGTCAAGGAGGGCAAAACTGGCCATCCGGGCATAGGGTGGGCCAGGCCGACTACTCGGAGTCCGACTATGACACGGGGACGCTTCATCGACTTGGAGTACAAGACAAGGACTAAAACCAATCCCGGCATACCCGGGTATCAGTTGTAACCGATTAGGAAACATATCTGTAAGCCGATCCGGACTCTTGTAACTCTACCCTGGCTGCCTATATAAGGCCGGGTAGGGATCCCCGGAGATGGAAGACCAAAGAAAAGAGAGATCATCAGACGCTCTCATAGGCATAGACACATACCCTCATACGGGATACGATCAATATCATCCACCAAACACAGGACGTAGGGTATTACCTCTTCCCGAGGGCCTGAACCTGTCTAAATCTCGTGTCCCGTGTGCACCCATCTAGATCTGCTGTGCGTACGCCGCCCCATATTCAGTATTGCCAGAATAATACCCCGACAGTTGGCGCGCCAGGTAGGGGCTGTGCGCGTAGATCCATCTGAACGGATCCAGACGGGTTTCTTCTTCGGCAATGGCGGCTTCGCTCCAGGACAGGCCGTGAGTTTTGGCCCCCAGGACTCCGTCGTCGATCCTGGACAGGTTTTTCGACTCGGAAAAACTCAACTTCAGCATCGACAAGCTCGGCAAACTTCACCTCTGCGACTCGGTTTCCAGCCAGTCGGCGGAGGCTTCACCGCCTTCCCACTCAGACTCTCGTCGGAGTGGATGACTTCGGTGGCCATCTCTAAGGACGAGGTCACACGAAAGATGGATCTACTGCTCGGGCATGGGTCTTTACCCGTCGAGCAGGGATCCCGATTGGTCGGTACGATCGAGTCCCTTCTACCCGTCCTCGATTACGACTCGGACGGCTTCGAGAGTTTGGGAAGCCACCATCCTTCTCGGGAGGACTTTATGGCGGACTCGGTGCGCCGTATGTTGCCGCCCGACTACGCCCGGGGGCTTATCGACTGAAGGATAAAAACGGCAACCTCATCGCCAATGCTTGAAACATTGAACAGCTAAATCGCTTCTATGCTTAAGCTTTGTACTTTCATACTTTAAATGAATAAATATTTCATTGCTCCATCCGAGTAACTTTTCGGGTTTCTCGACTTACCTGCTATGCACGCTCACGGCTACACATAGTGGACACTCGGGAGTTACACCACACCGGGTGCACCCAGGTGCACTCGGGCTCTTCTCTTTCAACAATTATTTTAGTACTATGTAAATAGCCCGGTGTTAACTCTTCGTCTTCGATCGCCGGTCTACGCCACAACCCTGTGCTACACGGGAAACAGCCAACGACTAATCTCAACGCAATGGGGGATACGACGGGTCGGCAAGAGCACACAAAGGGCTAACTTACACATGAACGAATCTTTACGAAAGAAGAGATTAATAAACATGACACAAATTCACCAAAACATGCAGAGTCACACTCGGACTTCCCGAGTACTTAACATGCATTTGCGAACGATTCATATACTTATTCCTACTTCCACAGGTTAGCACGGTCGGCGAAGGCGTTTCGCTGCAGCATGGACCTCCTCCTCCTCCATCAGCCTCGAGAAAATCATCAGGACCCTCCGCTCGGTTCCACGAATCGAGTGGAGGCTCGGGGGCTACACCCACTGGGTGCACTGTTTGTGCCCCCAGTGTGAAATCCACAAGACAACAAGGAATCTCTGTCCGACTGCTCTAGTCGGACACCGAACAACTCGGGACCGAAGCACTACAGCCTGTATTCTGGTTCTGACGCGAATTCCGAGGGTATTCCCCCAGAGGGACACTAGCTGGACCTGAGCCGTTCGGGAAACCAGATACCATTCGGCAATTCAGTCGGGACTCATGAGGTTCTAAAGTCCCTCACACTCTCCCTGCAAGTGACGACGAGGGCCGCTCAGACGGATGCCACTCGGGAAGCCTGCCCAGGGGAGAAGGCAAAAGCACTCGGTGTAACCAAGACAAAAATCAGCTACTCGGGAAAGGTCATAAGGACCCTCCACTCGGTTCTTCGAGTGCACACCCTCTGGGTGCACTGTTCGTGCCCCCAGAGTGAAGTCTACAGAAGGAGCCTCCGCCCGACTAATCCAGTCGGCCGAAGGCTCGGGGGCTACTGACAATGACATAGCACCCGAGTATCGTCAAGGAGGGCAAAACTGGTCATCCGGGCATAGGGTGGGCCAGGCCGACTACTCGGAGTCCGATTATGACATGGGGGCGCTTCATCAACTTGGAGTACAAGACAAGGACTAAAACCAATCCCGGCATACCCGGGTATCAGTTGTAACCGATTAGGAAACATATCTGTAAGCCGATCTGGACTCTTGTAACTCTACCCCAGCTGCCTATATAAGGCCGGGTAGGGATCCCCGGAGATGGAAGACCAGAGAAAAGAGAGATCATCAGACGCTCTCATAGGCATAGACACATACCCTCATACGGGATACGATCAATATCATCCACCAAACACAGGACGTAGGGTATTACCTCTTCCTGAGGGCCTGAACCTGTCTAAATCTCATGTCCCGTGTGCACCCATCTAGATCTGCTGTGTGTACGCCGCCCCATATTCAGTATTGCCAGAATAATACCCCGACAATGTGCACTCGTCTATACTTACCCTTTTCTAAGATAGAAGGGCTTCGAAACGCCACATACGATAGAGGTGGAATTAACAAACAAAAGTTATTACTATATTATGGACTTACAAAAATAAACTTGCAAGAAAAGGAAATTGTGGACATGTCGTCCAATTTTTTTTCAAAAATATCTTGAAATACACAAGAGAAAACGCCATCGGTTCCATGTCGCTTTGCCGACTGAGCTGAGGAAAACGATGTCGCCACTGACTAGAGGCACCTCGGCTTCAAGTCCGGCTCTAGATTGGACAGACTGATTGAGGAAAGGAGTACTCACTGGTTTTGCATTGTGCATATTAAAATGATGAAGTACCTTATCAATATACCCTTTCTGACTTAGATATAATTTTTCAGAGTGTCTATCTCTATTAATCTCCATGCCAAGAATCTTCTTTGCTGCACCAAGATCCTTCATCTCAAATTCACTGCTCAACTGTGCCTTTAATTTTACAAGCTCTGCCTTGTCTTTTGCAGCAATCAACATATCATCAACATATAGGAGCAAGTAGATAGCTGAACCATTAATAGTATTTAAATAAACACAACTATCATAATTTGATCTTCTAAAACCTTGAGAGATCATAAGGAGTCAAACCTCTTATATCACTGTCTTGGTGATTGCTTCAAACCATAAAGAGATTTCTTTAACTTACAAGCATAATTCTCATTTTCCCGAAATGATAAAACCTTCCGGTTGCTCCATATAAATGTCTTCTTCTAATCTCCCCATGTAAGAATGCAGTTTTCACATCTAATTGCTCAAGCTCATAATCATACATAGCCACAATGCTGAGTAAAGTACGAATAGAACTATGCTTCACAACGGAGGAAAAGACATCTGTAAAATCAATACCTGGAATCTGGCTATAACCTTTAGCAACTAGTCTTGCTTTGTATCTAATCTCTTCGGTTGGTGTAATGCCCTCCTTTTTTTGAATATCCATTTGCAGCGAATAGCCTTCTTCTCAATTGGTAATTTGACTAGCTCTCAAGTACCATTTTTCTCAAGTGATTCCATCTTATCATGCATGGCAGTCATCTATTTATTTGAATCAACAGAAGTAATAGCCTCTGAAAAAGTTGAAGGTTTGAGCAGTACCTTCAATGTCTTCTGCCACACTAAAAGCACAAGCAACAACATTGCACTCTTCAATAAGCCTGTTGGGATGCTTATGTTCCCTTGTAGACCTTCTAGGCTGAATTACAACAGGATGTTGTGGTGGCTGCACAACCTCAGGAGGATCCTCAGTAATAGGTGCATCATCATGAATAACAATATTCTCTTTGTCTGGTGTATCACCTGAATTAATAACATGCTCCACCTGCACACTTGTTTTATGTGGCTTCTCAATAGAAACATCATTAGATGGCTTATCATGTAACATAGCAGATTCATCAAAAGTAATACTTCTACTAATTACCACCTTTTAGTTTCAGGATTCCACAATTTATAACCTTTTCACACCAGGTTTAAAACCAAGAAAAATACACTTAACAGCTCTAGGCTCCAATTTACCATTATTAACATAAGCATAAGCAGGGCAACCAAATATTCTCAAATTAGAATAATCTGCTGGAGAACCAGACCATATCTCAATGGGAGTCTTCTTTCCAATAGCCAGGTTAGGTGACCGATTAATTAAGTAACAAACAGTTGAAGCGGCTTTAACCCAAAAACTTCTAGATAATCCAGAACTAGATAACATGCAGCGTACCTTCTCCATGATGGTTCTATTCATGCGTTCGGCCACACCATTTTGTTGAGGAGTACCTGGGACAGTGTAATGTCCCACAAGTCCCTCTGATTTGCACAAAGCTTCAAACTCTCCAGAACAAAACTCCAAGCCATTATCGGTACGTAGCTTCTTGACATGCTTGCCAGTCTGTCTTTCAATCATAATCTTCCACTCCTTGAATGTCTTGAATACATCTGATTTGTGCTTCAGAAAATATGCCCAAACTCTTCTTGAGTAATCATCAATGATGGTCAACATGTAACCTGCACCTCCAAGTGACGGAACGCGGGACTCTCCCCACAAATCTGAGTGAACATATTCCAATATGTCTTTTGTAGAGTGAGTTCCAGTGCCAAACTTCACCCTTGTTTGCTTGCCGAAGACACAATGTTCACAGAATTTCAACTTATCGATGTTTTAACCATCAAGTAGTCCTCTTTTGCATAGCTCCATCATTCCAGTTTTCACTCATATGACCAAGACGCATATGCCAAAGATTAGTAGCATCACAATCAGAAATATCATTTGAAATAACAGGGGCGGCATTACCTAAAATTGTAGTACCTTGAAGATAATAAAGACCATTAGCCTTTCCTCATGTCACCCTTTCATTACAATAAGAGAACCTTTGGTGATCTTCAGGACTCCGCCTCCACCTGAATACTTGTACCCCTTATCATCAAGAGTACTTAAAGAGATATGATTTCTCTTCATCTTGGGAATGTATCGAACATCTGTTAAAGTTCTGATTGTGCCATCAAATATCTTGATCTGAATAGAGCCAATGCCCTTCAATCTTGCATGGAGTGTCATCAAAACCCAAAATAGAACCAGCAGTAGTAATGGGTTCAAAGTTATAAACCAATCTCTATGTGGGTACATATGAAAGGTGCAAGCAGTATCAAGAATCCATTCATTATTAATTTCAGCACATCCAGCAACAACGACAAGCACATCACCTTCAGAATTACTATCACGAGCACAATTAGCAGAATTTTTATCTTCTTTGTTACCTTTTGGTTTGTATGTGCCATTCCTCTTTTCCTTGTTTTGTAACTTCCAGCATTCGGATATGTCATGACCACCTTTTTGCAGTATTTGCATGACTTCCTGTTCCTGGACTTAGATCTGCCTTATTATTCTTGCTAGAGCTTCTGCCCCTGGAATTGCCGCTTGAACTCTTCTCGTGTTGTCTGCTTCGGACAACCAAGCCTTCTGCATGCGAGTTTGAGTTTTCACCAGAAAACCATATGTTTCATCTTCTCTTTAGCATACAGTGCTTCATAAACTTCATTAAGAGTGAGAGTATCTCGGTTATATAAAATAGTATCTCTAAAAGTAAAGTATGAGCTGGGCAGAGAGCATAACAGAATAAGACCCAAATCTTCATCATCATATTTTACCTCCATAGATTTGAGGTCGGCAACAATTTCCTTGAATTCTATCAGGTGGTTTAATACTGATCCGCCTTCCATCAACTTGTATAAATAGAGCTTTTGCTTAAGGTGCATCTTGTTGGTCAGGTCCTTGGTCATACATATTTGCTCTAGCTTTAGCCACAATGCGGCGGCGGTCTTCTCCTTTAAAATCTCCTTAGAATATTATTAGATAGATGAAGATGAATTTGAGATAAAGCCTTACGATCCTTGCGTTTGCTTCTCATCAGCGGACCATGCCGCTGGCATCTTGTCAAATCCCAAAAGAGCGTCATCCAGGTCCATCTGTGCTAGAACAGCCCGCATCTTGACTTGCGAGAGAGAAAACCTTGTGTCACGATCCAACAGCGGAATATCATATTTTAGAGAAGCCATTGGTAGATGAGTCTTGTGTACACAAAGTAGAGCAAGCCGGAAAATAAAAAAAATTCTGGTAGAATTATTTTATGCGGATAGCAAAGAAGAAAAAAATAGAGTAGATAGAACTTTCCTAGGTAGCTTTATGTGGGTGGACGTAGCAATTATCAGGAAAATTGATTTGTTGGTGCTTCACGTCACGAAAAATTGACAGCTTCTGACTGCTACTTTTTTCTTTGCCTCGGGACTGAATTTTGTTTTTTTCTTCACGACAGTGCTTCTGGGGACTTGATTTTGTTTCGGTTGCTGATGCAATTTCTTGCCTCGCCTCGGTTTGATCTCGCTTTCTTTTTCTCTGCCTTGGTCTGATTTGCTCGTGTCGCCTCGGAGCCTTGATTTATACGCGCTACACCAGTAGATTTCGACACGGAGAAGGGGACGGACTGGGCTGCAGTTAGAACTCGGTGACTTTTCCTGTAGTGACACGGACGCGATGAAGCCTGACTCGGAGATGGATGCTGGTACGGAAATTGACGTGAGCTTTGGACTAAGCAACTTCCGCTGCGACAGATGACGGCGACCAAGCAATGAATCAATGAATCGCGTGACGCCGCTGCGTGCCGACTTGTTTCTCTGGATTCAATCTCTTATTCTCGCTCTGATACCACTTGTTGCGATATTAGAGATTGATCTAGAGACAAGAGACAAAGATTTTTACGTGGAAAACCCTTGCAGAAAAAATCACGGACACACGAAGGCGCAATCTCACTATGATGGGAAAAGTATTACAAGCACGAGACCACATAACGGTCTTTAGGTGCGACTACTGGGGCATATATATAGGGGTAATTACACACTACGTTGGAATAGGCCTCCACTGACGGGCGCTTAACCCCCTCTGCTGACGGGCGGACCGCCCGTCAGTAAACTCCTATCAGGGGAGGCCTCGCCACCACTGACGGGCGCGTTGCCCGTCAGTGGCGATGATTACTAGTGACGGGCACATAATGTTAGCCCATCACTAGTATTTACAAATCAGTGACGTGCATGTCAATTCCACCGTCAGTAGTATTTATATACTAGTGACGGGCTCTTTCAATCAGCCCGTCAGTAGTAACTTCTTCAGGATTTAAAAAAATACGTGATATTTCAGCACATTTACATAAATTACAATATACATACACAAAGACACACAGTTACATACATCGCATATACACATTTACAACAATTAGTTACACAGACACAACAACTTACAACTTTTGCATAAAGTACTGTAAATCATAGCTTTTCATTCTAGACCTTCGTGTCCTCAAATCAAACTTAGCACCAAACATCGAAATCGCCAAATTACAGATAAACAGTCCATGCATGACTGTTGCATTCATACCCTCCAATGCAAAACCAGCAACTTCCACCTAATGTTTTCTCTGGAACAAGAGAACAAGAACATATATAGCCTCAGGGAACACCACAAGTGGCTGTTGCTACCCATGTGTAAGTCAGTGTTCAGAATTTCATTAAACAAGAACAGGAAGAGGAAAATAATAATGCATGAGTCCTTTCTGTTCTAAGAAGAGCATGAAACTAGTGTGCTTTTCATATAGGAATTGCAAAAACAAAATATGTTTAATCAAACTATAGCAGAAGATGGAGACCATGATCCATCTGGTCTTTGAGCAACTACTAGGCCAGTTCCAAGTTTGTAAGTAAGAAGTGCACCAGCTTTTACAACTGTTGAGATAGCAAGCCCACTTGCTCCACTAAGAACTGCATGAGGAATAGACTTTTCAGAGTTTATCCTTGCAGCCTACATTAAGATAATTATTGTTTATTAGCCAGGGCAGGTATTGCAGTTAAACATGTAAATATAGAAAAGATAATGGAAATTAGAACTTAGATACCTGACTATAGCTCCTCAGGGAATTTGCTCCCTTGTATATCTCGTGTTCCACTATATACTTGACCGTGAGCATGATGCGGCACAACTTGATTGACTCGCATCTAGTAAATTTGAAGAACCCACATATGCACGCATCTAGTAATAATTTACAAAAGGAACAAATCGAGGAGATCATCCCATCCTTCTCCTTCCTTGGGGGTGAGCATATAGCACATACATTCAGCACATATAGCACATACATTGAGAGAGAGAGAACGCAGCAAAGAGAGATGAGATAGAGAGTAGAGCAGTACCTTCCTTCCTTGCTTTGTCTCGGTCAGTAGGGAGCGGGAGGAGGTGGTGGAGGTGCATGTTGGTGCTGCCACAGTAGGAGACGAGGGGACGAGGGGACGAGGGCGATGGAGAGGAAGACGATATGGTGGCGGTGCCCTCGGCCTCAGCTTCGGCTTCGATCCGACAAATGGGGAAGAGGACGAGGTCGAGACCCTAGAAGTGTCATAGAACCCTAGAAGTGGGGAGTGGAAGGAAAGAGGACTTACCACGCACGCCCACCGCGGTTGTGGTGCGGTGAACTCACCGTCGTCCAGCGGTGACGGCCGGGAGCGAGGCAGAGGCGGCCGAGGCGGAGGCGGCCAAGGCAGAGGCGGCTGAGGCGGAGGCAGCCGGGACGGAGGCGGGCCGCGGCGGAGGCAACCTAGGCAGAGGCAGTCAGGGAGGAGGCAGCCGAGGCGCAGGTGGCCGAGGCGGAGGCCGGCCGAGGCCGAGTGCGGTAGGGAGAGAGAGGCGGCGGCGTGTGAGGGGTAAAGGGAGGTGGCCGGGACCGGTTAGGGTAAAAACCCTAACTGGGTGCTAAGCGGACCGAGTGGGCCATGGGCCAAAAGGTGGCCACGGCCGGCCCAATTTGTATTTTCTATTTTTTGAAATACCAGTGACGGGCCCTATATTGTGCCCGTCAGTGGAGATCCGATCTTTACTGACGGGCGCGTGAGGTGCGCCCGTCAGTGAAGGTTGTCCGTCAGTAGAGATGCCAAGTTGCGCCTCTCGTCCCACTTTTACTGACGGGCGGATATTGTGCCCGTCCGTAGAAGTTGGCAGCCTCGCCTTGTGCGTCACTACTACTGACGGGCATGAGCTCGCCCGTCAGTGTTGCCTCTAATCAACGACGAGCCTTCTAGTGCCCGTCAGTGATGATCATGTAGCAGAAGTGTTTTCTGAGGTAGTGACAAGAGTCCTTGAAGGACAAGACAACGAGTTGTACTCGGTTACGCCGGTACCAGCACGAATCCCCACACCGTACGATGCTACGTCTAGCATGATTCGGTGCCGTGTCTAACATGGTAACTGAATTCGGATCACTTTTCAACAATGATAAGTTACTTCGTCGTTTTAATATGCAATGCAAAACCAGTGAGTACTCCTTTAGCTGCACATTTTAGATTTACTTCAGATTTATGTCCACAGTCAGATGATGAAATTGAGTACATGTCTAGAGTTCCATATGCCAGTGCAGTTGGCTCACTCATGTATGCCATGGTATGTTCTCGCGCTGATTTATCCCATGTATTGAGTGTTGTTAGTAGATATATGTCTAATCCTAGTAAAGAGCATTGGAAAGTAGTTCAATGGATTTTCAGATATTTGAGGGGCACTTCTAATGCTTGTTTACAATTTGGAAAATCTAGAGATGGACTTGTTGGTTATGTGGATTCAGATATTGCTGGAGATTTAGATAAAAGAAGATTTCTTACTGGTTATTTGTTCACTGTTGGAGGATGTGCTGTTAGCTGGAAAGCAAGTCTTCAAGCTACTGTCGCCTTGTCCACTACAGAAGCCGAGTATATGGCTATTTCAGAAGCTTGCAAAGAAGCCATTTGGCTAAGAGATTTGTTTACTGAGCTTTATGGAAGTACATCTTGCACTATAATATTTTGTGACAGTCAGAGTGCTATTTACCTTACAAAAGATCAGATGTTCCATGAGAGAACAAAGCACATTGATGTGAGGTATCACTTTATTCGAGGTATCATCGCTCAAGGTGATATCAAGGTCAGCAAGATAAGTACACATAATAATCCAGCTGATATGATGACAAAGCCAGTTCCTGCCACTAAGTTTGAGCTTTGCTCAGATTTAGTTGGTATTACTCAGTAATCTTATGTGACTTTGACGCACAAGGTGTTTATGTTTATTTGATTAGAGAAGTTTATTATTTTCTTCGACTACTGGAGGGAATTCGGCTCAAGGTAGAGATTGTTGAAAAGTGATCCGAATTCAGTTACCGTGTTGGACACGGCACCGAATCATGCTAGACGTAGCATCGTACGGTGTGGGGATTCGCGCTGATACCGGCGTAACCGAGTACAACCCGTTGTCTTGTCCTTCAAGGACTCTTGTAATTACCCCTATATATATGCCCCAGTAGTCGCACCTAAAGACCATTATGTGGTCTCGTGCTTGTAATACTTTTCCCATCATAGTGAGATTATGCCTTCGTGCGTCTGTGGTTTTTCCCGCAAGAGTTTTCTATGTAAAATTTTTGTCTCTTGTCTCTAGATCAATCTCTAATATCACAAGAAGTCCGACTCTAGATTGGACACTACTAGGAACCAGACTTTCCGTGGTGGGAAAATCGTAAGGGTTGAAAGAAGAGGCGATGGGCACCAGGTCTAGGAAGACAAGCTGCCAGCCATCAACCCAAACTCACATCCAATCACGACGGAAAATAAGATGCAAATGCCTACTATTCCAGCGGCGGTTGTTGATGTCGTGCCTTACATTTGCTGGAGATTTGCACTCTAGCACCTTGGAAGTAGAAAGGGGAAAGGAGAGCAGTGTGGTCCAAGGACACGGATGCACCATGGCTGTCCCGACGAATGACAGTTCCAACGACATAGAGAGACGGTTCTCCTAGTTCTAGATCTAGGACCAAGAGCGAGGGTTCAATTCCTGTGACTACGGGAACCATGGCGACCACAGCCCACAGGCGCATCACTGTGAAGACAATCGGCAGCGAACTCATGGCCAGCAATCGCCATAAGTGGTGACTGAGTTTTGCGGTGCTAGGCTATGACGCCAAGGCGTGACGGGCGAATGGCCGAGGAGCACCAGGTGAGGGAAGCGCCAACAACATGAGATTGGAGAAGAGGCAGGTGCTAGCTAGCATGGCGAGGTCCACAAGATTGGTAGCCAGCGACCACGGATGTTGATCGCAACCAAGAGAAAAGTGGAACAAGCTGCATGTGCTCGAGGGGAGCTCCTATACCTTGCCTTAAGCGTGAGGGAGTCGAGATCAGGAGGCGAGGCATCGGTGGGATAAGGCGCCCGAGCACGTTCGTGGAGAGCGACGTCAGGAGTTCGAGGGAGGTCATGCTCGTGGGGCTATGGGATTTCGCAGCGCCGGTGATCGTCGGGATCCCAGACGCGGTGGAGTGCGTTGGCTTCGAGGGAGTTCTCCCTGGGGAGTCAGCACAACGGGACATCAAATGCTTCAAATGCGGGCTTGAAGGGCATTTTCAAGCATCCTGCCGCAACCAACTCAGCTATGCTTGCAAGGAGGGTCATGTTACTGCACGGTGCCCAGAGATTGCTCTCAAGAAAGAATTGAAGATCTATGGCTTCGGGATAGCAGGTCAGGGATTTTATGCTTTGGGAGTTGAAGGGGGTTTCTGTAAAATCTGAAAATCGAGGGGCCGGTGCTGTTATCTCAGTTCTTAGTGGGAAGCATTCGATATCTATCATCGAAGCTAAGTTACAATATCTAGTTGAGGAGAAATGGAAGTGGTATGTAAAGTAGATAGGGGAGGGTGAATATTTTGTGCCTTTTCCATCTAAGGCCAGCCTGCGTATCTGCATGAGAAGTGGGGATGGCACTTTTGATCTTCCCCTTTACAAGCTTCGTGTGAAGATCAGGAAGTCTGAAATGGATCCTAGTGCCAGCTCGATCTTGCAACTTCACTGGCCCTCGTCGCTGCCTCCGACGCCGACTTCGATGCAGCCACACAGGACTTCCCGGTGAGGAGGGAGGGGCGACACGTGGGGTGAGGTGCCGACGGTGATGGAGCGCGCGTGTGACGGCCATCTGGAACAGCCGGAGGTTGCGGCGGCGGAGCGCACGCGAGTGCTCGTCACGCCTATCGGTGGCCGGAGGTGGTTCGCGGCGGCGGTAAGAAAAATTTGTAATGTGATTGATAGACTGTTTTTAACATAGATTTTTTTCATCACTGACTCTTAGTTACAAACAGTTCGAAAAATCATATGCGACGATATTTTCGGACCGTCCATAACGACGATCTGTGTAGTAATATACTTGCATGGCATGCTTTTGAACCAACGTCGGTTTAATACGGAGAAATCGAATCCTAATTAAGACTTGCATGGCCGGCGCTGGCACTAAAAGTGCGTGCAACGACGTGTACCTAGTTAAGACTTGAGAGACCCAGGTAGGTGGATGCTATGCACACGCGTGGATTGACCGAACTGGACTCTTCAAAGATTAGCAATGTTTCTTTTCTTCTTAATTTTGAAAGACCTGTAATGATGTCCTAATGAATCCCGCTTTATCTCGAAGCTCATCTAGCAACGGATTATATAAGCCATATGGCAACGTGTTATGTAAATGTGCAACTTCCATACAGACACAATGGCGTCCAGACCGATCTTGGCTCGCGTCCTCTTCGTCATCGCCGCCGCTGTTGCCGCAGCAGCAACTGCGTCCGCCGCGGGTGTAGTCAACCCTGGCGTCGGCGGTCCCGGCGAGCCGACGTGCGTGCCGATGCTGCAGCGCCTGCTGTCGTGCCTGGACTTCATCGAGCACCGGACGGAGGCGATCCCGCCGGCGTGCTGCGTCCAGGTCAACAGCACGGTGCCGAGCAGCCTTGCTGCCTCATGCACGTCCTGCACGGCCACGTCGCGAGGCTCATCGGACCGGAGTTCGACAGCAGCCGCGCCATGGTCAACGTCACCACCGAGTGCCTCGGCGACGCCTCGATCCTCATGTCCATTACTCGTTCGTGCACAGGTTCGTACGAAGTGTTTATCTCTGCTGCTAATTTTGTGATCGATCTGTGATTGCTCTTGATTTTACTTTTATTTTGTTCTTCAGGCAAGCCGCTCCCGCCGCTGACACCTGAATATCCGTTCACTACCGCATTGCCGCCATCGTCGTCGTCAGGTGAATAATTAATTTTATTATTATTTATGGTGTCGAATCGATTTGTTCCCGAGGTAATTTCGATTCGATGAACTGCTGATTTTTTTTTAATCAAAATGAACTGCTGATTTCTCATGCGGAATTGCGGCATTCAATTGCCTTTTTTTTTGTGCAGGAGCAATGCGGCTTGAAGGCTCGTTTTACATCGGATTGCTGCTTGCACTTTTTGCAAGCTTCGTCTACGGAGTTTAGTGCTCAATCTATCGATAGGAAAACTGGTGATCACCTGACCGAACGCGAAACGAATCATGATATATTTGCTGTTCAACAAAATGTAATTCAAGTCTTTTTTGCTCGTCTTGTTTGTTCGTCCAATGCTGAGTTATACCTTTATACGATATACGATGTTTATTGCTTAATCCACAACTCGCACGTACGAGCACACCCATGAACATACGTACGTACGTAGCAATGTAACGTACGTTCACATCACGCCCTAGTTCTCGTCGGCGGCGGCGACGGCAAGATGCTGGACGCCAGGTTGACCGCATCGTCCAGCTCGCGGTCCGCGGCGGACAGTGGCGAGCTCTGGCCGGCGACCGTGAACGCGCGGTCGCAGCGCGCGGGCGCGCCCAGCACCTCCGCTAGCAGCCACTGCGTCTCCTTCAGGCCCGCGGACCCGCCGCGCTCGGCTTCCCTCGCGGCCCGCCCGAGCCGGCGCACGGCGGCGTCATACTCCGCGGCGCACTTGGCCAGGCAGTCCCGCCGCGTGGGCACCGTCTCGGCGCCCTGCAGCGTGGCGATGCGCGCGCGCGTGGCCTTGGCGGTCGCCCTGGCGGCCCTGGCCGCGATGGCGGCGAGGCCGAGCTCGTCGGCGGTTGCACTCGCCCTGTCGGCGCCCAGCGTCTTCTTGCAGTAGTCGTAGCTGGCTTCGTCGCTGGAGGCGAAGTAGCCGCACGTGTCATCTATCATATTCATAGATGCCATGCATGCGTGCGCGACGAGCACGAGGAAGACGACAGAGGAGAGAGCTTGGAGACAGGGCATGGTGTAGTTCTTAGTTCTGTGGTGTACGCGACTACTTCAGTTCTTGGCTCAATTGGTTTGAGTTCATCGGTCAAACTATATATGAAGAGATAGACACTTTGGAACGGTAGAGTGAGTTTTGATTTTATGGGTGCAACGTTCGTACGATTAATTTGCTGAAGTAAATTTGTGTTTGCAGCGCGTGGTCTCAAAATTTTGTGTTTGTGGTTGAAACGTTTTCATTAGTTGTTCATTGATGCCAATAAAGAAACTTTCGCAAAAAGAAAACTAGAACTAGTCTTGCAAAACTCAACCCATGAAAAAACGAATTTTCATAATAAATAGGAAATATCAACCCCAGGAAAATAGGAAATAAAAAAAGTGGGAAAGAAGATCAACAAACTACAGATCTAATAAAAGACATAGAGGGTGAAACACTGCCCGGTACATTTATTCTTCTAAGATGTAGGGCAAATGCATATAACTCATATACAGCGCACTCCACAATCACAGCAGCACACGTGCACATATGCGATGCAGACTGCAGAGGCATGCTTGGTGACTATCCGCACCGCACGTCTCTATTTGGGCCTGAACTGGAAATATACAGGAGAGGATCCCGCACCGGTAGTCTCTATTTACTCCCCGATTCCTCCGATTGCTACAGGGCATCTCCAAACCCAGCGCATGTCGAGACGAACGCTATCCCTTTGCCACACCAGCCACGCTCCTCTCGCGCCGTTCCTGCGAAGTGTCCGGCGACCTCCCCGACGGCATCCTGGAGAAGGTGGCAGTCTCCCTCAAATCCGAGGGCATTGGGGAGAGAGGGGAGGAGGAGGCAGTGGCTGGCGGAGAGTGCAGGGGCGGGTCAGCAAAGGGGGGCGGCAAGGCTCACCCACCCCGTCGTCGATCCAAGTTTGGATCTGTGAAACGGCGGTGGAGAGAGTTGAGGCGGTAGCGGACGGACTCGGAGGAGAGCTCTACAGCGCGTTCGGCGATTCGCCATCGACGGAGAAGGTACTCCCTATCCCTACATCAGTCTGCAGCCTCTAGATGTGGAGGCGCTCGCCCGCCGTCGCCGCTGCGACCCGCCGCGGTGGCCCCGCCGGCCCCGCCGCGGTCGCCCCGCCGTCCCCCGCCGTCCCGCTGCGAGCCGCCGCTGTCGGCCTGCTGTCCCCGCTGCGAGCCGCCGCGCTCGCCCCGCCGGCTCCGCCGCGGTCGCCCCGCCGTCCCCGCCGTCCCGCTGCGAGCCGCCACGGTCGGCCTGCTGTCCCCGCTGCGAGCCGCCGCGCTCGCCCCGCCGGCCCCGCCGCGCTCGCCCAGCTGCCGCACTCGCCACGCGGCCCCGCCGCGGTCGCCCAGCCGCCGCACTCGCCCCCCGGCCCGCCGCCCGCGCTCGCCACGCCGCCCCGCCGCCGGCCAAGCTCCGCGCGCTCCCTTAGCCGCCCTGGCCGCCCGGCTCCGCCGCCGCGCTCGGCCCCCGCCACCGCTGCCGCGCTGCCCCCAGCTCAGCTGCTGTCGGCTTTGGTCTGCTGCTGCTTTCCTCACCTGTTGCCTCTGTGATACTTCAAAGTTCAAATCATGATTAGGATGTTATCAAGGGATGTGATATGTGTGGGTTGGGCCATCCGTTGTACTCGTTGGTTGCTCCTCCTGCTGTGTGAAGTCATTCTTTGGAATCATTTCATTGGCGAGAGCTGATATTGTCCGTTGAGTATACTACTAGATGATTGCTCAGTTTTTGTTGGTTCATATTCTGCCATTCACTACGTGTCATTGATGCTGCTAAATGCCTTTAATTTTGTATATTTAGTAGTTGTTTCACCATGTATTCTGTGATATAAGCATCTAACTTTGATTGATTTTGTTCCTTCTGATTCTAACATTTATTTGTATGAAATTGCATTCTTTTCTTTATTTTTGAAAATAGAGCAAGAGCTCTGCCATTCATTAAGATAAAGGAAGCAAAGATGATATCCTAATTTACAAATGCTAGGAGCAGCACACCCGCTGCTTAAAGACCAATTGTTATTCTGCTATACTCATTGTAGCATTTACTTCATTTTATTGCAGGATGAATCCTAATAATTCTGATCAAGCTGGTGACGACATTACTGGTTCCGGCGGGGGTCTTCCAATGCAAGGCTTGTATGGAGGGTGGAACCCAGGGCTGCAACCATATGCTCAGCAGTACCCATATTTCCATGGAGGGTGGACCGCAGCTCTGAACCAAGGGTTCATGCCACTCCCAAATCCAGCATCATCTCCTGCAGCACCTACTCAAAATCAGCCTGTCGCTGCAACGGTCGAGAGTGTTGAACCACCAGTACTGAAAGAGAGTCAGGGTGATGGTGAAGGAGCATCGTTGCCAGCTGGTCGACGACGCAAGGGCGTACCTAGTCGCAACAAGTTATCCAACTTCTCCCCAAAAGAAGATGTGTTCCTTGTGAAGTCATGGTTGGAAATTAGCTGTGACCCAATTATAAACACAGGGCAGAAGAAGGACGGGTTCTGGGCTAGGATTACGAGCCGGTACAATAACAAGAGGGGTTCCTACCCTGAGAGAAGTTTCAGATCACTGCAGAGTCGTTGGGAAACTATCAAGGCTGAAGCGAGTAAATTTGCAGGGTACATGGCAAATGTTCTTCGAGACAATCCGAGCGGGATGAGTGATGCAGATAAGGTGAAGTATGAAACCATCCTTTTATTAACAAAATCTGATCTGTTATTGTCATTTGGTTTGAACTAGAGTTTGCTTCATAATTCTAACATTGTGTACCCCTTTTGCAGACCTCTTTAGCTCTAGCTAACTTTGCAGACATCGAACAATACCCGTTTATTTACATGCATTGCTGGGATTTGCTGAAGGACGAGCCTAAGTGGATGGACCTCAACCTCAGAGGGTCACGACATGGAGAGGACGATGCAATAGCTGATCACATTCCCACAGCCTCCATCAACATCGATGATGACCCAGGGACACCGTCCTCTCAGTACTCAGGGAGCAAGAGGCCTATGGGGAGGGATGCAGCTAAAAGAGCAGCTAAGAAATCTGCCTCTTCCTCTCCGTCAGATTCATCTCAGTATGTTTCAAAGTTGCAGGACCTGTCGATACAAAAGCTTTCAATATGGCAAGAAGAAAACGCGAAGAAAGGCTCTCGCTATGAGCAAATGGCAGCCATCGAGTCACAGAGATACGATGAGCTGCGGCAACACAATCAGCACATGGCAGCAATTGAGGAAGAGAAGCTGCGGCTCATGTGTAAGAAAGCTGACATGCTACAAACACACGAGGAAGAGCGCATCCTCGGGATTGATCTGGACAAGTGTGCTCCGCGCCTCCGCAAGTACTATGAAAACGAAACAACAACAGATACTGAAGAACATTGGTGCCGACGTAGACGACAGTGTATACCCTTAAACTAGTGTTGTAATGTATTGCATTGAAGAGTGTCCTAGTTGAGGCTACCTTGCAGTGGCTGTGTTGTACTACTAATAATTGTGAACCCATGTTGTTGTAGTTAATATTTGTGAACCCATGTTGCTTGTGGCTGTGTTGTATGGACTTGTTGTCGTGATAATAAGGTCTATATGTAACAGGATTACAATGTTCATGACTCCACACATAACAGGATTACAATATTTATGACTCCAAAAGAACCATATGCAGGCAGAGCAGCCACTTGTGCTGGACCATCTTAAAACCTAGATTACGATGAACCATGCAACATCCATTGGTCTTCGATAAGATCCATCTGCAACTGGTTATGGATGGCAGTATTCTTCAACTTATGATGTTTATTAATATACTCCACTCTCTCTTGGGTTATGGTCTGGTATGGAGTAGCCGGAACCCCAACATTGTCATAGTCCGTGTTCTTCGCAAGTTTCCCTTCATCCTCGATAATCATATTATGCATAATCATGCACGCTGTCATAATATCCCTAATCTGTTCACGATTCCAACCGTATGCAGGGCCTCGAACAATAGCCCACCTAGACTGAAGGACACCAAAAGCGCGCTCAATATCTTTACGAACTTTTTCCTGCTCCTTAGCAAAGTGTGCTGCCTTCATATCCAGGGGATGGGAAATGGTCTTCACAAAAGCCGACCAATTGGGGTATATACCATCAGCAAGATAGTAACCCATGTCATACGTGTGACCATTAACGGTAAATGATACCGGAGCTGCTTTGCCTTTCAAATATGCGGAGAAGACGGGCGACTGTTGAAGGACATTAATATCATTGCAGCTGCCTGGCATGCCGAAATAGGCATGCCATATCCAAAGGTCATGCGAAGCTACCGCCTCAAGTATCATGGATGGATGCTTCCCACGCCCTGTGAACATGCCTTTATATGCCGAGGGGCAATTGCGCCACTCCCAGTGCATACAATCAATGCTTCCCAACATTCCTGGAAATCCACGTTCCTCTCCAATTTTGAGCAGCCTTGCTACATCTTCTGCGTTCGGAGCACGTAGGTAGTACTCCCCGAATACAGAAATGATAGCCCGACAAAAATGGTGGAGAGCCTTACGAGCAGTTGACTCACCAATACGGACATACTCATCAACAGCATCAGCAGGTAGACCATATGCAAGAATGCGAATAGCAGCAACTGCCTTTTGCAAACCAGTGAGCCCAAGACGGCCAATGGCGTCCTCCTTTTGCTTGAAGTAGGAGTCTGCAGCTTCAATCGCTTCGACAAGGCGCTCAAACACATGGGCGCGCATTCGAAACCTGCACACAAAGATAAGGTCTCTCAATGTAGTGCAAAGATATAAATAATGCAATCCATGAGTAGCAGATTGTACAAACACACCGTCGACGGAACTGGAACGCTGAGTAAACAGGATTGGGACCAAAGTAGTCAGCACGGATCCTCACATCCCCGTAAGCATGATCCCTCTGTCGTATCTGCTTTGGTGGAGCATCCGAACGACGGATACGACGAGAGGGTCCAGCATTCTCGACCTCACACAACTGCAGTACCTCCAAGTCCTCGTCATCAACAATCAAATGAAAATCATCTTCGTCCTCCTCTTCCTGTATCACCGACGTCCTACACATGGAAGAACCAAAATAGCCTGCCATGGCCGTGAAAACAGGAAGCCGGCGGGTGGCACAGGGTCTGTCGGCGTAGGAGAACAGGGAGAGGACCGACGGGGGTGGACACTACAGAATCTCGATGGAGTGGAGGGAACAGGCGACGAACCCTAGCAGGCGGCCATGCCGAGATCAAATCCGGCTACTTGGGCTGCCAGATGGGGCAGATGAGAGCTCAAACGGATGCTTGTAGGCCATGGCCACTCGTAGCTACAAGGAATCGAAGAGCTGCTCACCGGACAGGACGCTCTAGATCTGGAGGCGCTCGCCCGCCGTCGCCGCTGCGACCCGCCGCGGTGGCCCCGCCGGCCCCGCCGCGGTCGCCCCGCCGTCCCCGCCGTCCCGCTGCGAGCCGCCGCGGTCGGCCTGCTGTCCCCGCTGCGAGCCGCCGCGCTCGCCCCGCCGGCCCCGCCGTCCCCGCCGTCCCGCTGCGAGCCGCCGCGGTCAGCCTGCTGTCCCCGCTGCGAGCCGCCGCGCTCGCCCAGCCGCCGCACTCGCCACGCGGCCCCGCCGCGGTCGCCCAGCCGCCGCATTCGCCCCCCGGCCCGCCGCCGCGCTCGCCACGCCGCCCCGCCGCCGGCCAAGCTCCGCGCGCTCCTGGCCACCCTGCTCCGCCGCCGCGCTCGGCCCAGCTGCCGTCGGTTCGTTGATTTGGAGATCCTAATACAGGCCGGTGGCGGCAGCGTCTGTGCTTTTCCGATCTGTACACTTCGTCCTGACGCGTGGGCCATGTCACTTTACAGTTTGGTTTAGCTACCGCGCGGTGCGGATAGTCTAATTGCACTAAATTGAGAACAAGGACCGCGCCAGACAGGCCCGTCGAAGGGTAGTACATGTGGCCTTATTTAATTGTTGCATCCATTCAGCCTGAACTAGAAGGGACTGTCTGATGGTCTACATCAGCAGGTGCCTAGGGCGATCAAATGCAGACACGTGTTATTGGGTTGATTGCATCCAACACGATGTGGTGATGTTGCACCTCTCTGTGGTGAACTTACTCGCCCCGTCAAAACCCCACCCCACCTACCTCATTTCAGTCCAGCTCGCACACTATCTCCAATCACATTTGAAAGAACTTGGGTCAAAAAAAAATTAAAAATGAAGCAATGCCTAGAGTTAGAATCGCCCGTGATCGTATCCGCAGCACTGCAGGAAAGGATTAAGATTTTCATTACATGCTAAACACGTTCGCGGAAATGTTGTGGACAAAAACTTGTATTAGTGGTCTCATATCATGATTGGCCAAAATAAGAGTAGCCTCAGAATTGCCATGTTGGTGCTTGTGCAAAGGGTTATGAATTTTCAGACCATCCATGGCACCATCCGCTTTGCACACACGCATTTACTAGGGTCTTATATAACCATTGGCATAATACATATAAAATAAAATCAAACAATTCGAATTAAAGTGAACCGAGTAAATAAATTCTAAAAGTACCTTGTATCTAATAGAATTATTATAGTTCCTTGTCTCAGATCAAATCAAATTTTAGTAATAGCTAGAAAATAACATTTTAGTTTATATAACAAATAAATTTAACAGTTCCTCGACACATGGGACAAATAAATAAATGATCATATACACATGTCATATCCTACTGTCGTCTTTATTGGCCCACATGTGGTTAGCCTGTTGGTTCCTCTTATCTATCCAAACAACATTGTCATCTAGAGGTACATCATAGCCATAGCTAGTGGTATTTAGAACCACATTTATCTCATCAGCTACCATCTCATCATGACCATCATCTAGTACGTATCCAGTTGCATGGAATGCAACATGCAAAGCCTAGCTAACTTGGGTTCGAGATGGGTGGAAAAGCTTATTGTCAAGTATATAAAATATGTTTTTCCATACCCCAATCATTACTACAGAAACACCTATCCAAGACGTCTTTTCATAGACAGTTCGTCAAAACCATCTGTGATGAGCCACATCACAGAAAACTTTTTAGAAAATACATATCATAGGTGGTTTTTAGAAAAATAGTTTGTATTAAATATCTCATCACAGATGGTTTTTAGCCTAGCAAGGCATGGCCCAAGCATTGCTATATAACTTCGAGTGTGTTGCACCCCGAACCTTAAGCCGTGTGTGTGCCCCTCTTAGCTTCCACAAAAATTCCCCAAGTCCCTCTCTTTGTCTCTCTTGTCCTTCATATGCGCATCGCCAGTGGCGGTGCTGCCTCCTGTCATCGGCGCCCTCCTCCTACCCCCTTCCGTCGCCGCCTTCTCAATCCAGTTGTCTCTATCATCGAGCAGCCTCCGCTCCCATTCGTAGCTCCCATGCCCGTTGCCTCCTTTTTGCTCCCTATCTCTCACTTCTTGCTGTTGCTCCTCGCCAGTCCCGAATGAGCCGGCGCTGCCGCACCAACTGCTCGTCGAACCAATTGAGCTCCCGGTCGTAGGTGGGCCACATGGTCCAGCTACCAGAGATCCAGCAGCAGCCAGATCCGGTGCATGATGGGGACGACGTTCGGCTACTGTGACGATTGCATCGTGCTCTCGCTCAAGAATACCCGTGGTGCTAGCCGACGCTCATGGTGGACCTGGCAGTCCTGATTCACACACTCCTCTGTGAGCTCAGCACCACCGCCGGCACGTGCAGCGCGCTAGAGAGTGAGAAGCACACCACGAAGGAGGATGGTAGGCACCGCGACAGTGACAACGTGCGGCTGCTCGAGGTGCCTGTGTACTCCATGTTCTTTAATGGCAAGAAGGCCAGTGCAAGGAGCTAATCCGGGAGCTCAGGCACGCCACAGTAGCATGCAGGCAGCCTTACTTCGCCATGAGCAGCAGCACGTCGATGGTGGTGAGCAGTGGGCGAGCCGCGGTGAGGTGGCGGCCGAGCCTGCCAAAGTGTTTTTTTCTTGATATTTACACATCACATGTGATTTTTAATAGCCGTATGTAATGTATTTTCTTGTCACAAACAACTTCATTCATATGGTGCTTTACTCATACGCAATGCCATTTTTTACCCGTTTGAGATATGGCTTTCTGTAGTGAATAGCCCCCTTAATTAGGTAGAAAGCTACAAGTGCTAATGCCAACATTAGTTAAACTTCTTTGTCTAAGAGTGCAGTTGATAATTTGAGATATATTTACTTAGATTAATCATTATCATGTCACTCCTCTCTATTGCATTTCTGAGAATGAGGGCATCATGTGTTGACCCCACCCAACCAGCTAACACATAGGTGAAATTGAGATCAAAGTCCACTACAACAAGCATGTATTGTGTAGTGCAATGCTTCCTACCCCTGAAGGCCGCAGACATATATTTTGTAATTTAGCATTCATACGAGTACCATAAATGCCCCCAACCCCCCACCCAATACACACACAATACTAAGACAAGAAACAATATTGAAAACTAAATTGACACATTGTACATATAGGTACATTGGCATATCGATACCAACTGAATCTGATCTTCAAAATGTATATTGGCTCGATCATCTCATCTCTAAGCTCACTAATTGCACATAACACATCTTTTTGAAATATGTGATGATTTTCTCAATGATCTTCTAAAGGTACTATGGATTACTCTAAGTCTTTGGTTATGACCAACCACATGAAGAAACACCGGTACTTGCTCTTCAACATATGTATGAAAGCTATCTCTCAACAAGTTCCTCTCTTGAAACAACTTGACAAGGTGATAAAATGGGCTCTTCCCACGCAGAGCATTTTCGCAGTCTCCACAGCGTTACAATTGTCGATTTTATTTAGATTTTCTTGGTGCCCAATGTCGCTTAAGAACATTGGGGCATATATGATTGTACGTACATAGCTTGCAGCCCTCCCAATCCTAGAAAGGAGGTCGGCTTGCATCACATCTATGAGTGATGCTACATGGATGACAAGATTGCTTAGAGGATCCATTAATAATAAAATACACAGTCAATGCCTACAGGATGGAGAGGGCAACAATGGCAAGTGAACAATGTCACATGTTCTTAACAATTATCTCCACCAATCAGCAAACAGAAAAATGATCTAGCTTTATCCTCATTGGCACCATTTGCAACATGGCTTGAGGGAGCTCTTTGCAAAGTCACCTCAAACTCGCGGGAGCCCATGGAAGATATCCTAGTGGGATAGCCACCACCAAATATAATCTTCATCTATACATTGTTTCAAATGGGCTTGTTCAGGTATTCTGTATTCTTACGGTATGTCTAAGATAAGATAAGATCATATGCCTAGCACTAAATAGGATCGAAGCTAATAACAAATGGGCAAGATAACAGCAAAGAAGCAACTTTAAACTTGACACTGTAGTCTTCCTCCTCAAGCAATATATCGTGGGTTTTCTCACTCCATTGTGCTCCACTTAGTTCTCTCAGTTTGGACAACCCCATCCACCTCTTGCACCACTTGGGTAGGAAATTGTAGATCTAGGTGGAGGTCACTTCATGGGCATTGAACTCATGTAGGGCCTTGGCCACTTGGTTGTGGTAAAACTTCTCGAATCCCTTACCAATTTTAACCCTATTGCTTAGTAGATGACACATCTTTTTGATGAAAAATGAGAGGACATGAGTCAACCTCATCACACTCATATGTGGCTTGTGCCGAACAACATCACCTTAAGCACACATAGCAATGCCCACACTACAAACATTAGCACATGGTACATTTCCTATATGAAGCAACATGACATCAGTGAAGACCGTCTAATTTACCTTATATAAAACACCAATGCACTTGATACAAATGAATCAACACTACATATAATGTCCACTACCTCATATATTACAAGCTTGCTCAGATTAAGAAGCATCACAACTCTCTAAAACATAAAATATGATTATATGCCTCAACTTTCATCACAACTTGCATATCGATAGTATGCATCACATAAATAAAGCAAATCGCCAATGAGCCATACATATCGAGAACTTACCATGCATTCATCCTCGGTTAGGCATACAAACTAAAACCCTAGCATGCTTCCTATCAAGATCTGGGGAAAAAAGAAGCAAATCAAAACAAAATCATGGGGATAGAAGGGGGAAAGGAAGGGGTAGGGGAGAGGAGGGACCGTGAATGAGCATGCAAAGAAGGGAGAATTTTACCACCGCCGGCTAGAGAGGACGACGAGAACCACCGACGGCCGGAGAGGATGAAGACAACCACATCTCGCCAGCGATGATGAGGAGAGAACCACCACTTGAGTTAGGGGGTAGGGGGTGAGGAAACGAGACAGGGGTAGTAAGGTATAGAACGACACATAGCAGGTAAATCTAAAATCTCCGGTGCTTTCCTCTGCACACACGAGCTACCCTTTTCACTTGCTGTTGCATGACGCGACCCTGGCTGAGGGATGCTTTGAGCAGCGTGTGGACCTAGCCTAGGGACCTAGGTAGGTATCCCATGATCCAAACACCCCTACTTGCATATGGCAGTCGTGGTTGAACCTTATGCAGCAATCCAAACGCACCCCTAAGGCCTCTAGAGCATGAGTATGCGCTATCCTATTGTATAGTACTAGGCACCTCTAGGGTCGAAGTCGTTAACCATACGTCGCCACCTCCTAGGCTACTAAGAAATCTTGACTCCATAACCAATTAGTAGCTGAAACAATATCCTATCTCATCTTATGGTTATTTGACTGGGTCAAGCCTAGTTGCGGTGGCAATGGAGTTAGCATCTTGGCGTTGATCTCACAGTCAATAGTGGTGACACAAGGCTATGAAGTGACTGTCGTGGCAAAGAGGTCATCCTGGAGCAAGGAGAATATGGTGTGGATGGTGGGGATGACGTTCCTGACAATGGTGGTGCCTCTCATCATACAGATGGACTGCGAGTAGCAGTTTAGTGACCTCATGCCCCAACAATAGCCGCACTCAATGGCAATCTATTGCTACCCACAGATGACGTACATGCAGTGCCACTAGAAGATGGTGGTTACTAGGCTCCGAGCGTCTGGTCTGTGATTAGGATTGAACATCTCGCCTCGGCGTCAAAAGATGGGTCAATCCCAGCCACCCTATCAGTGCAACAAATATCGGTGGGATGCAACATTTTTCTGAAAATAAAAAAGAGTGCCCTACTGCATATGTTAAATAAAAAAGAGTTTTTTACAAGCATGAAGGAATAAACAAAGAAAAATAAAGAGTGTCCCACTTCATCTGCTTGAAATGAATTTTTCCATGCGTCAAAAGTAGGGATGCAACGTTTTGTTAATGAGATTATAACAAATTTTCATCCGAAGTGTGATGCTCGCGTGGGTATATGTGTGTATAGATGTACTCTTCCTTATAATCGAAAGAAAGCATGTTTTGCTATCAACAATTGGACTTGCTCATTTATTTTAGCAATTGTATATGCGACGATTGTTCTATTTTCTAAATAAATTAATTGAGTTTCTTGATTTTTAATCTTCATCTAACCATCTTGCTCCCTCCACAAAATCGAATGTAAGCATTCAACCTTAACTCGATGGCATATTGGCTTCCTTGCTTTCTTCTTCCCCGCCACCACCTGAATCCAACTCATGTGTTAGGAGTGTCGGTGAGCATCTCCATACAACTGTCGCCGGATCTGTCGACTTGACACCTCCCACTGGCCCTCTTTCTTCGAGGTCATCGACCAACCTATTGTCTTCTTCATCCTATGGCTGAGGTGGCGTTGCCACCCTACGCTTCCTCTATGTTCTATGGACTCCAATGAACTGTGTATCCTGACTCTGATCTTGGCTCTACGGTGCTAGCTAGGAGGAGGAGCTAGCGGGACATAAGGTAGGAAATTAAAAAAAATCAAGAAATAAAATTTAATGGACTCGTGACTAATATTTTTATTACTTTAATAGCAATCAATTGTCATTCAGCTAATGAAGATTTTTTTTTAGTAAAGACGACGGGACGAACCTACCAAACCAAACCTTGTGCAGAGCAAGCCGCCGAAGCCGAACATGGCGCGTTGGTCCTCGCGAGGCCGTTCGGCACCACCACCGCGCCTCCGCATCTCTCTCGCCGCCGCGAGCCGTTGCCCGCTAGCACTGCCCCCTCTCCGGCCACGGCCTCAAGAACGCTGCGGTTGTCGAGCCTAACGAAACCGCCTAAACCACCGCCGCCTCCGCCTCTCCTCCCGCGCCCAAAGCTCCCCATCCTCACCACCTCCAACGACACCCCCACCAACGGCAAGCGAGACAACAGCAAGAAACCACCAACAGACGGAACGTCCTCTCCGTCTTCCTCCGGCGCCGGCGACGTGCTCCGCCTGATGGACGCGCTCCGCGTCGAGCCCGACGAGGACGTCTACATCTCCCTCCTCAGGGACTCCGCCAACGCTGCCAAGGTCGCCGCCGTGCACGCCCACATCGCCGGAAAACACGCCGTCTTTGGCCTCTCGTTGCCACTAGCGAACCGGCTGCTACTTGCCTACGCGTCCTGTGGCGACAGAGCGGCCGCCCGCAAGGTGTTTGACGAAATGCCCGTCAAGAACGGCATCACTTGGGCGGCCATGGTCTCGACCTACTCGGATGGATGCTTCCATAGTGAAGCGATATGGCTTTTCACCTGCATGTGTCACGAAGCGCGGGACCTTGGTGGTGATTGCTACGAGCCTACGATCATGCCATCGTGCCAGTGCTGAGCTCATGTGCTCGGGTGAGCGAACCAAGGCTTGGTGAACAAGTACATGCGCTTGTCATCAAGAAAAATGGAGTTCGTGGCGATATCGGCAACTCTTTACTGCAGCTATACTGCGAGAGTAGCCTGCACAGCAGGGCACGGCGAGTGCTTGACATGATGAGGTGTTCTTGCGAGGAACCAGTACTTGAGGCAGCCTGGACTAGCTTCATCACAGCTTGTCGCCGAGACGGCCTACTGGATGAGGCCATTGATGTCTTCAGGGACATGGTGTCCTCCGGTGTCGCTAGGAGCAGCTTTTCCCTGTCAAGCATCCTCGCAGTGTGTGCAGAATCAGAGAACCAAGGGTGCCATGGACAACAAGTGCATGCCGATGCCATCAAACACGGCGTGGACACAAACCAGTTCGTCATGTCTGGGTTAGTGCACATGTATGCTAAGCAAGGGCAGCTCGCAGATGCTGCCAGGGTGTTCGATACGGTCGGTAGTCAGCCTGACGGGGTGTGCTGGAACACTATGGCCCTGGCGTATGCTCGCAGCGGGTGGTATAGAGAGGCCACCAGAGTGATGTATATGATGAAAGCTGCTGGGGTGAAACCTTCTGAACTAACGATCAATGAGGTTAGGCTGGCCTACTCTAGATGAGCTACCAAAGAATGAGTTCCCTGACAGTACGATTTGTGTAAAAAGCGAGTGCCTTAGACAAGACTTGTGCGCTTCCTTTTTTTTCCTTTTCTTAATGTAAGATCTTTATAAACTATGACTTCCAATATTCAGAAATGACCTATTAGGATTTACTTAAGTCATCTCGGTGTATATTTATGTCTATATAATGTAACGTGTGAAGGATTATTGCAGAAATGTAGATTATGACAGGTTACCATCCAGTCTTTGTGATGCGAAATACTTGGTCTTTATATAGTCGATGATTTGAACGGTGTGTTCTGCAATGTGTGAAAATCAATTAATCCGCTGCACTATTATTTCTTATTGTTTGTGATACAATCTTATCCTGTCTAAGGTTGCTTCAAACAGAGACTAGTGAGTTATCGCGATAGCAATCATGCAAACTATCCACGGGGATCTGTTGTAAGAAGATCAATACACAAATCACATCCAATAGACACCTGCCTCATCACAAACTGTAAAGCTTCCCAATGTTTAAAATTTAGCTGGCACCTTCAGTTAACCTGCCAGTTTAGTTCACATTTTGCCAAAAACATGAACATTCACCTGCAAATGGGGAAAACTTGAAACAGAACACCAAGTAATACATGAGACAATTCTACATTGTAATCTAGGACAAAACGAGAGCACTGCCCATTTACACCCTGAAGAATATACATCACCATATCACACTAAATCATTGTTTTCTCAGATCAGAAATTGCAGGAACCTCGGAAGGGTAATCAGACAACTCTACATCGAGCAAGTTTGAAAGGTCGTATGGTCTGACAGAATTAACAGCTTCTTTCATGACTTGGGAGGACATTGGTTCTGCCAAATCTGCACCATGAGGTAATATACTTGATGAAACTGGAGCTTTTGAGTCCACAATAGATACTTCTACCAGCTGTATGTCCTGTCCAGTTGGCACGATACTGCCAGGGCCATATTTTGTTGGTTCATCCTCTCCCTCGTTACTGTAGAGAACATATTCATGATATGTAGGTGCAAACTGCAAACAAAAGGGATCTATTAGACTAAGCAAGAGATAAAACTACACAGAAAATTGAGATTCACAGTAGCATAGAGTTCAGTCTTAATCAAGGGATAGGGCAGGGTGGGGGTGTGATATCTTGTTTACCTGGTGAACAGTATCATGATAGAAGTCATTGAATTTCAGAGCGTGAAGAAGGCTTCCCCTGAAACCACCGAAAGGACGGGCATTGGAACCAGCATACTCTTTGTAGGAGAAGGAAAATTGGTGACCAATCGCTGCTATAAGCATCTCAACACATAGCACAAAATTTTGGAGATAAGCAGCTTTCTCAGCATTTTTTATAAATCCAGATTTTGCAGCAAGGAAAACCAGGACACCCTGTGAGAAAAACTTCAATTATAAAACAGCTATTGATTGAATAAAATGAGCGATTAGATTGGATCACTTTTGCTTGCTGTAATTCCATGAAGAAATTTGACCAGACTAGTGGCTCCCAAATAGATCCAGGGAAAAAGGATAACTAATCCTTACAATCCACTTTACCTGCCAATATGTGAGGAACACAACTGATTTGATCATGATGAATTTTGGGACAGGGTTGTATGGTTGAAGTAGATCTCTGCATGCCGCGTAGAATAGTGCAAGAGCAAATAGTGCCATCGAGTATGAGATTGTATAGATGATAGTTATGTATAGATAGGATTGGTTGACACTGAAGTTTCCATCTTCATATTTTCCTTTGGCATAAAGTATGAAAGTAATGACAACCAATATTGGCTTGAGGATCACAAACTGCAGACAGCCTTGCTTGCATCTCCGTATAAAACGCCTGTTAAAAACACCCAAAATTCATTCGCTCAGCACTTGCTCTATCATAATTCATGGCATATTGTTTTTAAGGCATGTGGAAATGGCATGTGAAGTATAAAATTGTTGTATTGATCATTAACAGACCCAGAGGGTATTACGCACCCATCTAGAGGAATAGCCGAGAAACAGCAAGTCATCAGGAACCATGACGGTTTCAGAGATCGGCCACTCAAACTTACCACCACAGCACCAGGACCTCCTACCCATGCCAAGCAGAGTGAAAAGAAATTGTAGATGACCCAAGCATCATAGCTGAAACACAATCCAGCAAGTAAAGTTTTAGAACAATCTAGCTTTGAACTGCTTCAGTGTGCTCAAAGTTATCAGAGAACTACAGCAACAGTAAAATGTAAAGGTGGAATAACACTTGGACTATCGCATGTCAACACCAACAGGAGAAATGATACTTAAGGTAGCTAATTAAATTAACTAGTAAGCAAGTAAATAAATATGATAGCAGAAGAAGAGTCAAACATTATGTCTGTCATTTGCCAGTAATTTCAGCAAAGTACACATTTGATAAGAATCCAGAACATGCTAACAGAGCTTTTGGAAAGGATTACATCCAGCATTCTTTTTCCTACATCTGCTCATTCAGCAAAAAATACTTTCTTGATAATATTCTGTGGATGTGCGAAGCAGCAGCCACAATAATTTAGGGGTAAGGGGAGCAACAGCAGACGTGGCAGCCACAACAGCTATTGAGAAAAAAAATGCTTTCAAGTAGCTTGAATAGGATCCTGTTGCTATTTCATTTCATCTATTATCTAGTTGGTTCATTATTTGATTCCATCTGTTATAGTCAGCTCAATTGGATTTCCTTGTTTAGGGCCTCCCATCTATTTAAGGAAGAAAAGACAAGTGGGTTGATTAAGCACATAAATCAACAAAGAAGTTCCTAGTCTCTTCCCCTCTTGTACAATCAGGCCTTGAAGCATTGGCAGGCGGTGAGGCCAGCCAATCAAGGGCAAGTGCCCCACGCACCCACACTTCATCCTTGGACTCTTACCCAACCATGCTCATAACAAACTTGATCACATAGTTGTTGAATTGTGTGCTCTAGCTGCAGTGAAGATTTGGAAGTGATCAGTTGAGTACTGGTGATTAAACTAACCTAGAGTACTACACTGTGTTTGGTTGGTGCCCCAACTAACCTATCAAAAAATTGTCCATGCCTAATATATTTGGCGATTGCTTGGTTTGCACCAAAATTTTGGTTTCCGATGAGTACTTTGTCATTCCCCAAGAGTTACTGCCAAAGTATTGACCAAAATGAGGGGGCATCAATCTCTCGCCACAAAATTGGCGAGCCATTCTTGCCAATGTTTGGTGGGCTAGAAAGGGCACCAACCAAACGTACCCCTGGTTTGTCAATGATGAGATGAACTAACTGATCCACAGGATTTTATGCTGGATGAAATGCAGAGCAAAAATGAAAGTCACATCTCTGAAGGAGACAGTACCTCAGCAGGTCTTTAGGACCTTATACACCAATATGGGAAGCTTTTCGGTCACTGGGAAGCAAAACTGCCGCCTAACAACAAGCCTACTGTTCTTACTTTCAACTATTTTCTTACTGCAGGGTCATCACTATCCATGTAAATACATGTATACACGCTTGAAGAGATATGCACAAGCAAAAATATATACAACTAAAATTGAGTAAGCGACACAAGACAGGATAATATAGTGCAGGTTACTAGCAGTCAACTCACATTTCACGAATAGAGTTGAAGTAGATTGCTCTATCAGGCAGGGCAAGGGAAAGAAATGACATCACTGCATATACCTGCAAAATAATATGCATATCCGCATTAACAATGGAAGGTTGAAACATACAAACTACAACAGTAATACAATGCTAACTGAATTAATCAATTGAAAATATTCCATGAAACATGAGAATTCCTTGATGGTATTTGATACCAACTAACAACGAATAATATTCATACAATCATAGCATGCACTTGATTCATATCTTTACGTGAACCCAAAGAGAGAAGCATAAAATGGCACAATCAAGTGATTGACCTAATCCAATCTTCTCACTATAACTAGATTCCAATAGCCACATGGAATTAGAATCATACAGGATCAAAACAGCAATAACAGCAGAAAATGTGCCGCATGGTCATCCTAACAGACTTTTGCAGTTCCATAACAAACAAAATGCATTCTGTAAGATGAATTATAGAGTTCTTAATTCTAAGCAGGATAACACTACGAGAAAACATTCATGTCAGCATAGTGTCTAAACTGAAAATCCGCAAAGTTATGAGACAACAATCCCAAGAATCATTTTCAACTGTGAGTCCACCAGCAATCTCAGCACATATAGCCACAGAGAAATTAGCTTCAATGAAAAATATAATCAATGCTATAGCTGCAGCATAGCATGTCACTTGTAGCAGACAGTCCACAATTCCACACAACAAGCAGACTCTTGTAGTTGCCAAAATTCACTTTGAAATAAATACCCTGTCACTTGGATAACATCATGTCATCATCAGGGGCGGAACTACGGTATTCGAGTGGTGTCAACTGACAACGACGTCCTTCGGCCAAAACAGTATAACTTCAGCTCAACTAGCAATTAACTATAGTGCAAAATCTAGTTTGACCCCAACCCAACTATATATTACTACTACAAGTTCGCATTGACCCTCGTGACATTTTATCCTGGATCCGCCCCTGGTCATCATAAGAAGCACAAGCTTTGCCAGCTAATCCACATCTATCCAAAGACACCCAAACTGACCAAATTTACCAGCATATCAACATGTAACACTTCGATCACAATCAGAACAAGACACTTGCATGAATTGCAGAATTAACTCACAGAATCCAGATCAAACAACATCAAAATTACCAAGAAATCGGCAGAGGCAGCTTGTACACTAATCAGAACAATGTAATCAGCAGCACAGCCATTAAAGAGCATTCCCATTCTAATCACAAATTCATGTTACAATCTCACCGCCACGACAATTCACCTAAAACTAAACCCAATATCATCTGGAAATGGGATCCAGCCACCAACTCATAGCCTCAGCGAACTCCATTGCTCGGTTGATACCAAATCACCAGCACCCATAACTCACGCCATAGTCCGGAAACTCACTCAGCGACGGCAACAACCACCCGGACCACATCAGAAACTCACACCCACCACAGATTACGTCGAGAATCACGACTCACCTCGGGCACCCACGCCAGCAAAAATCGCTCACCAATTCAGACAAACACCTCAGAAATCACAGCTACAATACGCCAAAATTCGACAAACGGAACCCGGGAAAATCCGTGTCTAGGAATCTGGAGCTGGGAACAGTACCGGGACCATGAAGATGACGCGGACGATGAAGCGCTGGTGGGTGGGCTCGGCGTAGTGGAGGAGGTGGCGGTAGATGAGGCGCGCCACCACCACCGTCGCCGCCGCGGCGCACGCGAGCGCCGCGGCCGTGTACGCCACCGCCGCCGCCTGCCCCTCCATGCCCGGGCGGGCGCGGAACCCTAGGCCGGAGGTGGTTGGGCTCGCCCACTCGCCGCGAGGCAGGAGGGAATGGGGGGTGCGGGAGGGGGAATCGCGAGGAGGTTCGGGCGCGCGGCGGGTAGGGACTAGCCGACCAGGGGCGGAGGTTTCCGCGGAATAATGGAGGCGTGTTGAATGGTACTAGGGATTTGAGTTTTATGTTCCGTCAGAAAAAAGAGAGATTTGAGTTTGTTCTTTTTTCATCATCATCATCATCATAAGGTTTCAGTTTGACTGCACGGGATTTTGAAAATCTGAAACGCTGAATCACGACATGGTCCCTGCTCCGTTTCAGATGTGTGAAATTTCATTTCTCTCCGTTGATGTAGGACGGAAATATTTTATCAAAAATACATGTAACATAAAATTTATTATAAACTTTTATTTTTTTTACTGAACTTTCGTAGGATGAAAATATCTTTTTATACAATAAAAACTCATTATATGAAAATCTAGAATCAAACGATAGATATGCAACATTTTTCTAATGTTATTCTTTTATGGACAAAACTATGGAAAAACCCGAGTGACCAGTGCTTATTTCCACGCATATTAGAGTTATTAGATTTTATAAGTATAGATCCTTCATTCTCAGCTTTATAAGGGCATACAGGGTTATATCCCATAAAATAAGAAAAATGTACTCATCCCCCTGGTAAAGAACATATGTCCTATGACACGTCAAAGAAAGTGGGTGTCCTTTCCCATTGGCTCCTTCACACTCCGCCATTCTTATCTCTTCTCCACGCTATATGAGAGAGAAATGTGCTCCAAAAATGAGTGAGGCAGTAGCGCAGATTTGTCATCCCTATCCCTTGCTACTTTGTCTCTCTTCCACTCGTACTATCCTACCAAGTGCGTCAACGTCAACAATCTCCGCCACTTACTCGGCTCTTTCATGCACGATGGTCCTTTTCTCGTCGTTCCTCTCATCCACATTCCCCTCGTGTGTGAGGTGGTGGTCGAGTTCCCAATCCCGACAACTTGACGGAGATATCGCCAAGGAAAATGGTGCCGCCATGGGCCACCGGTGGTGGCCAACACATCTTTGTCCGTAGCCTCGTTGGTCGCAATGGGCTAGGAGATTGTTTGGAGATGGTAACAGGATGGTGTTACATATGAGTTTTGTTTGTCGCAATGGTTTCATTTTTGTTGTGGTAAGAGTGCTAGATTGTTGCATATATACTGGGATCTAGATTCTTGTGGTATTGTTGCATAGGTATATTTTAATTGTTGCAATTGTGCAACAATTTTAATGCCTTTTCTAGAGGGTAAGCTTTTTTTCCTATTTTGGAGCTAGTCTCGGGAAATGCTAGACATGCCCTTTATAAAACATACACAGTACATGATATAATCCATTCAAATATATCACAATTATCACCATATTGACAAATTACGCACATTCACAAAGATATAATACAACTCAATACACTGTTAACTCCATATAACTCGATGCATATTTGCAAATCTTACATTAAACATTAATTGTAATAAGGAATACAAAAATTATAATACATAAAAGTAGCATTCGTCACTTAATCATCAATTTCTTATTTCCTTTAAAAAGTTAGTCATTCCCCGTGATCCTTGCGTATGTAACTAAGTTTCTCTTCTTCTTCCTCATCTTCTTCTTTCATGGCCGTCATGTCGTTTTTGGGAGGCATCTCGTCATATCTGTTATAGTCATCCTTGACCATTACATTATTGACTCCTACAATACTTTTTTTTCATTCCTTACTACGTGGCACCTCTTATTTGACGGATTGATTACAAAGAAGAGTTGGTTCACTTGTTTAGCGAATACAAAATTTTCGTCTCGGTAACCAACATGTTGCAGGTCAATGGTAGTGAAACCGCACTTATCAACCTTCACATGCGATAGACCGACCCAACATCACCGGAATAGATGGATATTTGAAAGTCCATCTTGGCCCCTTAATAGGTTTTGATGATTGACGACAAACGATTAAGGGACTAACAAGTTTAACGAGTTTATGAACAGAAATTAGTCCCAGAGAAAAAGGCTCAAAGGACATCGGTGACCCCTAAAAAGAATAAAATGTGGCGGCTTCGGAATTACTACTCTTCGTAAAGTACTTCCTATTTATTTGAGTAGTAGGAAAAGCCGTACTATTAAGAGGGGTGCATCGTAGAAGCTTTCAGTTGACCTTAGTGCTCAGAGATCATTGAACTTTATTTGTAAAGAGCAAATCATTTTACACGAACACAAAATCGAGTTTTAAATCTGCTACATCGGAGGTTCCGGTTTGTGTACGGAAGTTCCGGTTACACCGGAAGGTCCGGAGTAGCCTGTGTTTTGGAGGTTCTGGAAAAAACCGGAAGTTCCGGTTCTGGGATCGGAAGTTCCGGTCTGACCGGAAGGTCCGGTTCAATATGTGTTTCAGCTGTTCTAGAAAGATCGGATGTTCCGATATTTGTATCGGAAGTTCCGGTGATCCCGGTTGCACCAGGTGATCCCAGAAGTTCCAGAGCTCTGGTGCTCCATCTCTGTGCTATATCGGAAGTTCCGATATGGCTGTGAGTTGTGCAGCGAAGGAGGAAAATTAGCCGTTTGGTTTGAACAGATCGGAAGTTCCGATGTGGGTGTTTTCAGTGCAAAACGGCTAGTTTTTGAGGGGTGCTATAAATAGCCCCCAACCCCTTCTCCTCAACAAACCTTTTGCAAATCAGTTTCAAACACTCTCTAGAGCTCTAGCTTCTCCTCTCTCAAGCTCCCAAGCCACCCTTTTGTGAGAGAAGAGAAAAGAAGTAAGATTTGAGGATTTGAGTGGAAAAAGGTCAAGATCTCTTTGAGCACTAGGTTCACCTCCTTGCAACTTCAACGCGCTTGTTACTCTTGGAGGTTGAGGACTCCTAGACGGTTAGGAGTCGCTCACAAGCTCCCAACCCGTGTGGTGAGCCGTGGGAAGTTTGTGAAGGCCGGGATTCGCCTCTGCAAGGAAAGGATCACCAAGAGCCAATCGAGGAGACTCTGGAGCGTCCTCGAGAGGAAGTGGCTTGAGAGGGAGCCCACCCTTGATCACGTGTGATCGGGTCCTCAAACGGAGATGTAGGATTCCCTCAAGGATCCGAACTCCGGGAACAAATCATTTGTCTATCTTGTTTATTCATTCTGTATTTACTTTGCAAGTACATTGATATTGCTTATATTCATCTTGCTTAGTATTATTGCTTAGTGATCTTGGTTCCCATATTAATAATTGTCATATTAGTTAATCAATCAAGTTAATTCCACATATTGTAAGAATTGATTAACTTTGAAGAAAAATTTGATTAGTCGTCTATTCACCCCTCCCCTCTAGGCCGACATCTTGATCCTTTAATACTGAAATAAACATAGTCGAGCTACCAAATCTCCTCTATGAACCTATAGTATGGGCTTTTCCTCCCGGCTGTATTGAGGGCATTTATGCGCATACCGCTATTCTTGTATGTGCTCTTTGCATCATGAGCCTTCGTATAAAATCTGTACCATTTAAATTATGTTGTATCCTTGCCATATCACAACTTGATATGCGGGCTCTCTTGCCAACCATGTGAGATCGCTTGACGACCTCTCAATGAGTCGGTCCTTGAACCATTTGTTAAATAGTAAGTTGTGATGTTTTGTGATCCAAGCAGCAGATTTTTGCCGGATGCTCTCGCTGTAGCATATCCATATGCTTTTCGATGTACGGGGACACTACATCCATGTGTTGCAAGACCATAAAATGGATTGATCAAGCGCATCCTTGTCTGAATTGATTACTCTCCTTTCGATGGTCCCAACACCCTCAAGCCCCCCTCATGGCGAGATCGAGATAAAACTATCGAATTAATCTGAGCCATATAGTACACATATAAATCAACGACCTCTCCGGTTACATAACCTTCGATAATGTTGCCCTCTAGCTGAGATCGATTTCGTACGTAGGCCTTAAGGATCCCCGTGTACCTCTCGAAATGGTACATGTCACGTAAGAAGACTGGCCTAGTCATCTTTATCTCTCTCACGAGGTGAACTGGGAGGTAAACCATGATATCGAAAAACAATGAAGGCAAATACATCTCCAGATCACAGAGAGCCTCCACCAGCTCGTTTTGCAAAGTGTCTAGTTCTTCGAGATCGATGACCTTATGAGAAATTATGTTAAAGAAATGATGCAACCCCATGATTGTCTCTTAAACCTTGGTTGACAAAATACCTCTAATTGTAGTGGTAGCATCTGTATCATCAGCACATGACAATCATGAGACTTCATGCCAATTAATTTTAGGTCTTGCATTGAAAAAAGTTTTTTATGTTTGTGGAGTAACCCAATAGAACTTTCACACCATGCAAACATTAGCAAAGTTCAGTCCTCTCAGCCTTGGACATAATGTAACAAGCAGGGGGAAGAATGCTTGGCCTGTAGCAGTCTTCACCGATGCTAACTAATTCGGCCAAGTCAAGTCATACCTTCACACCATTTGCAGTATGGATAATTCCTTTGCGAAACCTTCGGTGATGCATGAACACGGTTTTTCTGAGTTGTTTAGCCACAAACTCATGGTATCATCTAAGCAAGGAATACAAGCTTGGCTCGTTTTATACTAAAACCCGATATGTTACCTAAGGCGAGATAGTCATTGGTCATTAAAAAAAGCAAAGCGTGTAATTTGAAATTCACTAGTTTGTCCACATTCCATACTTTATCCCTTCATTCTATGGTGTTTGTAGATCTTCTATCAAGAGTGCTAGGTATACATCATGTCGTTGCTAGGTTGAAGCGATCATTGAATAAGTATCGGTAACATAATATACTTTCGCCTTACAAACAACCAAGGAGGAATGTTGTAGATACACAAAGCCACAAGCCAAGTGTTGTATCGACTGCTCATGTTACCAAGTCAATTTATTTCATTCGTATTCAATCCAAATCTTAGATTTCTTGGTTCCACACCAAAATATGAGTACTTTCTATCGATGTTTCGAAAGTTGGGCATACGAAGAGCACAACGACCTGCTAGTTGATGCTACTAGACATTAACTGCTTGTATTATAAAAAATTAAAAAAATTAGATGACATTTTATCATAAACAATTTATTTTAGTTTAATGTACAGCTAATGTAATTCTTGAACATTCTCAAATTTAGGAAAGCAAGGTTAATTGTTGCTCTTATTCACATTTCCTACGCAACAAAAACTCCAATCCAAAAACGTGGCCGAGCGGTGTAAGTTTTTAGCAGCCCGGTCCGCGTGAATGATTGACCAGCCCATTGTGACCGAATTTTTTTAAAAATATTATTTTTAAATTTTTTTCTAGAATTTATAGCTTTTTTTTGAAAAAATCACAAAACTAGCACCCTGTCGTCCAACCGTTAGACGACAAGGGGCCAGTCGGCCAACGGTGAAATGACAGGGACCTATCGTTCAACCATGGGACGATAGGCCCCGGGATGGGGTCGAAAACCGACGCACGGATTTGAAATCCGATCGCACCCGTGGATACATGGGCCCGTAAATGATCCATTTTTCTACTAAAATTTAATGCACGAGATGATTTAGAGGAAGAAGAAGAGTTAGAGATATAAGTACTGTATTGTTACTGTACACTACAGGAAGGGATGGATCCATCCCGGGGCCTATCGTCCCATGGTTGAACCATAGGTCCCTGTCATTTCACCGTTGGCCGACTGGGGACGGTTGGACGACAGGCCTCTTGTTGTCCAACGGTTAGACGATAGGGTGCTAGTTTTGTGATTTTTTAAAAAAACTATAAATTCTGGAATTTTTTTTAAAAAATAATATTTATAAAAAAAGTCCCCTCGTGACTCGCGTCGCTGGCTGGATCCGAAAAATCCTGTCCTCCCCATTCCACGGGCCTCCCCATTCACTCTTCTCGGCCGCCCCATTCCGTTCCGTTCCGTTCGAGTTACTAGGGTGTGTTTGGTTTGAGAATGAAGTGGAATGGAATGGGTTGGTTTTACACCTAGCTCATATTCCTGTGTTTGGTTGGAGAGGGAACCGGAACCCACTGATTCTCCTAAAGAGAATATACTCTTTAGATGCTGAACTAGGTGGTTTCTCCAAATTGGTGGAACTACATGGAACCATTCCATTCCACTTCATTCTCCCTAACCAAACACAGAAACGGAATCGACCCATTCCGGAGGAATTGAACCATGACATTCTATTCCACTTCGTTGTCAAACCAAACACACCCTAAAACCCCCGGCTCAAAAACCATCAACTCCACTGCACCGCCTCCCTGTGATCCCCTCTCGCCGTTCGCCAGCTCAGCCTCCTCCCTCTCCGCCCCTGGATCTTCCCGCGGCCAATGGCGACCTCAACGGCGGCCATGGTGCCGCCCGCGGCCTGCCCCTTCCTCCCGGCGGCGGGTGCGCCTCGCCGCGCCGCGCCGCGCGGCTGCCGCCACCACCAGCTGCGTCCTCGCCGACGTTCCCCAGGAGATCAAGGTCTGCCGCGCATTACCACTCATTGATCCGTCTCGCGCCTCCCTCGTGCGTGTTTGATTTGATCCTCGCGAGCCGCATTGGTGATCTGTGTAGCGCGTCGTTGTGGGTGATTTTGGGTTATGGTTGTCTTTGTGCCAGGTGGAGCCGGTGGGTGGGGGCGTCCCGGCATCGGCGACTGCGGCGGCGCCGCGGAGGGATGTGGGCCCGGACACGGTGGCGTCGATCATCCTCGGCGGCGGCGCCGGCTCACGCCTCTTCCCGCTCACACGTACGAGGGCCAAGCCGGCGGTAGTCACCTAATCCTCTTTTTCTATCACTCGATTGCTTACGAGTCACATTTCATCATGCATATGTAAAACATTACATGAGTGGCAAGTAACAATTGGGGATTCTCGTTGCTACTCACTTCATCGATTGAACCTTGAGAAAGTTACAGTAGTGATTGCGTTGTTTTCTGTTGGCATCAGGTGCCAGTTGGGGGTTGTTACAGGCTGATCGATATCCCAATGAGCAATTGCATAAACAGCAAGATTAATAAGATCTACGTTCTCACCCAGTTTAATTCCCAGTCTCTCAACTGCCACATTGCACGGACTTATAACTTTGGTGAGGGTGTTGGTTTTGGTAATGGGTTTGTGGAGGTATAAATACTCTGATCCTGAACAGTGTTAATTACGATCTGTAATTGCGTGGACGTGCAAGTGTGATGGTGATAATGCTTTCTGGTGGTTGCTTTTGCTTGTTGGATAGGTGCTGGCAGCTACCCAGACAGGAGGGGAATCCGGAAAGCGATGGTTTCAGGGAACAGCTGATGCTGTCAGGCAGTTCCTATGGCTATTTGAGGTCTTTCTAGTGCCATCCCATTATATGGTTCTTTGACAGGATCCTATACCTTTCCCAAATTTAACTTCTCGCGTGCTATTTTTCAAAGGACGCAAGGCTCAAACGTATAGAGAACATACTGATTCTATCTGGTGACCATCTGTATAGGATGGATTGCATGGACTTTGTGCAGGTGTACTCCTTGTTGATGTTTCAGGCTTTTTTTTTCCTTTTTTTTTCCTAGTATAGTTTTTCAAGATATCTAAATAATGAGTTATTTTGCAGAAGCATGTTGACTCTGGTGCCGATATTTCTGTCGCTTGTGTTCCTATGGGCGAGAGGTCATTCATCTTTGTCCTATTTTGTTTGGTTTCTAGTTTCTAATCTGTTTTTAGTACTTTAATTGGCCTCTTTTTTTTGCTAATAAAGCAAAATGCTATTCAAGCTAGTTAGCCAGATTGTAGTGTACTGTTAATGAGCTTCAAAAGTTTAATTGTTATGCTCATCACTAATATACTTTCTGGAAAGGCCTTGAAATTTCACTGCTACTTCACATAATGACATATTCCTCTCCTAAAGCTATTTTGTTTATTTTATCTACCTGCAGTCGAGCTTCTGATTTTGGATTGATGAAGACCGACAGGAATGGCCGCATTACTGATTTTCTTGAAAAGCCCAAGCATGAAAGTTTGAAATCAATGGTATATGCTCTCAGATTGAACCTAAAGACAAATTTACTTGACAGTTTGTCTAGAAAGTGTAAAATGAAAGTATTCTGTCACTTTTTATTGCATAAACAGTTCTTTTGTTCATTATGTTTTTTTTTGTCATTGTTGTCTAGATTATTTGAAATCCTTTGTCATCTTTATCTCAAATGCTGCTCCTTGTTAGTGCAGCGAGTAGATATGGAAGCATTCGGTTTGTCCCCAGAAGTTGCAAGTACGTACAAATACATGGCTTCAATGGGAATATATGTATTCAAGACCGACGTTTTATTAAGACTTCTGAGGTAAAAGTTAATGCCATCCAGTAGGTTGCATTTTGTGTTTGCACTCTTCTGACATAAGACATCTACCAGGTCCTTTTCTAAGAGTAAAGTGCAACATAGGTCCCCAAGGTAGTGTTTAGTTAGGGGATGGTCCTAGTTGTTTGATTGGGGGGGATGGGATGGTACACCATCACCATGAGTGTAGGCAGGGTTTAGATGACCAAATGAGTCCATAGAAAAATTGGAAATTCATTTAAATTATCACTAATTGACAAAAATATGCACTGGTAAATTTCATTAATAACATTTGATCTTACACTAATCAAACACCCACACTAACTAGGAATAATTATCATCATTATTAGCTGAGTCTGGACGCGCTCATCCGCCAACAAATCTTATTTCTCGCCATCCACAAAAAGAGAATATCCTCTAACTTGGATCGACCATTCCTGGACCATCCCATTCGTCCAACCAAACGGTTGGGTGACCCTATTTACTGGACTATCTCATCCCATCCCACCATATCCTCCCAACCAAACACTAACACAATGGGAGTGTCACTTGGGTCCCTGAACTTCAAAATTACACATTTTGGTCCTGCACTTGTATAAGTAGGTCAAGAAAGTATACAAAAAAAAAGGTTAAGAACGGTCCAAATCTTACTTTATTGGTAATTAGAGATGACATCACACCTTAGCTCAATCTAAATCACAATTTGTCCATGTGACTGCCATTTTAAATCAACAGACCGATAATTTTTTTGATTTCGAAGGAAGTTTTCACATGTCAGTGGATAATGTTTACAAGCTTCTGATCGATCTAGTTAGCAATCGCATGGTCAACACTTGTCTTAAATAGGGTCAAAGTGCTACGTGATCATTACTTCCTAATTAAGTGCGGTTTGGACTTCTATTGACACACTTATACAAGTTTAAGGACCTAAATATGCAAATTTGAAGTTCAAGAACCAAACTCCCAAGGGACATGCCCATGCAAGTTATTGTGCAATTTAATTGTTTTTTGAATGTTGCCTTTCTTTTCTGATGTGTGAAAAATGATAAAGTGTGCAAACATTACATAACTGTTACGTATTATACGATAAAATTGCTGATTTTATTTGTTAATTTCGCATTTCTAGGAATTTGCCCTGCACCATAATTTTCACTTTCTTACCAGCTGAGAGGATGGTTATACTCTTTTTCTTTGTTTGTTGTGATCTGTTAGAGGCCATTATCCAACAGCTAATGGTTTTGGCTCAGAAGTTATTCCATTGGCTGCAAAAGACTACAATGTGCAGGTATTTACTATTCATAGTCGTGTCATAAATCCTTGCTAGCCATGTGTTCAAAATTCTAAAAAAATTATGCAGCTTTACTTGTCATAAACCCTTGATTACAATGCAACATTCTTTTCTCTTCGGTAACAGGCTTATATATTTGATGGTTATTGGGAAGATATTGGCACCATAAAGTCTTTCTTTGAGGCAAATCTTGCCCTCACTGATCAGGTTTACTTTTTATAACATCATCGCCAACTATAATCTTTCTTTGGCAGAATAAGTTTTCTAATGAACTCGTTAATTATGTTTGTAGTCTCCCAACTTTTATTTTTATGAACCTGTGAAGCCCATTTTCACGTCTCCTAGATTTTTACCTCCAACCAAGGTGGAAGATTGCAAGGTCAGATTCTCTTATCAGAAATTTTTTTTTGGAATAAGTCCATTTTACCCTGGCCCCTTGAACTTTGCAAAAAGTTGACTTAACTACCTGAATTTTACACAACCAAGTTTTTAAGCTCCTGAACTTATGAAACCAGGTCAATTTTATACCCCCAAGGCAGTTTGGAAGGATGGTTTCACTAACATGGAGAAGGTTTTCGCCACGTGCAGCTTACGTCACCAATTTTTCTACGCTAGTATCCTAGTCAGTAGTAGCAAATAAAAAACTTCAAACTTGAACACAAGGAGGGTGAAGGGGAGGACCGTGAGAGTTATATAGAGACTCATTGTTCATTATGTTGAAGAGAGAAATTTTGAAATTTTGTAAAAAAATTAGCTTGTTGACTAGGATGCCATCGTAGCAAAAATTTATGACGTAAGCTGCACAAATGGCAAAACCACCTCCATGTCAGTTAAATAACCTTCCTGAATTTCCTCAGGGTGTAAATTGGCCTAGTTTTGTAATACCTTATGTCGTAGTTCAGCAGATTAAGTGGACTTTTTGCAAACTTCGGGTTATTAAAATGAACTTATTTCTTCAATAATAAAATTCCGTGGCAGCTTTTCTTGATGTATCTGTTTCTGTGCAGGTTTTGAACTCTATAATTTCACATGGGTGTTTTCTAACAGAGTGCAGCGTTGAGCACTCTGTTATTGGTATCCGCTCAAGATTACAACCAGGGGTGCAGCTCAAGGTGGAATATTTTTATCGTTAATTATTTGTATAGGAAGTCTAAACCCTTCCTATCCCTTTCAAAGAATGTATACAGAGAGGGAGGAAAGGAGACCGGTACTTACTCTTAGGCCTTGTCAGTCAGCTTGCATGGTCAATGATCTGAATTGTTTTTAGAAAGCCCTACCACTTCGTAATGCTAAGTAAGAAAAAGATGGTGTAGCCTTGTCTAATATTGTTTGCACAGGCCAGAATAATAAATTTACAGATTAGTAGTTTGCAATTCCAGTGTGTTTTTGTTGATTCTCTTCGGTCATTTATGGAAATTGCACCATGTGCCATTGAAGCTATATGAATATCTTCTGAATTCTGATGTTTTCTTATTTTCGTAAACAATTGTATGTCTCTAATCATGAAAGATTTATACATAATTACTTCCATAAGGAAATATCTTTACTCTTATAGATATTGAAGTTGGTGCTTATGGTCCTTTTGCCATTACACCTCCGCTCTACTAAAAGTGTGGCTATCTCTTCACAATCTCCACCCTCTTGTTTTGGATGTTTTAAAATATTAAATTTGTATGGAGATTGATGCTGCATATGATTGGATTTATTTTTATTACTTCCGTGACAACACACGTGCACTCAGCCAGTATGTAGCTAGTTACTGACTTTTTGTGCTAAAGATATTGCTAACTACCCTACATATTGGTAATGAATGTCTTTTCCTTTTGTTGGACTTTATGGTGTGTTTAATTGTTCAAGATCCTAAACTAAAAAATTAAGTCGGGTGTAGGACACCATGATGATGGGGGCAGATTACTATCAGACTGAGGCTGAGAGGTTTTCTGAACTTTTTGACGGAAAGGTTCCAGTTGGTGTCGGAGAAAATACCAAAATAAGGTTATCTTCTTTATGGTTATGTATGTATATATATTTTTGTCACGTACCTGTTATGTGCATTCTTCTGATTCTAAGTTTTTAACATACAGAAATTGTATCATTGACAAGAATGCTCGAATTGGGAAGAATGTGGTCATTACGAACTCAGAGGTATAACCCCCTATATAGATATTTTTGTTTCAATTTCTTTGTAGAAGGCCTTTCGAATTCACATATATGATGATCTTGTTAATATTTGGAAGTTCACTTCAATAGCATTTTATGGATGATGTAAGATGGCCTTGTTAGACTGAGCACGTACATACTTGATATAATGATTAAACCGATACTTTATTTGTGTAACTGAACTTACTGTGAATATAACTCCAGCTTTTATGCATTGAGAAATCTGTAGTTCTGTACAATACCTATCACAGGAGGAAGAAACATGCTGCAGTGTAGTGTTAGTCAATCTGAAATATGGATTTTGGGTGAAAGTATTTTCGCAAAAGAAGCAAGATATGTATTCAATATTTAGAATGCCTACTTAGAAAACGTCTCAACTGTCCTTAGAAAAAGCATGGTTGGAGGGAAGTAGGCACATAGCTTTTATTTACTTGGCTAAAATTTGATGGCTAGGAAATCCCGTGGCAGAAGCTAGTTCATTTGGGCCAATTTGCACATAGAAATATAGAATCAGGAAAGCAGCGTTTGCTAACTTTATTTGTGCATGCTATTAAATATTGTAGTTGTGGAAGTTTTCAAACCAAAATGTTAGTGTTCCATTGCCTGTGAATGCAGAATGTGCAAGAAGCAGATAGGCCTTCAGAGGGATATTACATTCGTTCTGGGATAACTGTGGTGCTTAAAAATGCGATGATTCCAGATGGCACTATTATCTAGAAGATCACCACAGGAAATGTCATCAGGTGAGCTTATGCAAATATTTGCTCGATTTGGATGTTCAGTGCTTCGAACTAAAGATAAATAGGCTTTCTTTGTACAGCACAAAGTTGTATAGGATTATCATGACATGACGTAGATCTTTAGTTTTGATTGTCAACAACTAGAAATGTGCTAGTCTTTCTGAGTGAATAGCATTTCATTCGATCATTTGAATAAAACAAAGATACAGCATCTAAAGTTGGGTACAGAAGAAATTCTCTACTAGCACTACCTGAGTTGCCCATAATCTGTACTTATAGTACCTTTCTGTGCAACATTGTACCTAGATGCCCTAACTTTTCAGTATTGATAGCTGGAAGTGGCTTATAGACCGCAGCTCCTACTACAGATCCACTAATTCCATGGCTTATCCATCCAATTATCAAGGATTTGCCAAAAAGGAATACCCCTATACTTGACATAACTTTATAAGGAGCTTAGCATACATGTTGTCAAGGATCAGTCTGGAATCTTTGGCTTGTTTTGAGACAGCTTTCTGAGGAGTGTACAGTATTCTTTCACCAGGAGCTTAACCATAGTTGCAGATTCACAACAACCTCTCACATACTGCATACTGGATTAGTTGCCCCAGGTATGATTCGGGGTACATGGTACGCTATTACTGTGAACTTTAGGAGGGGAAGTGGTGTACTATGACCGGAACATACCGTGTTTGAAGTAACTGTGAGCTTAAATGTCTCTGTGCTTGAGCCAACATCCCAAAGAAACTTAGCTGATGCTCACCACTTGGATCATTAACTTGACTCGGAGTACATAGCCATATAGGTCAAATCTCTGACTGGATGAAAGGACTTGTACACAAATCTTCAATGCAAAATTTCTTTACTGATCATGGAACAATTGATTGAGAGACAAAAAAAATTGTGAAAGATTTCTTTAATGATTTTATGTTAGGATTTATGGGCATAAGCCCAAAAACACTCTTTGTTGGTGTACTACACAGATAAAGCTTGTCGCGTTCTACTGAAGATGATGTTGAGTTTATTTCTTGCTAGTTCTTACTACTAGATTCACTTGCAAGGTATGACGCAAGGACTTATTAGTTATTTACGGAGCTTTGAGACTATGGAACTTGCAAGTTGCGAAGGCCGAAAACTTTTAACTAGTGAATTGTGTTGAAAGTGATGCCCCATCAATAAGTACTTCATATTTAACCCAATGCTTACACCTCAGCATCATTCATATCTCAAATATAGTATGGCCGAGGAAAGATCTATATGGTGAACTGCACATAAAAAATCCAGTGGACAATTCAGTTACCTTTCTGGTTTAACAAATTATTAGCAAAATCTCACTATTGACTGAACATCATAAGGATCAATCGCATGATATTCAAGGTAATGTAGTTGGCACCATATGCCGAGGTCCTATTCCTTATATTTGTCAGGAGTATAGCGACTCAGCTGATGTTTTGATATAAATGATATTCTCGCGCAAAGGCTAATTATATCTAGTACATGAGGATACACAACTCTTAAGCCAAATGCAGTACAATACTAAACATAGAGGATATGTCTGTGGTTGTCTAGCTTTAGTACCATGTTTGCTTATAAGGCCGGCAAAAAAGCTCGAAGCTCGTGAGCTGGCCCGGGCCCACTTGTTAGTGGCTTAGCTCGCGCTTGGCTTGTAAAAGTAACAAGCCGAGCCAAGCACAATTTTCAACTTGTTATCTTAACGAGTCGAGCTGAGCTAGCTAACGAGTAACTCGTTAAGACTCGTTTCACTTGGAGCAGAGTTCATCTCACAACTAGTCATTCCAATAGAATATAAGCCCAATCGATTGTTTGATTGACATAATGTTCAAGATATAATATATACTGACTTTTGATCTATGAGAAACTTGGTTGATGGCTATTGAACTATTAAAATATTAATTAGACGCTCTATAACTTTAGTTATGTATATGGTCCGTGTGGAACAATTATTTATTGTCTTGAAATGCATTAGGAAATCTTTATAATTTTATTCAGTTTGGAGCAGTACCTGTTAGCATAGTGTTTTATTGATGATTGTCTATAATATTTGGTCCACTAGCAGCTCGAGCTAAGTAATGAGTCGAGCTGAGCTTCAATTTCAGCTCGTTAGCTTAACAAGCTGAGCCAAGCTAGCTCGTGTTTTATGAGCTTTCACGAACCGAGCCAAGCCGGACCGAACCGGCTCTATATCCACCCCTATTTGCTTAGCACTGTGTTATTTGAGATGAAGTAGTTGGTACTTGCAGATGTTCTGATTCTCAGAATTAATTGATCTTGAGATAATTTGTTGGCTACAGCTCTTGGATCCAGAAATTTCAAACCCTTAACAGCTTTCATAACATTAGTTGATTTAGGGGATCTGGTTTATGGCTATTTTGGTTGATTCCCAATCTTTGCCTTGAATGATTGGTAATTAGTCTGGTGGTCTTTGTCATTATTTTCTGTGCACGAACAACGAAAAGGAGACGTTAAAATCATTTCACTATATCGAGTTACGCTAAAAATCAATTTGCTCCTGTCAGAGTAGTTAGTACATAGCTCCTTAGACCTTAGACCAGATTGATTACCAAACTTACCGAATGCACACCATCAACTGCAATACTGCTTGGATACTTATATGTCGCTATATCATAAACCTATGCTTGTAAATTGCAGATACCAACCCCTCCTGGCGTGTTTCATTCGAAGAACGTAATTGAAGCTTATAGGGGAGTCCGACACCATGCACTTAATAAACTTCGGTAGCGCGAAGATGACCAGATCGTTGATGCAGCTAAATGCTGAGGATTGAACACCTGCACAGATACATTATATTGTTCTTAAGAAACAAGCTAATAAATAAAAATGGCATCTCTGTTGCTTATCACCATAAAGCTACGCACCCCGTATCTTCACCCTTTCTTTGAGAACAGACCGCCGAAGTTGAATCCGCCGTCGTCATCGCCGCCAACTGCCTTCTCCACCGTGCCAGCCTTTGTCCGTGGTGCTGTGGCGGCGGTCTTCTCCTCGACCTTTTTGAGGATGGGGTCCGTCTCCAGCAGCTGCTCCTCCTTGTACAGCGGGCCGAAGATTGCGTCGAATAGCCCCTTCTCCTTCGCCGGCGCTGCCGTGACGTTCTTCGTCGTCGCAGATGGCACGTGCACGGACAGGCCAGCTGTCCGCTGACTCAGACGCCTCCCGACGGGCGATACCACTACCGGCGAGACCGTGTCGAAGTTCACTAATGCCATGGTTTGGTGTGTCTTTGTGTGTCGTGTGTTTGCGTACGGTCACTTCGTCAGTTCGTGCGGTGTTTTTGGCCCAGTTCTTTTCGGCTTCTCCAGGGGCTTCTCCCAGAAGCTGCTCTCTCCCAGCTTCTCCCAGAAGCCGCCCCCTCAAATTCGTCGGGGCTTCTAA